>OU015752.1:35496555-35524701 GCA_907169655.1 Acomys percivali
GGATCCTGGTGTTCCTGGCTCAGAAATCTGTGCAATTCCCTGAACTGTTCACTGGAGCTTCCAAACACGGTCCACACTGCTCGCCGCCATCTTGGATCCTCCCACTAGTCTACTCTTATCACAAGAATATACATCTTAGGTGAGGCAGATAGACATGATTCTACAGAAAAATAAGGTAGGATAGTTAGATAAGGTCTTCAAAAACCTCAGAGATATGCAGAATATGGCATTTAAAAATGTTTTTATTATTTTAAAGATTCGCTGTCAATGAGACAGGGTAAATACTGGCAACACCTAGCCTACCTCAAAGATGATGAGCATCAAAGAACCTCCCTATGGAGATGGCTTCAAACGTGGCAAACAAGGCAGTGGGCAAAATGTCCTCATTTACACCACAGATAGAATTCTGCCTAAAAAGGGGCAAGCTTGGATGTAGGCAGAGTTGATGGCCAAACTCTGTCAAGACAGGGTAAGTACTGGGGTTTTTGTTAGACAATCTGAAACATATTTCTAACCAAACAGAAGAGAAAGAGACATGACAATTGCAATGCAAGTGCATGCACACATGCACACATACACGTGTGTGTGTGTTTGTTATATTTACCACGATGCTTTTAAAATTATCACGTAGAAGGTCTAAAAAGATCCAAGGCAATTTACTGAATGAACTATCTCTCAGCCCCTTTACTCTTTTGTTACTGAATAATATTCAATTGTATTATTATAGTGTATTTTATTTTCTCATCATCACTTTTTAGCTAATACGATTAACTCTATTGTGAATATTTGTTTATGTTTTAATATGAATGCTTCTTTTTTTAGGTAAAAATTTAGGTGAAATTTCTGGGCCATGTGATTTAGAAAGTATCAAATGTTTTCCCAAGTGGCCACATCACTTTTTGTTCTCACTAGTAATGTGAAATTGTAACATCTCTGCATCTTTTGTCAATACTTGTTTTCTGTACTTTTGAAAAACCATATCCATCCTTGTGAGTACAAAATAGTATTGATATCTCAGTGTGACTTTTATTTGTGTTTCCCTAGTGACTGGTGGTATAAGGATTTTTCTTCTCTGCTTGGTGGCCATTAGTATATCTTTTCTGGAGGAATGTCTCTTCGGTGCTTTCACTCAATTTTTATTGGGTGGAAATTTTGCCATTGAATTGTAAGAACTCTCTATACAGTTTGAATATGAGGCTCCTATGTGGTTAGCAAATATTCTCTGCTATTCTGTGGTTTATGTTTTCACTTTCTTGATAATGTCCTTTGATAAATAAAAGCATTTAACTTGATGACACCAATTTTTTCTTTTGTTGCTTATGACTTTAGTTTCATATTTAAGAAGCAAATCTCATGTCATAAAGATTTATTCTGATATTTTATTATAAGAATTTTATAGTTCAGCTTTTAAAAATTTGGATCTTTGCATTAAACATGATTCTCTAGAGGAACAAAACTAAGAGAATATGTGTTTGTGACTATGTATTATATATTGTTAAATATATGAATTAAGTATATATTAAATATATCTCTATCTGTCTATCATCCGACTGTCTATCATTAAAGGGGCATTCGAGGGAATGCGTTGAGAGCCAACCACACCTTACATCATGCTTCATTCCTAGATGAAGACTATGACAAGGCCATAACTCTACCTTACTCCACATACAACTGAAAATGTGCTAGCTTTTCTCTTCAAATAGATGGCAAAGACGCTCATGAATTAGCCTTTTGATATTCCATAGCTTAAATATTATAAAGACTTAACTCTTAAGTACTGATATTGTCTCAATCACTGTTACATTACATGGTAAATGAGTATGAGGAGAACCCCTCCACCCACCAGACTTTCTATAGATATACACACATTCTTAGTGAAATAGGGCAGAAAAATTCACAACAATTATCTCTGTAACTAGTCACATGTCCAAATTTATATGGCTTGGTGGCTCCCAGGTATTGATGGCAGTCTCTAGTACATGATAACTTGGTGGCCTACCACCAAGTTATGATACAGTTTTCAGTAAAGTCTTATAGCAATCCAGGAGCAGCCTTACGATGACAACAGGATCTTCCTCCAAATTCCTAAATGCCTCTGCTATGACTCACCTATGGAGTCACAGAAGATCCAGAAAGCATCTTTACCTGCCATTGACACCTCAAGAGCCATTTGGTCTGTCAGGCCATGTTGCCAGCAGCAATAGAGACAGAGCCACACTCAACTCATGCTCCCACTGAAGAGAGTGCAATTTACAACAAGATTTAAAAATTAAACACTCTTCTTGTCTAAACAAAGTCATAAAGTGGATATATGAGGAGGATTGGTTAGATGTATGAACTAGAGGAGATCTTCCATGCTCAGGGATCTGTAGAATTAGCATAGTAAAAATGGCCATCTTTCAGAAAGCAATCTACAAATTCAGTGCAATTCCCATGAAAATCCCAACACAATTCTTTACAGAGCTTGAAAGAGCAAGTCTCAACTTGAAATGGAAAAATAAAAAACTCAGAATATCTAAGACAATCCTGTACAATAAAAGAACTTCTGGAGGTATCACCATTCCTGACTTTCAAGCTGTACTACAGAGTAATAGTAATCAAAACTCCATGGTATTGGCAGAAAAAACAGACAGGTTGGTCAATGGAATTGAATCAAATACCCAGAAATGAACCCACACACCCTACAGACACCTGATTTTTGACAATGAAACAAAAAAATCATATAATGGAAAAAAGAAAGACTCTTCAACAAATGGTACTGGTCTAATTGGATGTCTGCATGTAGAAGAATACAAATAGATCCATATTTATCACCCTGCATAAAACTCTAGTCCAAGTTTATCAATAACCTCAACATAAAACTGGAATACTAAATCTAATAGAACAGGAAGCGGGGAACAAACTTGAATGGTTTGGAACAATTGACAAGTTTTGAACAGAACACCAACAGCTCAGGTACTAAGATCAACAATTATTAAATGGGACCTCACGAAACTGAAAAGGTTCTTCTGTAAGGCAAAGGACACCATGAATAGGAGAAAATGGCAGCCTACAAATTGGGAAAAGATCTTCACCAACCCTTGACACTATTCTGCTATGCTGGGAGATAGGAGCCTAGCATAACTGTCTTCTGAGAGACTACACCCAGCAGAGAATCAAAACAGATGCTGAGACTCACAGCCTAACATTGGGTGAACCACAGGAAGTCTTGTGATAAAGTAGGAAGAAGGATAGAAGGCCCTGAAGGAGACAGGAGATCCTCAAGAAGACAAACAGTCAACTAACAAGGGCCCAGAGGTGCTTGTGGAGACTCAAGCATCAACAAAGGACCATGCATAGTCTGGACCTAGGCCTCCTACATAGATGTAGCTGATAGACAGCTCAGGCTTCATGTGGGTCCCCTAGTAAAAGAAGCGGTGGCTATCTTTGACACGGACTCTGTTGTCTGCTTTTTGATCATTCCCACAGATGGGGCTGCCTTGATAGGATACAGGGGAAGAGGATTCTCTCAGTCTTGGTGTGATTTGATGAATTGAGGTGTGTTTTGGGGTGTGCTCTCCTTCTCTGAGGAACAGTGGAGAGAGGATGGGGGAAGGAAGGAGGGAGGATGGGACCAGGAGGAGAGGAGGCAAAGGGCTATGATCGGATGTAAGGTGAATAAATACATAAATAAATTAATACAAAGACCTACAGAATAAACTAACCTGGGCCCATGAGGGCTCACAGAGACTGAACCACCAACCAAAGAGCATGCATGGGCTGAACCTAGGCTCCCTATCCATATGTAGCCGATGTACAGCTTGGTGAGCATATGGGTCCTCTAACAATGGGAGTAGAGGCTGTTTCTGACTCTGTGACCTGCCTTTGTATTCTTTTAGCCTAGCTGGGATGTCTTGTCTAGCCTCAGTGATAGAGGATGTGCTTGGTCCTGCTGTGACTTGATGTATCAGGGTGGGTTGGTACCCATGGGGTCCTCCCCTTCTGTGAGGAGAAAAGGAGAGTGGATTAGGGGTAGTGGTGTATAATAGTGGGCCTGGGAGGAGAAGTGGAAGGGGACTTCAATCAGGATGCAAAGTGATTAAATAAATAAATTAAGGAAAGAGAATTAGAGGGGAGTGCAAAAAACTAAGGTTATAGGTCATTTTGGCCTCATGTAAGCATGACACATGCCTGGAATGTCTTAGGAACACACAATGGTCTCTTTATACAGCCTTGGCTCTGTAGTGGTGTCTGATGTTTCCTGCCCCATCAGCAGAAATGACAAACCCTGGAGCAGTGCATCTCTCTACCTGTGGGTTGAGACCTCTTTAGGGATCAAAGAACCCTTTTACAGGGGTTGCATACCAGAAATATTGCATATCATATTTTACATTATGATTTATAACAGTAGCAAAATTATAGTTATGAAGCAGCAATGAGATACTGTTATGGTTGGTGGTCACCACAGCATGAGGAACTGTATGTTCACAACATTGGAAAGTCTGAGAACCACTGCACCAGAGGAAGGTCTTTTTGAAAAGTTTATTTATTGATTGATATATATGAGTATTCTATTTGCATGTATGGCTACATGAAAGAAGAGTGCATCAGATTCCAGTATAGGTGGTTGTAAGCCACCATGTGGTTGCTGGGAATTGAACCTGGGTCCTCTGGAAGAGCATCTGGTGCTCTTAACCACTGAACCATCTCTCCAGCCTGAGTAAGGTCTTTTTTTCCCCCATTCCATGTTTCCTTCATGGTGTCATGTGTCTCCCTGTCTTCTATCCTGTCTCAATACATCCCAAGGGGCAGAGAGGCCTGCACATCTCCTGCACCTCTTGTAGATTCTTCTATTCTGGGCTCCTCTCAAATCTAGCAACTCTAGGTCACTTGGTATTTGGGCTGGAGTAACACACCCAAGTGAGGAATAAGTTGCCTTGCAAATCCAAACAGTTTCAGTAAGCATGCTTCTTTCTTGGTGGTAGGAGGGGCTGGACACACCAGAGCATTATTTGTATTAGAAGCTGCCTGCCTCAAAGGTCCAGACTCTGGGATATTTACTTACTTACTTACTTACTTACTTACTTACTTACTTACTTACTTACTTACTTACTTACTTATGTGTATGTGTGTTTGTATGCCTGACAGTATACTGGATCCTCTAAAATTGGTGGTACAGGCTGTCATGAGCCATGTAATTTCTGAGAACTGAACCCAGTCTTCTGCTAAATAGGTAAGAGCTCTTAACCATGGTGCCATCTCATGAATGCTGGGAATTTTAATAACGTAGCTGTCCTTTAATTTATTTGGATTTTTCACCCTCATCTCCAACTGTGTATCTTTCTTACCAAAAAAGCCCAGGGTGGTTGCTTCTTTTGGTGCAGTCAACATAGCTCATTCACGTAACGGGTGAGTGCAGCATCTTGATGAAGCTTGGTGGGTCAAGGTCTCTGCAAACTGAGTTATGAGCCAGGGCTGGGGAATGAGTACACCCTTGAGGCGGGGCAGTTCAGGTGTGCTGCTGGCCTGGACAGCTGAAAGCAGATTTATTCCTGGCCTTAACTATGGACAAGGATAAGTAATAAAACACTTGTGAGGTCAATAGCTGTATATTAGATACTAGGCCGATTAGCTAATCTTTTCAAGCAAGGAAGCCACATGGCATACGGAAGCTGCAGTTGGAGTCACTACTTGATTGAGATTGAGCTAATCAACTGTCGTTCTCTGAGATTCATCTGTCTTTTGTACAGGCCAAGTGTGACAGGTAAAGTGAGATGTGTTGAAAGCCTCTATACTTGCCTCTATTTTTAAGTTCTCAGTGGTGGCAGTGATGCCAGCAATCCCACTGGGGATACACTATTATTTTGGGCTCACTATTTTCCCTGATAGAGGTAGCTTTAATGGCTTTGGCTGGCATTTCTAACCATGGTACTTCTTACTCCAGAAATCAATCCTATCAACTCCCAAGTCCCATTTATGCATTTTGGGACCAGCTTAATACCACGGGATGAGTTCAGAGACCCCATGGACACAATGTATGTCAGACTTTAGCTAAAACTCCATTGATCACCTGACCTCCAAAACCCCTACTTTAACTGGAAGGCCACAAGTGCTGTTTGCGATCTCTTAGAATCAATGTGAATTCAGAGGCCTCAGAGGTCTGATTGTTTCCCTTTCCACAAGGATTTAGGTATCTTTGTGGAAGGACTCGAGGAATATTAGCTGTATCTGTAAAACTTTTTGGTTTTTTTTTCTTTTTTCAAAAGTTCTTTCCCTCCTTCTGTTTGAGGGGTTCTGGGTCTATAAACTGGCTCAGGTCTTCAAATTGCTGGAGGTGCTATTACTCAAGGTAGCCTTTATTTATTTGCTCTGTAATTTTCTGCTTATAGACTTCAAACAAGAATTAGCAGATGTCCTATGTCTTTCACTACTGGGGAATGCCATGATTAGCCCATCCAGAAGCTCTTCAGGAGCAATATGGCAACGAACACTGCTTTGTCTATGGTGGCTATTAAGGCAAGTACCCTCACTCTGTTGTCACTTCAGGGCTGCTACCGACCCTTGCTGTTCCCAGTTCCAATTAGACTCATTGCATCTAAGTTATCCCACTGAGCAGCTGGGATTCCTACTGTAAAGTCACATAGAAGAGCCATGACCAGGTCTTCAAGGATGTTAGTGCCCCTCTCACACAACATCTGCAGCTCAGTACAGTGGAAGAGTAGGTTTTACAAGATGAATCTGCTCCTGTATCCCAATTTTTTTTTTGTCTTTTCATCCTTCTTTAATGCCAAAGTGATATCACAGCCATGCCTAGCTCATTCACAGAAGACTGTCTTTTGACACAGGCTTCAGCAATCAAATAAATTGTTAGCATCTGCTTTAACTGTGCAATGCTTCAACATCAAACCCCAGGTTCCCTGCTCAACGGACCCATCTTGTTAAAGTCAGCCTGATCTAGTTTTATGTTCCTTCTATCATTATTTCACATTTTAAAAATAATCGTCCACACACATTTTCCATTTCTCTGTTTGTTTAAATTAAAAACTCAAGACATTCTTTAGGGATGTAGTGCACTTCCTCATTGTTACACTGTATTTTACCTCTAGGGGTCTGTCATGACTTGAGTCTGGTTATAACACTAGAGGTGAGGATGGCTGGGAGGGGTGGTTCCTTGGGGCCATCAAGATTGCTTCACTTGGCCTCTTCTTTAGGGAAGACCATTGCCAATTCTATCTATAGTGCAGAGTAACTCCTTCAAGCAGGGATGGAGAGGACATTATTGCAGGGCCTCGAGTGAGGATGCATCTGCCACTAAGGAGGAAGAAGCCACTTCATCCCTCAAAACAAACCAATCATAGCTTGAGAGTTCCTTGCTCCTGGCCGCATCAGGAATATATCATCAAACTCTTTAGCAGCTGGTTCCTTCATTTTCATCCCTTTAAGGCAGGGACTTAAACTTGTGCTGTAATGCAGCCAGTCATATGACGGAGACTTAGCTTTGGTTTATGATAATTTCAGCTTTATGAGCCCTGAAGAAGACATCTTCTTTGAGAAAACATGAGCCCTCAGAGCGAACACATCTGGAACTGGGAATTTTCATCTCTGTGCACATACTCTTTGTTACTTTATGTAGAGTCAGCCAGCCTGCATCATTATAGTCCTGTTTTTACCGAAATGTTCAAATGTTAAAAAAAAAAATAGTCAGTAAATTTTTTGTTTCTCATGAGAGGTGAATCAGAGTATCAAACATATAGGCTTTGCATATTTTTTAAAACAGTTCCCAAGATGGATTATTAGTGTTCTTCATAATACCAGGAGAGTCCTTAGCAACCACACCAAACTTAGGTGTAGTTGAACTCGAGATCCAGCTTCATATGTCATTAAGCCCATTAGATACATTTCTTCTATAAACCTGCTTCTATAGAACAGTGGCTCTCAATCTTCCCAATGCCGAGAGCCTTTAATACATTTACTCATATTGTGCTGACCCCCAACCATGAAATTACTTTTGTTGCTACTTCATAACTGTAATTTTGCTACTGTTACGAATTGTAATGCAAATTTCTGTGTGGTTTTTTGTTTGTTTGTTTCTTTTTTTGGGGGGGGGGTTGATGGTCTTAGGTGACTGCTGTGAAAAGGTCACTTGAGTCCAAATGGGGTCACCACCCACAAGTTGGGGAACCATTGCTCTAGACCCACTATCGGGGTCACAATCTGCATTAGACAGGGTTCTCTATAGACTAGAGGAAAAGAATGGGATATACCTATAACAAAAGGGAATTCACTAGGATAGTTTACATGATAGAGACTAGTCATCCAACAATGTACAGCTGCATGCTGGAGAAACTGAGAACCTCAACCTGACCTCAGTCTAACCAGCTGGGTCCACCAGCAGTCCCTGTGTGGTGCAGAAGGCCTGGGAGATTCCTCCTTACTGGTTTTCCACGTTGGAAGGCCAAAGAAGGAGGAGTGTGATGTCAGTGAAAAAGGCATCACCACCACCACCATGACCACCACTTCACCCCCATCATCATCATCAGTATCAGCAATAACAACAAAACAAAAGACATAGAAACACTCCCGAGCATCAAGCGAAAGCAGGAAGGCACGCAACGTGACTTTTTCCTAGGACTACTTTTGTATCTGGAATACTATATGGGAAGGTACCATCCACTCTACTCTGAAGGAGGGTATTTTCTCTTTTGTTATTTCTTTTTGGAAATGCCCTTGCAGACTTGCCCAGGGGTATATCTCTTAGTTTATTTCAGATCCCATCCTGTTGACAGCCAGTTTTAATGACCACAGTCTTTCTTCTATTCCATTTAAGTTAATTTTTGGCTGTAGTATAAGAGAAAGGATTTGTTCTTCCTTTTGCTTGTGAATATGTATCTTTTAATGTTATTTTATATTTATTTTGTTCAGTATTATTGATTATATGTTATGTGTACATATGAGTGCATGTGTGTGTGTGATATCCTTCTATCATGTTTTTTTTTTAATTTTATTTTATTTTTCTATCATGTTTTTTAAGACAGAGTCTCTTTCATTTTTGCCACACTGAGTGGCACTAAAAGAATAGAAGTGAATTCTGATGACTCAATCCAGCCAGATATTTTAGCCTTGAAATGGTAGCTTATGTTTTACAAAGCTAAATAGTACGGACTAAAAATTTAAATCTATATTAAGGCCTCAGAGTAGATCTTGCCGTCCTTGGTGTCTGACACCAGCCAAACTGCCATTTATTTTTCAGCATTTGAAAATATTCTTAGCTACCAACTCAAAGCCTAACAGGATATTCTCCTACCTCTACCTTGCCTCTTGTCATGGACGTGCTAGAATTACAGATGTGTACCACTGCATCCGTCTTTTTATGTGGGTTCCAGGAATTGAATTTCCACTGTCTGGCTTATGCAGTAAGTGCTTTTATTTTGCTGAAACATCTCACCAGCCTAGCATATTTTTTCAAAACATTATTTGTCCATATTGAATGATATTTTAAGGAAATATAATCAAATGAGAAATGTGATAGTAATCAAATCAGGTAAAGACCCAATATAATTTTTTTGAGTTTTATAATGAAAATATTGAAGTAGTTGGGAAAGGCTGCGGAGGGGTGCAGGTGTTAGAGAAGCCGTATTATAATGTATTTACAAGCAAGTGGGAAGTTATAGTCAAGACCAAAGATCTGGCCTAGTTTCTCTGTGTGGGCCCAAACCTCATTTACTATGCAGCAACATTTTGGCTTATGTGAGATACCAAGGATGGCAAGATCTACTATGAGGTTTTAATGTAGATTTAAATTTTAATTCAGCATATTATTTAATACTCTTTAGCTTTGTAAGACGTAAGTGCTATTTCAGAGATGAAATACCAGGCTGAGTTGAGTCACCATAATTTACTTCTATTCTTTTAATGCCAATTTAAACACTAAGTTTATTTATTTGTAATTTATTCTATTTACATACCGATTGTAGCCTCTTTTCCTCATCCCCTCCTGGTCTTACCCTTCTCCATCCCCCTCCTCCTCTCCTGTAGTCATCAGAAAGGGGGAGCTCTCTTCCCTTCCATCTGAACTCAGCCTATCAAGTCTCATCTGGACTGCTTGCATCCTCTTCCTCTGTGGGCTAGCAGGGCTGTTGCACTAGAGGAAAGTAATCAATGAGTAGGCAACAGAGTCCAAGTGAGAGTGAGCCCCTACTCCCCATATTATGGGGCTCACATGGAGACTGCTGCCTATCGAGTACATCTGAGCAGAGGGTCTAGGTACCCTTCATGTATGATCCTTGGTTGGTGCCTCAGTCTCTGTAGGTCTTACTGGGCCCAGATTTGTTAATTCTGTTCTCCTTTTGGAGCTCATGTCCCCCCCCTTCAGGTCTTCTATCCCCTAACTCTTCCATAAGTCCCCCTGCACTCTGTCCTAAAGTTTGGCTGTGAGTCTCACCATCTGCTTTGATCCCTTGTTGGGTGGAGTCTTTCAGGGGATCTCTATGGTAACCTCCTGTCCTATTCCCTCTCTTAAAGCACCTACAGTGTCTATTCTATTTGGCTTTCTGAATGACAAAGCCTTCTCCCTAGGGTCCTCCTTGTTATTTAGCTTCTTTAGATCTGTGGATTGTATTGTGGTTATCCTGTATTATGTGCGTAATATCCAATTATGTGAGTATATACCACTCAGGATGATCTTTTCTACTTTCATCCATTTGCCTTCAAATGTCAAGATTTCTTTGTTTTTAATAGCTGAACAGTGTCCCCTTATGTAAATGTACCACAATTTCTTTATCCATTCTTTAGTTAAGGGACATCTAGGTTGTTTCTAGGTTCTGGCTATTACAAATAAAGCTGTTATGAACATAGTTGAGCAAATAGCCTTGTATAGTGAAGAATCTTCCAGATATATGCCCAGGAGTAGAATAGCTGGGTCTTGAGGTATAACAAATCCCAATTTTCTGAGAAAGCAAAAGATTGATTTCCAAAGTCATTGTACAAGTTTGCACTTTCATTAGCAATAGAGGAGTGTTTCCCTTTCTCCATACCCTTGACATCATATGCTGTCACTTGAATTTTTGATCTTAGTCAATCTGATGGGTGTAAGATGGAATCTCAGAGTTGTTTGGTTTGCATTTCCCTGATGACTAAGGACATAGAACATTTCTTTAAGTGCTTTTCAGCCATTTGATATTTCTTTGTTGAGAATTCTCTGTTTGCTCTGTACTCCATTTTTAAAATTGGATTATTTGGTTTGGTGATGTTTAGTTTCTTGAGTTCTTTATATATTTTGGATATTAGTCCACTGTCAGATGTAGGGTTGGTGAAGATCTTTTCCCAGTTTGTAAGCTGTCATTTTGTTCTGTTGACAGTGTTCTTTGCCTTACAGAAGCTTTTCAGTTTCATCTGGTCCCATTTATTAATTGTTGATCTTAGAGCCTGAGCTGTTGGTGTTCTATTTGGGAAATTGTCTCCTCTGCCAATAAGTTCAAGGCTCTTCCCCAACTTTTTCTAACAGATCTAGTATGTCTGGGTTTATGTTGAGGTTTTTAATCCACTTGGACTTGAGTTTTGTGCAGGGTGATAAATATGAATCTACTTACATTTTCTACATGTAGACCTCCAGTTAGTTAGACCAGCACCATTTTGTTGAAGATGCTATCTTTTTTTCATTGTATGGATTTGACTTTGTCAAAACTGTTCATAGGTGTGTGGGTTTATTTCTGGGTCTTCAATTCAATTTCACTGATCCACCAGTTTGTTTCTATGGCAGTACCAAGCAGTTTTTATTACTGTATAGTTTGAGATCAGTGATGGAGATATCCCAGAAGATCTTTTATTGTATAGGACTGTCTTAGTTATTTGGGGTTTCTTGTTTTTCCATTTAAAGTTGAGAATTGTTCTTTCAAGTCTGTAAGGAATTGTATTGGCATTTTGATGGAAATTGCATTGAATCTATAGATTGCTTTTAGTAAAATGGCCATATTTACTATGTTAATCCTACTGATCCATGAGCATGGGAGATCTTTCCATCTTCTGATATCTTCTCCAATTTATTTCTTCAGTGACTTAAAGGTTTTTTATACAAGTCTTTCACTTTCTTTGTTAGAATTACACAAAGGTATTTTCAGGGTTTTTTTTTTTGTGTGTGTGTGTGGCTATTGTGAAGGGTATTATTTCCCTAATTTCCTTCTCAGCCCATTTGTCTTTTTTTTTTTTTTACTCTTATTTAAATGACTTCAACTGCTTTTATTTCTTTCCTTAATGCTACACTAATGCATTATTGGTAATTCCAAATTAATCACTAGTGCATTACAATCCATAGGAAGAAGCACCTTAAAAGTGGGTGACTTTTTTTTTCTTTTTTTTTATTAATTTATTCTTGTTACATATCTATGGTTATCCCATCCCTTGTATCCTCCCATTCTCCCCTCCTTCCCATTTTCCCCTTATTCCCCTCCCCTATGACTGTTCCTGAGAGGGATTACCTCCCCTTGTATATGCTCATAGGGTATCAAGTCTCTTCTCGGTGACCTGCTGTCCTTCCTGAGTGCCACTAGGTCTCCCTCTCCAGGGGACATAGTCAAATGTAAAATTTAAACCCCTACCCATATCTAGCCCATGGACAGGACAGTCTCCACACTTGAGTGGAGGGAGGGATATGACTTTCCCATTTGTCTTTTGTATACAGGAGACTGTTGATTATTTTTGAGTTGATTTTGTATTCAGTCACTTTGCTGAAGGTATTCATCAGCTATAGGGGTTCCTTGGTAGAATTATGAGGGTCATTGATGTATACTTTCATATCATCTGGGAATAATGATAGTTTGACTTCTTTATTTCCAATTTGTACCCACTTGATCTCTGTTAGCTGTCATATTGCTCTAGTTAGGACTTCAAGTATTATATTGAAGAGTAATGGAGAGAGTATACAGCCTTGTCTTGTCCCTGATTTCAGTGGAATTTATTTAAGTTTCTCTCCAATTAGTTTGATGTTGTCTATAGGCTTGCTGTACATTGCCTTTACTATGTTTAGGTATGTGCTTTGAATCCCTGATCTCTCTAAGACTTTTAATATGAATGGGGTTGAACTTTGTCAAATGCTTTTCTGGCATCTAAGGAGATGATCACATGTTTTTTTTTCTCCCAGTTTGTTTATATGGTGGATTACATTAATGGATTTCCATATATTGAAGCATCCCTGCATGCCTTGGATGAAGCATACATGGTTATGGTGGATGATATTTTTGATGTGTTCTTGGATTTTGTTTGTGAGTATGTTATTGAGTATTTTTGCATAAGTGTTCATAAGGGAAATTGGTTGGAAATTCTCTTTCTTTGTTGGATCTTTGTTAGGTTTAGGTATCAAGGCGACTGTGGTCAATGAGTTTGGTAATGTTTCTTCTGTTTCTATTTTATGGACTAGTTTGAGAATTATTGATATTAGCTTCTTTGAAAGTCTGGTGGAATTCTGTACTAAAATCATCTGGCCTTGGTTTTTTTGTTTTTTGCATTTGTTTTTTGTTTTGGTTGGGAGACTTTTGATGACTCCTTCTATTTCCTTAGGGGTTATAGGACTGTTTAAACTATTTATCTGGTCTTGATTCACTTTAGGTAAGTGGAGTTTATCATGAAAATTGTCCATATCATTTAGATTTTCAATAAATGTGGCATGTAGACTTTTGAAGTAAGACCTAAAGATTCTTTGGATTTCTTCTCTGTCATTATGTCTCTCATTTAATTTCTGATTTTGTTGATTTATATACTCTCCCTCTGACTTTTAATTAGTTTGGGTAAAGAGTTGTTTATCTTGTTGGTTTTCTCAAGGAACCAGCTCTGGGTTTTGTTAATTCTTTGAATTGTTTTTTGTTTCTCATTTATTGATTTCAGTCCTTAGTTTGATTATTTCCAGGTGTCTACTCCTCTTGGATGTGACTGCTTCTTTTTTCTAGGGCATTTAGGTGTTCTGTTAAGTTGCTTGTATGAGATAGCTCCAATTTTTTATGAAGGCACTTAGTGCTATGAACTTTGGTCTTATTGTTACTTTCATTGTGTCCTATATGTTTGGGTATGTTTTGCCTTTACTTTCATTGAATTCTAGGAGTTCTTTAATTTCTTCTTTATTTCATCCTTGACCCAGTTGTCATTAAGTAGAGAATTGTTCATTCTCTTTTGTTATTTCTATTGTTTTTGAAGTTCAGCTTTAGTCTTGGTGGTCTGATATAATACAAGTGATTATTTCAATTTTCTTCTGTCTGTTGAGGCTTGCTTTGTGACTGACTATATGGTCAATTTTGGAGAAGGTTCCATGAAGTTCTAAGAAGATGGTATATTATTTTGTGTTTGGGTGAAAAGTTCTGTAGATGTCTGTTAGGTTCATTTGATTTATGACATCTGTTAGCTTCATTATTTCTTGGTTTAGTTTTTGTCTCAATGATCTGTCCATTGGTGAGAGTGGAGTGTTGAAGTCTCCCACTAGTAATGTGTGGAGTTCAATGTGTGATTTATGTCTTAGTAATGTTTCTTTTACGAATGTGGGTACCCTTGTGTTTGGGGCATAGATGTTCAGAATTGAGATGTCATTCTGGTGGAATTTTTCTTTGATGAGCATGAAGTGTCCTTCTTTATCTCTTTTGATTAATTGTAGTTGAAAGTCTATTTTATTAGATATTAGAATGGCTACTCCAGCTTGTTTCTTGGGCCAGTTTACTTGGAAAACTTTTTCCAGTACTTTACTCTGAGATATTGTCTATCTTTTTTTTTTTTTTCAGGAGAATGATGAGTCCTTTTCATACATCCATTTGGTTAGTCTTTGTTTTTTTTATTGGAGAGTTGAGTTCATTGACGTTGAGAGATATTAATGACCAGTGACTGTTAGAGCCTTTTATTTTGGTGTTGGTTGTGGAACTGTGTGTACATGCCTATTTTTGGTTTTGCTATAGTGAAGTTATTTTTATCCCGTGGTTTTTTGGGTGTTGTTAACTTTTTTTGTGTGGGAGTTTTCCTTCAAGTATCTTAGGTAGTGCTGAGTTTGAGCATAGATATTGTTTAAATTTGGTTCTATTGTGGAATATCTTGTTTTCTCCATCTATAGTGATTGAAAGTTTTGCTGGGTATAATGGTCTGGACTGGCATCTGTGGTCTCTGGGTTTGTACGACATCTTCCCCGGCCCTTCTGGCTTTTATGTTCTCTGCTGAGAAGTCAGGTGTGATTGCCATTATACGTTACTTGGCCTTTTTTCCTTAGCAGCCTTTAATATTTTTTCTTTGTTCAGTACATTTAATGTTTTGATTATTATGTTGTGGGAGGATTTTCTTTTTTGTTCCAACCTATTTGTTTTTCTTTAGGCCTCTTGTATGATTATAGGCATCTCTTTCTTAAGTTTGGGGAAATTTTCTTCAATGGTTTTGTTGAAAATATTTTCTGGTCCTTGGAGCTGGGAATCTTCTCTTTCTTGGATTCCCATTATTCTTAGCTTTTGCTTTTTCATGGTATCCTTGATTTCTTGGGTGTTTTGTGTGAGGAACTTTTTTTTAGATTTAACATTTTCTTTGACAGATGCATCAATTTTTTCCATTGTGTCTTCTATGTCTGAGATTCTTTTCTCCATCTCTTGTGTTCTGCTCATGATGTTTACCTTTGTGGTTCCTGTTCTTTTCCCTAAGTTCTTCTCCCTTTCCAGGATTTTCTCAGTTTTTGCTTTCTTTATTTTACTATTTTCATCTTCAGATCTTAAACTATTTTATTGATTTCCTTCATATGTTTGTATTTTCCTCCATTTCCTTATGTGATTTGTTCAATTCCTTCACTTGTTTGTATTTCTCCCTACTTCTATCAGTTATTCACTCATTTATTCTCTAAAGGACTCAAACTGTTTGCTTGTACCTTCTTGTATTTCTTTAAGGATTTTCTTTCTTTCTTCCATTAGCATTCTCATAAATATATATTTAATGTTATTTTCTTGAGTTTCAGTTGTGTTAGGGGATCCAGGACTGCTTGCTGTAGGACAACTGGGCTCCAAAGATGCCATATTGTTCTGGGTTTTGTTGATGGTCTTTTTATGTTGGCCTTTAAGCATCTGGTTGTTTATTGTGTTGACTGGTAGATCCTGTTGCCTGTTGGAGTTTTTGGGGGATGTGGGAAGAGACCTGTGAGCAGGAAGCTGGATATTCCTTCAGGTGCCCTCCTCAGATTGCTGGGAATGGTCTAGGACTGGTGAGTGGTTCTCAGAGACTTGCTGAGGGATCTCCTCAGATTTATGATCCTGGGGACCACGTGGGCTTCTCAGGAACCCAGGGACTCTCTTCTCTCGAAGGAAAGTCCCAGAGTTGGCTTCCCTGCTACTGTCTTTCTTGTTCCATGTTAATGAGGTCCTGCTGCCCAGACATTGAACTCAGTCACTGTTCTCACTGAGTCAGAGTAGCCCAGGTTGGCTCTGCCTGCCTGGGTAGCAGAAGGTACTAACTCCACGGGTAGGGTGAAGGTTGGGGCTGCAAGGTGTGGTACCCAGAAAGTATCTGCCACTGTGTGGGAGTAATGGTGGGCCCCTGAGGTTGGAGCCATGTGCCCCCATCCCAGAAGTACCCATTCCACAGGAAGGTCCAAGGTTGGGCCTGGAAAGTCTCCACTGCCTGAGGTTGAAGCTGCGTGTCCCTGTCCTGGAAGGTAACCATTCCATTGGAAGGGTCAACGTAGGAGCTACAAGCCAAGGTATCTGGAAAGTCTCCTTTCAGTGAGAGTGGGTGCTCATGATTGGAGCTGCACAGTCCCTGGTAACTGAAGGCCTGAAGCTGAGGGAGCCCGGGAGTTTTTGGGTTTAAATGGGTGTCCTGGGGTTGGACCCATGAGTATGCCACACTATGGGCTCTTGTCTCACCTGGGAAAGATAGCTGCTTGGGGTTTTGGGGTCCACCACATGACCTGTAAGTTGCTTTGCTTTCACTGCTCATCTGCTCTTCAGATGAGGTACATATGCAGCGCTGCCATCTTGGATCTCCCTAATGCCAAATTTATAGTCCAATAAAGCCATCATTGTTGATACAGAGCACCAGAAAATTCCAGTGTAGGTTTTTTTTCCTTGATAAAAATGTGATCTTATCCTCTAGCAGATGCCTCTCAGGGAGTCTAACTTTCTCTCAATAGTTACTAGTAAATAGGATCTGGTGTTAGCATTAAATTGCTCAGGAATTGAAAATAGGCCTGAAAACTAAGCCATTGGAACTAACTGCTTTTGTTTTGAATACTAGGTTTGACAAGACAGATAGCTATGCTCCTGTGGAGTTTCCAGGAAGCCACGTACCTCCCTCTAAATACTCTCACTATAGCTCCCCATGGTCACTTCTCTCTGGAGGTGAAACATTTTGGTTTGACAGAACAATCACAATATTCTCAATAAGCTCACAAAGGTGGTCACAACAGTAAGTCTCTTAATCAGATGATCCCAAAAAATGAAGCAAAGGCAAAACATTCCCTCCTGAGGCAGGCATTAAAAGCTTTATAAATAAAGTCCACACATGCTTAAAAATGAAGGTGCTTGGCTCAGTTTAGGAAGTTAGTTTTGTGGATAAAATTCAAATAATGTAGGAGACAATAGCACCTGTTTTTTTCCCCCAGGGATTTTTGAGAAGGATGGAGTGGCACAAAGTGATTTATGCAGGTCCCCAAGGATAAGCTCAGGCACATACCATCTAATAAGGTGCCCATGTGCTCCTCCATGATCCCCTCTCCCCCAAGTGCTGCTTGATTGATTTGTTTTCTCAGAATTCTCTTTCTGGAAAAATAATGCCTTGTTAGCCTGATTTCCTTATTCTCAGAGGTTCTCTTTTTCAATAGCAATGCATTCCTCTCCAGATTGGGGAAATTTAGTATAGGAGAAAACCCTAGAAAGGCTTTGAAGAATCTAATGTCAATAGACAGAGTTGGGACACTGGACACAGGGTCATCAGGAAGGCAGAGCAACAGGAAATGCCAGCCAACAAGAGAAAGTTCTGCTACAATGTTTACTCACCTTCTTTGTGTTAAAGAGTCTGTTAATTGTTCCAGATAAACCAGACATATGTTCCTATTTAGAATATGTTTATAAGGTAAAGCATACCCAATGGAACATAGAATAAAAAGGCTCAAGTGTGTGTGTGTGTGTGTGTGTGTGTGTGTGTGTGTGTGAGAGAGAGACAGAGACAGAGAGAGAGAGAGAGAGAGAGAGAGAGAGAGAGAGAGAGAGAGAGCGAAACGGTGTACCTTGGGTGCCATTCCTCAGGAGTTGTCCATCTTATTTTCTAAGGAATAGAAAATTATTCCCCTATTTAAGCTAAGCAGAGCCCCAGAGATTCTCCAGTTTCTGCCTCCCCAGAACTGGCATTGTAGATGCATACCTGGGTTTACTTTGTTTATTTCTTTTTTTACATCGGTACCAGGTATTGAACTTACATCTTTATGCTTGCAGAGAAATTACTGACTGAGCTGTCACTCCAGCCGCCCTTCCTCCACATAAGTTTGATTGCCTATATTCAGAGACTTCCTAATCTATATAAAAAGTTAGATCTGTCAGCTTTGACCAGATGAACAATATTAGGCCTTGTGGTCGACTGGTAGCATAACTACCACCAGTGAATTACACTCTCCATTGTCAAAGCATATTATGTATTTTCTCCCACATCGATTCTGACTTGCTTTGACCAATGGGACATGATAGACGTGACCAGATAAGGATTTATTAAACACCTGTTGGAATTGTTAAATATTGTTTTAATTGTTGCCATGTTGAGAGAGAGAGAGAGAGAGAGAGAGAGAGAGAGAGAGAGAGAGAGAGGAGAGGAGAGAAAGAGAAAGAGAAAGAGAGACAGAGAGACAGAGAGACAGAGAGAGAGAACATTTATTAAATGGTACCACTCGCGTCTTCACACATATCAGAGATCTAAACTGCTTGACGATTCTGGCATAGATGCTTGCTCCTTGTTAGATTCAAAAAATTAGAAGCAATTTTAATCAAATCCTTCCCAATGCTCCCATAATTACCTTGCTATTATAACACTGATAATTTCTTAGGAAGAAATCACTCAACGTGAAGCAAAATACTCCTTGCCAAATGTCCCATTTGAGTCACCAGGTTAGCCAGAATTTTTCTTTCCAGAAAATGGTGACAGCAGGAACAGAAAGGGAAAAGGCGTGGTTGCTTGTCTGTCAGATGCTCCTGGGGTCTAATGATGCTTGCCTTTGCAAAGAAGGGGAACACCAGAGGTCTGGTTTCTAAGTGATTAGCTTAAGCACTCTTCATTTCTGCACACAAAATAAATTTTATATTACAACCTTCCCCCTTCCCTCTTTCTGTCACACTATGCCTCCAGCTTGCCTCCAGTGCCCTCCATATCCTCTGTAAAATGAAGGACCCAATAAGCCTGCGTTGAAAGGGAGGTTGTTCAATAGACCTTTCAATGAGCTGCGGTTAAACAGCTGTACTTTATTTTTAAAGCAGTGCTTCTTAAAGTGTGGTCTGGAGGCCAGTGCTTTAACAGAGGGTAAATAGCACCCAGGGGCAATGCAGTGTGTGCACTTGATCTCTTAAGGCCATGCTAGAATTCTCTTGGGAAATGAATAAATATGCAGCGAAAGAGGTTTCTGTGTTCCTAGGAAAACAAATTCGGAGATAAATAGATGAATACATCTACCTCTCCCGGCACCTTCTTGGTAGCTCAGCATCCATGCTATCTTCTTTCTACAGGTTAATGCCAGGACATCTTAGTGAACCTGCTTCTGAAAACATGGATTTCTGGTCAGCAGGTGTCTGGGATCATGTGTCTTCATAAACTCATTTGTGCATCCTGATTATCCATTGCTAAGGTTTTATCTGTGAGAGAAATCAGTTTCTACAAAGTTCAAGCCAGTCTTCTGTAACTTGCAGCTAAAATTATTTCTTGTGTGTGCAATGGGTTCAATAGAAGTTTTTTTTTTTTGATTTAACCAAAACAAAGTAAATTCTTTCCATTTATTTATTTATTTGCTTTAAGTGAATTATAAGAGAATGAATCTTGATAATTGAAGATATTCACAGCCTCAGTGTCACTAGTCTGCTCATCAGTAATACTTTAGTGGTGACTTGATCTATGTAGGCTGCCAGGTGGAATAGGTATTAATTAAAAGCATGGCTTTGGAAGTTGGGGTGTAGCCAAGTAATTAAAATTAGTCGATGCAAGCTGAGGTACAGCTGACTTATTGGTGGCACTCTATTATCTGTTTTTGTTTTAAATTTGTCATGTGGTCTGATGAAGTAAAGGTTTGTTTGTTTTTTGTTTGGGCTCATCCTCTTTTACACCCTTACTAGTTAGGAACTACCATATTGCTGAGTTCTGAACAGTAGTATGTAAATAGAAGAGGCACATGTGAATTACAGAGAGAAGAGATACTTGTGAACTGAGGTGAGAAGATGTGGTCACCTATTTTCCTCAGCCGCTTTGAGGGCATGCAGCTGTGAGCGCTGGCTTTTGAGTAATTCTCTGAGCCTGTGGTGTAGAACATTACAATGAAACTTAGGTGGAGTGATCATTGTGGCTCCATATCACCTACATCTAGCCTTCATGTATAGGTGTAAGAGGAAATTTTATTTTAATTCCTGCTGTTTTCTTTCGATTGCTTTTATCCACTTAAAATCCAAACTGACTAACGTTACCATACAATTTCTCCCTTTAAATGCTAAGTATGAGACAGTTCTGTTTATTTGAATTTTGTTTAGGTTAACTACATATCATTTACTTGAGACTTGTAATATTTTAATGATCCCACCTTCTTTGTACTTGGATACAGACCCCCCCCCCCCATATCACTGATCATTCTTATGTGTTGAGAAGACATTGCAAAATGGTAACTTTGGTTTCAGGCTGTAGGAGAAACTCATATGAGTTATTACTGTATTTGGGATAAACACCATCTTTTTGTGGGTTAGTCATGATAATCATCTTTACGTTTGGATAAAGAAGTGCCTCTGACTTGATACCCTATGAGCATATACAGGGGGAGGAGGTCTCCCTCAGTCACAGTCATAGGGGAGTGGAGTAGGGGGAAAATGGGAGGAATGGAGGAATGGGAGGATACAAGGGATGGGATAACGATTGAGATGTAATATGAATAAATTAATAATAATAAAAAGAAGTTCCTGAGCCCAGTGTGGTGACACATACCTTTAATCCCAGCACTCGGAAGGCAGAGGCAGGTGGATCACTGTGAGTTGGAGGCCAGCCTGGTCTACAAAGTGAGTCTAGGACAGCCAAGGATATACAGAGAAACCCTGTCTTGAAAAACAAAACATGCTGTTTTAATTACTGTTGCTTTATAGTACAGCTTGAGATCAGATGTGGCAATTCCTCTGGAGGATCTTTTATTGTACAAGATTGTTGTAGCTATTCTGGATTTTTTGTTTTTCCATATGAAGTTGAGAATTGAACTTTCAATGTCTTTAAAAAATTGTGTAGGTATTTTGATAAGGATTGCATTGAATCTGTAAATTGCTTTTGGTAAGATGGCCATTTTTACTATGTCACACAAACTCTAGTGCCCCAAATTTGACCATGTCCCATGGATGGGGAGGTCTAATGGCACTCAAAGGAAGGATATCAGGCTACCAAGAAGAGATTTGATATCTTATGAGCATGTACAGGGGGAGGAAGTCCCCCCTCCCCAGTCACAATCATAGGGGAGAGAAGTAGGGGGAAAGTGGGAGGCAGGGAGGAATGGGAGGATACAAGGGATGGGATAACAATTGAGATGTAATATGAATAGATTAATAATATATATATATATGAATAACAAAACAAAACAAACAAACAAACAAAAGACGTTTCTTTGGATTAATGAGTTATGTCCGCTGAGTTATGTCTATGATGGTGTTCCCAGAGATGGTTAGATAATAAGGACTCTGGCATACCAAATACATATCTTTTAAAATTTTTATTATAATTTATTCAGACTATATCATGATTTTTATCCCCTCACTTGTATCTACCTATTTCCATGTTCTCTCCCTCTTCCACCCTATTCCCTTCCCCTAGATTTCTGACAAAAGGGGCCCTCTTCCCCTACCATATGACCACAGCCTATCAGATCTCACACAGATAGCTTGCTTCTCTTTCCTCTGTGTAATGCCAGGCTTCCCCACCAAGGACACAACTTTCTGAGCAGAAAACCAATGGCTCAAGCTCTAAGAGCAACAATTAATAAATGGGACTTAATGAAACTGAAAAGTGTCTGTAAGACAAAGGACACTGTCAACAGAACAAAATGACAGCCTACAGACTGGGAAAACATCTTCACCGACCCTATATCTAACAGAGTGTTAATATCCAAAATATATAAAGAACTCAAGAGACTAAACACCATCAAACCAAATAAACCAATTAAAAATGAGGTATAGATCTAGACAGAAAATTCTCAATAGAGGACTATTGAATGGCCAAGAAACGCTTAAAGAAATGCTCAGTATTCCTAGTCATCAGGGAAAGGTAGATGAAAACGACTCTGAGATTCTATCTAACACCCATCAGAATGGCTAAGATCAAAAACTCAAGTGACACCACATGCTGTCAAAGATGTGGAGAAAGGGAGAATGCTCCTTCATTATCAGTGGGAATGCATACTTGTACAACCACTTTGGAAACTAATCTGGTGCTTCCTAAGAAAACTGGGAATAGGGTTATCTTAAGACCTAGCTATACCACTCCTGGGCATATAACTGAAAGGTGCTCCACCATACAACAAGGACATTTGATTATCTATGTTCACAGCAGTCTTACTCATAGTAGCCAGAATCTGGAAACAACCTAGATGTCTCTCAACCAAAGACTAGATAAAGAAACTCCGGTACATTTACACAATGGACTACTACTCAGCTATTAAAAACAAGGAAATCTTAAAATTTGCAGGCAAATGGATGGAACTAGAAACAATCATCTGAGTGAGATAACCCAGAGCCTGAAAGACATTCATGGTATATATATTTATAACTGGATGTTATCCCAACATAGATGTCCTCTGAGAGATTCAACCCAGTGGGCGAGATCAGGACAGATGCTGGGACTCACTGCCAGACTCTTGATGGAGTGATGAGAGTGGAATGGAAGAAAGGTGATGGAAGGACCCAGAGGGTTCAGGATACCCACAAAGAGACCAAATAAATGTCTTTTTTACATGTATAAAATTTTATTTTTTATTAAAATTTATACATATACATTTATATTATTACACATATATACAATAAACTACCTACATCAAGAAGAAGCATGAAACAATTAGGAATGATATAAATGTTGCATTCATAGTGTTTTGGTAGCCTTGAAGAAAACATCTTTTCTATCTTGGTGAGCCTAAAATTCTGAATGTAAATCAGTATTGGTTATATCTCATCATTATCAACTTTCAACATCTATCTAGACCTAAAACATCTTAACCTCTAAACAACTAAGCTTAATTGTATAACTAAACTATCTTGTCTTCACTTCATCAGAGACTTGAGAAGGAATAAAATTAATCTCTGGAGTATAGAGGGAGTGTAGATTAGCAGCTTCCCAAATGAGAAGATGACAGATATGGTTTGCTGCCTGAATAGTCAGTGGCCTCAAATTCTCTTTAATGTTGGAGCATCATCTTTAGCCTTCTGGCCCAATATATCTGACAGACATATTTTTGAAGCAGGAACTATTGAGGACTTGCTTACCCTGTCTTGGCTGAGTTTGGCTGTTGACTCTGCCTGCATCCAAGCTTGACCATTTTTAGGCAGAATTCTGTCTGTGAAAGAAATAAGGACATTTTACCCAGTGGCTTGTTTGCCACATTTAATAAGGTCTTCAAAACCTCAGAGACAAACAGAATATGGCATTTAAAGGTTTTTTTTTTTTTATTATTTTAAAGAAACATTTACAATGAGACAGGTTAACTCCTGGCAATACCCAGCATACCTCAAAAAGATGATCAGCATCAAAGAACCTCCTCAATCTTAATCCATCAAATCCACCATGAATTCTAAGTTTGAAATGCTTTGAAGTGCAACAGAACCGTACAAAATAGGGTTGGTTTGGAGAACATAGGTCATGGGAGACATGTCCTGGAGTGATGTGTTTTGGTCTGGTCCCTTTCTGTGACTGGCCAGCAGTGATTCCTGTCCACTGCGAGATAAGCAATCTTCCCTCCTGTCTTCTCTGGCCACTTTGGTTTCTGTCTTATCATTGGCTCAGAACCAAAGGAGCTTGTTGGTCCTGATGGCCGATGGCTTGAAGCCATGAGCTAAAATCTTCCCTAAGATGTTAGTGCTTGGGTATTCTCTTAAATCAGTAAGAAAGCTAGCTACTAAGTCTTTAATTGTTTTACCATTGTTGGGCAACAATCCTTCATCCATAAACTAACCTTCTGGTCTTCTCTGATGTCTTCAATATATCTACAAGTGTTTGGTCCTAACCTGTAGAAATTCTTAGTATTAGAAAGGAAACACATATGCATGGTGGGTAACTTCACTCTGCAGTTTCCTTATCAAGGCTTCTCAATTGACCAAGCACTGGAAATATCACTGATATGGGCACCATTCAGTGGATTCTCTTTTGTTTCATCTTAAGAGTGAATTAGATGAACAGGAAACATTTTAAGCTGACAGGGAGGGAGAGGAAAGTAAAGCTAGGTTACACCCTCTCTTGATTTATCACTACATCTGGTTGTGTTCCTTGCATAAAAATTTACTCCAGTCAACCATTGCTGCACAACAAGCATTTTCTGGTTTAGTGACTAAAAGATACCTGCTTTAGCTCACAACTTTGTAAGGTTCAGTTGATTTGCTTTTCTGCTGTGAGTCATGCTTGTCTGTCTGTCATTTCTGATGCTTCAGCAGGTTTGAAGGCTGGATGGGTGATTAGCTGGTTAAGGATGATTTCTTTTCAGAATCTTGCCAGTGACTGGTTGTTGGCTGGAACCCACCCAGCTGCTAGCTCAGGCTTAGTCTCATGGAGTCTGAGTAAGTATTCAGGAGAGTGAGCTGAAGTTTTCAGGAGCGTGGTTTCAGGACTGTGGAGGCTTCCTCTTCACTTCTACTACATTTCTATGGTGTAGCACAACAAAACATTATTTCATATTCTTGAGATGGCAACGCAGATTCAACCTCTCAATGACACAAATAATAAAACTGTATTGTGGGGAAGGATAGATTTAAAAAGAAGTGAAATATTGCTGCAATTGAGTCAAGTTTCAATAGGGTCATGTGTTCTGTCCAAAAGCTTTTTCTATGAAATGTTTTAGTGGGTTCTTTGCTGCTCATTACCCTTAGGTGTAGTAATGGCTCCGTGTTGCAGTTAGCCTGAGTGCTGTTCTGTCCTTGTGCATAGCTTTCTGAGTAGACTCTTCATTACAATTGCTTCAGTTATCTTACAAGAATTTATTATATGCCTCCTACCAAGGCCTGAACTGATACAGTGGAATTTCTGTTAAACAGGACAAATGGAACATCTGTTCCCACTCCTTCTGTGGGAGAATGATTTAAGTCCATATGGATAAAACTAATGTGAGAGAGGAAATAAAATTAACCCACCAACACTGTCAGAATATAAACACCGAGTTATGGAGTGAAGACACTGGAAATGATGAACTGGAGAGAGGAAAGATGATGGGCAGGCCAGTTCTTGTTGCAAGAGCCACAGGAAACCTCTGGAAAATCCAGGTCTCAGGTGCCTTTGAAAGCAGAGACGAAGGCTGAGGTTGGAAGCAAGAGTGATTCCAGGCCTGTGAAGGACTTTTAAATATTTGCTGAAAGTGGACTTCTTTATATAAATGGCATGTGGGAGTTGCTGACTTCTGATTGGGTGATGAGCAGGACAATTGCCTTATTAATGACAGGACAATGACGGGAAAGGTTAAGCACTAAAATGGCAGGGTGTCCATTTCTCTATCTCACAGTTCTGCCATCGCATGCAGGCAGGGGTGCTGCCGCCACTCTGGAGGGGGAAAAATAGATGTTCTCCTCATAGATGTTAGATAATGGGGGAATCATCCTGAAATGCTGATGTTTGGATGTCCCTGTGTTGAAAAGGTCAGGCCATGACATATAGTAATGTAATATGCTTATTGGCAATCTACTGCCACACGCAGTTTTTCTGGTTAGCTTTTAGTGCCTCAACCCTAAATATTCCATTTTTCTGAGGGTTCTCTATACAATTCAGAAAAACCCCAACCATGAGGCAGCCATGTAAACCAACCACAGTGAACAGAAGTAAATTTGAAGACCCAGAAACAATGTACCAAGCAAGAGAAACTTTAGAATCAAATTAATATTCACAAAATAACTGTTCTGCATTTTCAGAAAGTGGACGTTGTACCCTGAAACAATACAACAGCCTTCTCATGAACAAAGACAATATAAGCTAATTCTAAACTGGGCACAGTAATGCACACCTGTATTCCCAGCACTCTGGGAGGAGAGGCAGGTGGATCTCTGTGAGTTCAAGGTCATCCAGGTCTACAAAGCATGTCCAGGACAGCCAAGGCTACACAGAGAAACCCTGTCTCAAAAAACAACAGCAACAGTAGCAACAACAACAACAAAAATAAAGAGAATAGAAGGAACTGAGACAAAAGTTAAAGGTACAGAGAGTCCATTTAGTGAAATTATAGTAGAAATATTCCCAAATCCAGAGGAAAGAAGTGACATGAAATACAGGCTTCCATCCTCAGTGGTCACTAACCATGAAACTTAATTATTTTACTCAGTTTTTTTTTAACCTAAAGAGAAATAATAGTGCTACCATGCAGGACTAGAATGAGGGCAGAATTATTTTAATAATACATATACTGTGCTTAAGTGATTATAGTGTATAAAGGCTCAATATTTGTTTTATGTTTATCGTGCTGGAGATCAAACTCAGAGTCTAGGCCATGCCAGTCATGCACTTTACTACTTAGCAACTCTCCCAGGTCATGATAGCTTTTTCATCTCTAAAGTTGTCTTAGTTTTCAGTTGGATGATTTGGGGAGGAGTTACTAGTCAATATAGCATTGAACAAACATTCCTTATGAGATCGTTACGAACAGTTTCAGCACAAGTCCAGCTGACAGGTATATTTACTATCTCAATCATGCGACTACTAACTGTTGGTCAGATCAACATGTGGTTTGCTCAGGGGGCGGGGTAGATGTATGTGTTTGTGTGGAGAATGGGATTGATGGGTGGGAAACCAAATGATATGGCATCACACTGCAAAGCCAAGATGACTGCCTAAGCATATTATTTGAAACAGCTGCAAGAGTTAATACTGATTATCCCAAGGATTGTAATAATTGCATGGGTCAAAACAGGACAAGGACCTATTGATTTCCACCATAAACCCTAGGGCACTATTTGACTTTTTAAAAGTATGTACATACACTCTTTGATAAAATTAAAACAAAACACTAAGCTAATGTACAAGGTAGGACACAGTCAGCCAGGGGAACCAGGTCTCATAACATCATTGCCGGCAGGCTTAAAACTCTTTGACACTATTGCCAGAGTGTGTCAGCTGAAGTCAATTTTAGTGCTTTCAAAATTTCAAATATTCAATTATATTTAGATCTTGTTTCTAATGGTGTTTCAAAGCCAAGGTATTTGGGGCTTGAGAGATGGCTCAGAGGTTAAGGGCACTGACTGCTCCTTCCAGAGGTTCCTGAGTTTAATTCCCAGCAACCACATGGTGGCTCACAATTATTTATAATGTGATCTGATGCCCTCTTCTGGCCTGCAGGTGTACATGTAGGCAGAGCATTGTCTATATAACACATAAATAAATAAATAAATAAATAAATAAATAAATAAATAAATATTTTAAAAGAATGCCAGGGTGTCATCAGGTGGCATATCCATGGAGGCTTCTTGGGGGACTGTTTCACAGTTTCCAGTGCTTTCTCTACTTCTGCTCAGAGCAAGGAAGTCAGAGCCTTGCAACTATTTGAAAGATTCCCATGTGACTACAACGTGTGAGAAACCTTGCAAACAATGATGCGAAAGCGTTTAGGGCGGTGCTCAGAGGGGTTATTTGTGTCCATTGGTTTCGTAGTAAGTAAGTAAGTAGAACCCACATTATCATCTTGCTAAGGACAAATATGGATCTGGCAGTCATTTATAGAAGTGAATAGAATGTGTGTGTGTGTGTGTGTGTGTGTGTGTGTGTGTGTGTGTGTGTGTGTGT
>OU015752.1:35524711-35555998 GCA_907169655.1 Acomys percivali
TGTGTGTGTGTGTGTGTGTGTGTGTGTGTGTGTGTGTGTGTGTGTGTTTACTAAAAACTGGAATTTTGATGAGAGCCACACTTGAATACTGCTGTGGTTAATGTCAAGTAGCTTCAGGATTTTTGCTGTTAAAGTTACCAAAAACATGAGTCAAACTTACCCAATTCTGAAATTTCAATACTGATCATTGTCTAATATTTGTGCTATTTGTAAATAACATGTTTTAAGTAAACTAATGAATAATAATTAAATCATACCAGGACACATAGTCCTAATTACTGTGTAATTTATACTACAGTTCATAAATCAGATAAAAAAATCAGGTACCTGTAGGACAAGAGTATGCAATTACCTTGACTCCACATAGTAATTACAGTGTAATTTTGTTAACAGTTCATATGACATACAGATATAGAAATTGCTATTATTTTGCAACTACAAATTGTATGAAACCTGCTATATTATTCCAGAACTAATTTAAGGATGAATCAATGTATATGATCTTCACTCTAACTTACAATTCAGAAATATTTTCAGCTTTAGTTTGTAATATTCCCAGTACTGAACTAATCAACACTGAAGATACTTAACTCATTTCATAGACATTTAGCTGGAGAATATGGTCCAAAGTGCTGCTCCTGCTCTTTGGAAAATAAATAGTCTGAACAGCTTCATTTCACTTGAACTTGACTTGGGTAGAATCATTTTTGGCAAGTGGGTAGAATGACTTGTTCAGCCTCCTACATGGAGAGGGAGGTGTGTTTTGGTGTATATGTACGTATATATTTGTGTATGTATATATATTTTTATGTGCACGTATGTGTGTATTTATGTCTATGCATGTGTGTGTTTGTATATGTGTGAACGTATGTCTCTATTTCTGTGATGTGTATGTGCATTTGTGTATGTATGTATGTATGTACGTATGTGACGGCATGCATAATTTACATTAGTATTCTTAGCTGTTTGCTATCCTTTCTCTCTTTCACAGAGTCACAGGCCTATCAGCTCTAGGATGGGGGTTTTGGAGGACACTTGAGGTTAACACTGGAGTCTGAGATGAAGGTTTCATCTCTTGTTTTCAGAGTCAGCTTTAAACAATAGCAAATAGCACATGCAATTTAGCAATATAATTTCTGTTACTCAATATAAACTGTTGAATGAAAGCCAAGGGAGTGGTTTGTGAGTGTGTGTGTGTGTGTGTGTGTGTGTGTGTGTGTGTGTGTGTGTGTGTGTGTGTACTGGGAGCACAGAATTCTGAGAAGATAAGGAAAACATGTCCAGAGGCAGGAGATGGAACAGAATTGCTACAAAATGATGGAAAACAGAATAATGTGGGTTTTTTTTTCTATCAGAAAGGAGTTCAAAGTCTATTCTATCTGGAGAATGATCTATGACAGCCATTTTTTTTGGTATGAAATTAATGCAATTATTAAACACATATCAATTAAAAGTAAAATAATGAGTAACAAGGAAAAGATAGCTACCAAGGTCAAATTGGGCAATTACAACACTGAGCAGAGACAGCTAGAGTAACTCAAGTGAGAGAGCAAGTGAACGCGATAACATCAGATTAGTACCCACGCATTCAGCAGAAATGGACTGGGGAAGCACCATTGAGGCAAACAGCTAGCATTCCTGATGAGAATCTCAGGAGAACCCCATTGCTGCCCTTGGGTGGGGCTTCTAAGTAAAAGAACAAATACCAAGTAGCACACAGGTAGCAAGACACCATGACATCAAATGCTTCCAGCATCCGGCAGAAGCTACTGTGGAAGATTCTCTGACACAGTCCTGCTGTAGATCTGAGTTGCGTGAATCCCAACCAGAATATCCTCTCCAACTTCTCACCCCTATTTCAGGCATTTCTACTCCTTGGATGAGATGAGGGGACATTGAGATTGCAACCTCTCCCCGTCTTCTGGAACCATGAGGTGAATGATGCGTTCATACTGTGACATATTGTGCTATCACAAGCCAACACTAATAGGACCACATGACCATGGAGAGCAACTTCTGAAACCATGAGGTAAAATATTTTTTGTCAGAGTAAGCTAACCAATACAAGAAAGGACTTGAAAGACATTTTTTTCCTTCACTCTGTCTCAGAGCCAGGGTTTTCTGACTCCTGGTCCTCCTCTTTCAAGACTTCAAGCCTGCAGAATTATTTAAGACCACCTCAATAGTAGCTATTCTTTGGGGGAAGTGGAACAGGGTGAACAAGCATTTGTTTTTCCTTTTGGTTTTAGCCTTTCATGGATCCCCACAGTAGCTCTTAAAGATTTACCCCTTCCTTTTCTGTCTAGTTACTTAACCAACTGCCCAGAAGACCTGGCTCACTCACTCCTTCCCAGTGAGATTCCTGCCATTGCCATTATATGCAAAACAGCAGACACTTTAGCTCATCACTTTCTCACTGGACATGGAACTAAAATATTTTGGTAGTCAAGATCACAAGGTAAGCAGTAAAGAGGGCACAGCCTCAGCCCCGTTTTGGTCCAGCCACTTTACCATGAACAAGTATGAGTCAGTCCACTTTGTATTTCAGAGGAAAGGCACCCCACTTTCCACAGCAGTGAAGTGTTCTTTATACAAACACGTTATGATTTCCCAAAGCCTCACACAAGGCCCAACACATGGGTGGATGTTAACATACTAATTGAAAAGCAATCATAACTGTGGTTATGTAATTAATGGATTCATTCACAAGCATTCTTATCAGGCTGTTACTGTTTACATCTCAGTGGGAATAATTAACAAATAAAATAAATCCCCTGAATTATATTACTATAAGATGAATTTGAACCCAGTTAATTGGACAGTTCAGATTTTTAAGAGGAACAATTCAAGGTCTTCCAAGCAATATATTCTTAGAAACTCACAGTCTAGCTCTTGTCCAGAAATATTTGTTATCAGAGCAATTCTTTCTTTAAAAAAGGTTGAGTTCCTGGAATGACCCAGTTTTTTTTTGCTGCTGGATGAACTTCATGTTCACTTTCATTTGCTAGTTCTGACCTTTGGGGCTGTTGAACGTGAAATTGACTCTCTCATCCCTAGACTAAGACTTACTTGAAATACATTTAGAGATGACTTAAAGACACATAATTGGATTTATTAAGTGTCTATAGTATGAAAATTAAACATATATTTCTCTTGGCTTGATTGGTGGTTTAACCTTGTTATTGCAGTACACAGGAGGATGAGGCAGGAGGATTAACATGAGTTTGAAATCAGCCTGGGCTACATAGTGATTTCTAGACCAGCTTGGGGTACAGGAGGAGACTGTCTCAGTGCTACTTCTTGAAGAAAGCAGTAAATGTTCTGGGCAGAATTTAAAAAAATACAAATTTTCTGAAGCTAATATATGTGTATATAATATTTTGTGTATAAATAGTATATATAGTCTGTATGCATATAGTATTGTATATACAAATATAAATAAAATATAAAAATAAAACAAATATATATATATATATAGAATGAGAAATTTAGACAGTTTTCATTTTTTCTTTTTTTATTATTTAATTAATTTATTCAGATTACATCTCAATTGTTGTCTGCTCACTTGTATCCCCTTGTTCCTCCCTACCTCCTGCTTTCAACCTATTCCCTTCCTCTATCTGTGACCGAGGGGGACCTCCTCCCCCACTATATGGTCATAGGCTATCTATCAAGTCTAATCTTGGTAGCCTGCTTATCCGTTCTCTGAATGTCACCAGGCCTCCCCACCACAGGGAAGTGGTCAAATATGGGGCACCAGAGTTCATGTCAGAGTTAGTCCCCACTCTCCACATAACTGTGGAAAATGTCCTATCCATTGGCTAGATCTGAGTAGGGGTTCAATGTTTACTGCATGTATTGTCCTTGGTTAGTGCAGGAGTTTGAGCAGACACCCCTGGGTCCAGATCTGCCCATCATGATGTTCTTCTTGTAGGTTTCTAGGACCCTCTGTGTCCTTCTCTTTCCCCATTCTCCCATACGTCTCTCACCTAGAGTCCCAGTAGGAGGATCCCGCATCTATCCCAATCTCCTGATAAGTGCAGACTTTCATGGGACATCCCTTTTGGGCTAGTGTCCAATTATAAGTGAGTATATAATATGTGAGTCTTTCTGCTTCTGGGTTAACTCACTCAGTATGATCGTTTCTAGTTCCATCCATTTGTCCACAAATTTTGGGATTTCCTTGTTTTTAATAGCTGAGTAGTATTCCATAGTGTAAATGTACCACAATTGCTTTGTCCACTCTTCGACTGAGAGACATTTAGGCTGTTTCCAGGTTCTGGCTATTATGAATAAGGCTGCTATGAACATGGTTGAGCATATGTCCTTGTTGTGTGGTGGAGCATATTCTGGGCATATTCTAAGGAATGGAATAGCTGGGTCTTGAGGTAGCCCTATCCCCAGTTTTCTGAGAAAGCACCAGATAGATTTCCAAAGTCATTGTACAAGTTTGTATTGCCACCAGCAATGAAGGAGTGTTCCCCTTTCTCCACATCCTTGCCAGCATGTGGTGTCACGTGAGTTTTTTTTTATCTTAGCCATTCTGATGAGTATAAGATGGAATATCAGAGTCCCTCCATCTTCTGATGTCATGTTCAATCTCTTTTTTCAGAGATTTAAAGATTTCTTCTAACAAGTCCCACATTTGCTTGGTTAGAGTTACTCCTAGATATTTTATATTGTTTGCGGCTATCATGAAGAGTGCAATTTTCCTAATTTCTTCCTCTGCATGATTGTCATTTATATATAGGAAGGCTACTGACTTTTTTGAATTAATTTTGTATCTAGCCACTTTGCTGAAGGTGTTTATCAGCTATAGGAGTTCTCTGGTGAAATATTGGGGTCACTTATGTACATTATCATATCATCTGTGAATAGGGATAATTTGGCTTCTTCCTTTCCCATTTGGATCCCCTTGATCTCCTTTTGTTGTCTTATTTCTCTGGCTAGAACTTTGAGAACTATATTGAAGAGAAATAGAGAAAGTGAACATCCTTGTTGGTTCCTGATTTTAAAGGAAATTCCTTGAGTATCACTCCATTTAATTTGATATTGGCTATTGGTTTGCTGTATATAGCCTTTATTATGTTTAGGTATGTGCCTTGTATCCCTGCTCTCTCCAAATCTTTAAACATGAATGGGTGTTGGATTTTGTAAAGTGCATTTTCTGCATCTAAGGATATGATCATGTGTTTTTTCTTTCAGTTTGTTAATATGGTGGATCACATTGATGCATTTCTGTATATTAAACCATCTCTGCATGCCTGGAATGAAGCCTACCTGGTCATGATGAATGATATCTTTGATATGTTCTTGTATTCAGGTTGTGAGTATTTTATTGAGTATTTTTGTGCCAATATTTATAAGAAAAATTGGTCTGAATTTCTCTTTTTTTGTTGGGTCTTTGTGAGGTTTAGGTATCAACATGACTGTGGCCTCATAGAATGAATATGGTAATGTTTCATCCAGTTCTACCTTTTGGAGTAGCTTGAAGAGTATTGATATTAGCTCCTCTTTAAAGGTCTGGAAGAATTCTGTGCTGAAACATCTGGCCCTGGCCTTTTTTGGTTGGAAGACTATTAATGACTGCTTCTATTTTTGTAGGAGAAATTGGACTATTTAATTTGTTTATCTGATCTTGATTCAATTTTGGAAAGTGGAATAGATCAAGAAAATTGTCCATTTCCCTTAGATTTTCAAGTTTTGCGGCATGTATGCCTTTGAAGTAGGATCTTATGATTCTTTGTATTTCTTTAGTTTCTGTTGTTACATCTCACTTTTCATTTCTGATTTTGTTAATTGGAATAATGTCTCTCTGCCTTTTTGTTAGTTTGGCTAATGGTTTGTCTACCTTGTTGATTTTCTCAGAAAACCATCTCCTGGTTTTGTTGATTCTTTGAATTGTTCTCTTTGTTTCTAATTTATTGTTTTCAGTTCAGAGTTTGATTATTTCCAGACATCTACTCCTCTTGGGTGTTTCTGTTTCTTTTTTTTTTCTAGGGCTTCCAGATGTGTCATTAAGTTGCTAATATGGATGTTTCCAATTTCTTTATAAAGGCACTAGTGCTATGAATTTTCCTCTTAGCATTACTTTCAATGTGGCCCAGAAATTTGGGTATGTTGTTCATTTTTGTTGAATTTCAGGAAGTCCTTAATTTCTTTCTTTGTTTCTTCCCTGACCCAGTTGTCATTAAGTATAGAGTTGTTTAGTTTCCATGTGTGTGTAGGCTTTTTGTTATTTCTTTTGTTGTTGAAGTCCAGCTTTAGACCATGGTGATCTGACAGGATACAAGGCATTATTTCAAGCTTCTTGAATCAGTAGAGGCTTGCTTTCTGACCTACTATATGATCAGTTTTGGAGAAGGCTCCACGGGGTGGTGAGAAGAAGGTATAATCCTTTGAGTTTGGGTAAAAAGTTCTGTAGATATCTTTTAGATAGATTTGATTCATGACATTTGTCAGTGTCATTATTTCTTAGTTTAGTTCTGTTTTAATGACCTATTCTTCAGTGAAAGTTGGGTGTTGAAGTCTCCCACTATTAATATGTGGGGATCAATGTGTGGTTTAAGCTTTGTTAATAGTTTTGTTTTTGTTTTTGTTTTTTTTGTTTTTTGTTTTTTGTTTTTGTTTTTGTTTTTGTTTTTGTTTTTTTTTACAAATGTGGGTGTCCTTGTATTGGGAATGTAGATGTTTAGAATTATGATTGACTTTATCTTTGATGAGTATGAAGTGACCATCTTCATCTCTTTTGATTAATTTTGGTTGGAAGTCTACTTCATTAGCTATTAAAATGGCAACACCAGCTTGCTTCTTGTGTTTGTTTGCTTGGAATACTTTTTTCCAGCCTTTTACCCTGAGATGTAATTCTGATAGATTTGCCATTATATGTTACTTGGTCCTTTTCCCTTGCTGCTTTCAATATTTTTTATTTGTTTTGTATATTTTGTGTTTTGATTATTATGTGGTGGGAAGATATTCTTTTCTGGTCTATTCTATTTGGTATTCTGTAGGCCTCTTGTATGTTTATATGCATCTCCTTTTAAATTGGGGAATTTTTTCTATGATTTTGTTGAAGATCTTTTCTGGGCCTTGGAGTCGGGCATCTTCTCTTTCCTCAATGCCTATTATCCTCAGGCTTCATCTTTTCATGGTGTCCTTGATTTCTTGGATGTTTTGTGTCAGGAATTTTTCAGATGTAGTATTTTCTTTGATGGTTGCTTTGAGTTCTATGATCATATCTTCTAGTCTTGAGATTTGTTCCTCCATTTCTTGGATTTTATTATATCAGCTCTCGTCTGTGCTGCTTGCTTACTTCTCTAAGTTCTCTTGTTCCCATCTTTATTCTATCTGTGTCTTTATCATTGTTTCCATTTTCAGCTTCACATCTTGAACTGTTTTACTGACTTCCTTCATGTGATTGTTTGTATTTTCCTCAACTTCTTCCAGTGCCTCTCTTTAGGCCACTTTTATGTCTTCAACCTGTTTGGCTGTATCCTCCTGCATTTCTTTACGAATTTTATTCATTTATTCCATTATCATATTCACTACTAAGGATTTGAGGTCATTTTCTTGTATTTTGATTGTGTTTGTGTTTTCACAGTTGCTTTCTTTGGGATAGTTAGGATACGGAGATGCGGAATTGTTTTGATTTTTGTTGTTTGCATTCTTATGCTGGACTTTAGTCATCTTGTTTCTGATGTTGGGAGGTAGCTTCTGGTGTCCTTCACTGGTCTTTGAGAGTTGATAGTTGGTGATTGATTATAGGCTGAGTGCCCTTGCCTGTGGGGAACAGGGAATTCTTCCCTGAAACAGGCAGGTGACCTGGTTTCTACTCCAGGGGACTTTGCTCTACACTTTAGGCTCCCCACTGGGTCAGCAGAGGTAGGCTTCTGTCTGGTCCCATTCAGATAACACTACTGAGGTAGTTCAGTCCCTCTGATTTGTGGCCACTGTTTAGATTTCTGTTCTGACCCTTCAGGGTTGTCCAACCTCTCTGAAGAGCATGGGAGACCCTGCTGAGCTGTGGAGCCTGGCTAGGCCATGTTTTATCTGTCCAATTTAGCAGGCACAGACTGCTGTGGCTCGTAGTTAGGCTCCTGCTTGGACCTGTTCAGATAGTACAACTTTGGTGCTTCAGTCCTGTTGCATTGGGGCCACTGTTTAGGTTTCTATCCTGACCCCTCAGGGCTGCCTAGCCTCTCCCAAGAGCATGGGAATCCCTGCCAGGCCTTATAGGCTGGCTAGGCTGGGTTCTATCTGCCCAGTTGTGCAGGCACACCTGCTGTGCCTGGTAGCTAGGTTCCTGTCTTGTTCCATTAAGATGGTGCTGTGGCTGGGTAATGTGTTCACAGCCTCCTGGGCTTCCTTCTGGCCCCTGGGGCTTTCTGTGGACTGGCATGGGGGCGAGTGGTTGATGGTCTGAGGACAGATCCACCCATTTTCCTGAGATTTCCCCAGGCCAGGAGCTCTGGTATTTCACTGTCTCATATACCGAGTTTGGGTTATAAAGCCCAGCTGCAGCTTTCAGACAGGTTCCAAACCAATATGTGGGGACTGGTCTCCTGTCCTCCATGGGCTGTTGGTTGACCAGGGGCCAGGCCCACCTGTGGTCTGTACTATGTGGGACTCCACTCATCTAGTGTTCTCCAGTTCTTGCAGTTTGTGGATCCCTGTCAGGTCCCTAGTCTCTCTGTGATAAATCAGATACAGAACGCGATAGGCACCGCCGTCTTGGAATCCCAGTTTTCATTTTTCTTTTTACTTAATAAATAGAAAACCATTTCAACAGGCTGCTGGTTCAGCATATGCCCAGTGGTACAAGTATGCGTTTCACATTTGTTTTTCTAAATAATATTTTACACAGGTGGGAGCCCTAACATTCAACAATATACATTTATAATCACTGCATCTTCTTGTTGTGCTATCCCCTATACTCATACATGATGGCCTTCTTTATCTTTTCTAATTAGTTATTGTTTGAAGTCTAGTTCTTCAGGTATTAGAATAGGCCACTGAGTTGCTTTGGGCTTCCATTTGCTAAATGGATTAACACTCATCCATTGACTTCAGTCTGTTAGTGCCTTTGCCAGTGAGGTATGAATTTTTTGAAGATGACACAATTTAGGTGAATCTAAGAGAGGTGGGCGGGGTAGAGGGGAGGAAGGGGAAACTATGCTTGCAATGTAATATACGAGAGAATTAAAAGTGAAAAAAACTCATTCTTCTGCCCTCCCAGTCAGCTTAAACATTTGTGTCTTTGTTGATGAATCAAGTAATTTACCTTTGATATTACTATTAAAGGATGTTTAATGATTTCTGTAATTTTGATTGTTTTCTGGTTTGTTGGATTATTGTTTGTGATTTTTCATTCTCTCTCATTAGTGTTAGCAATTTGCTCTTTATTTTCTGCTAAATATGATAAATTCCTTCCTAGGTCTTTGTTTATTCATCCTCATGAAATCTATTTTTTTGTTCCCTTGTGATTAAAACTGTCTTTATATCTCACCTATGTATTGTATTCCTTTAATTATCCCCATGGTGCTCACTTAGTAGTTATGAACTGCCCCATTTTATGCTTGCCTTGGAATCTCTTTATTTCTCCATCAGTTTTAAGAGATAGCTATGTTGGATATAACAATCTTGGTTGATGTTTATAGCTCTTTGCTTTAATTGTTTGAAATATGGCATCATGTGCTTCCTTACTTTAGGTTTGCTCATGAGCACTCATGATATTCTGATGTATTTGTCTTCAGGGGTAAGTTAATGTTTTTCTATTGTATTTTTCATATTGTTTTGTATTTTTGTCATCTCATGACATTATGTTACAGAGCTGTTCTTCTCTGGTCTTATCTATGTAGGGGCCCAGAAGACTGTTGTATTTCATGTCATTTCTTTCCTCTGTATTTGGGAATGTTTCTATTATAATTCCACCAAATAGATTCTCTATACCTTTAACTTTTGTCTTAGTTCCTTCCATTCTCTTTATTCTTTTGTTGTTGCTATTGCTTTTCGAGACAGGATTTCTCTGTGTAGCCTTGGCTCTCCTGGACTTGCTTTGTAGACCAGGCTGGCCTCAAACTCACAAAAATTCTATTCTCTTTATTCTTAATTTTTGTCTTGTGAACATATCTCAGAATTCTTAGATGCTGTTACATCTATTTATTATTATTATTCTTTCATTTTTAAAGCTTGAATGAAGTATTTCATTGGCCTTGTTCTTTATCCCTGATATATTTTATTCTGCCTGGTTGAGCCTATTGACCAAGCTTTCCACTGAGTTTTTTCAATTTTATTACTTCTTTCTTTCCTTCTTTTTCTCCTCCTCCTCCTCCTTCTCCTCCTCCTCCTCCTCCTTCTTCTTCTTCTTTTTTCCAAAATCTGAATTTCCTTGCTGAATCTCATCCCACATTTCTAACATTTTCATCTATTTTGCTGATTTTCTTAATCATTTTGCTGACTTTTCTTTTTAGATTCTGGACTGAATCCATCTACTAGTTTGTGTCCTCACTAATCTATTGATTGATCTCTTTTACTCATAAGCTTTTGTTGTGAGACAAGGTTTCACTCTGCATTCCAGGCTGAACTGGAACTCATGACAAGCCATCTTTTCTTTTATTTTTATTTTTATTTTTATTTTTATTTTTTTTATTAATTTATTCTTGTTACATCTCTATGGTTATCCCATCCCTTGTATCCTCCCATTCTCCCCTCCCTCCCATTTTCCCCTTATTCCCCTCCCCTATGACTGTTCCTCAGAGGGATTACCTCCCTCTGTATATGCTCATAAGGTATCAAGTCTCTTCTCGGTGACCTGCTGTCCTTCCTCTGAGCGCCACTAGGTCTCCCCCTCGAGGGGACATAGTCAAATGTGAGGCACCAGAGTACATGAGAAAGTCAAATCCCTCTCTCCACTCAAGTGTGGAGACTGTCCTGTCCATGGGCTAGATCAGGGTAGGGGTTTAAATTTTACCGCCTGTATTGTCCTTGGCTAGGGCCTTAGTTTGAGTGGGACCCCATGACTCAAATCTGCCTATCATAATGATCTACTTGTAGGTTTCTAGGACCCACTGGATCCTTCTACATTGCTATTCTCCCATTGTTCTCTCATTTAGAGTCCCAATAGGATGTCCTCCCCTCGGTCCCAGTTTCCTGGTAAGGGAAGGCTTTCGTGGGACATGCCCATTGGGCTAGTATGCAGATATAAGTGAGTATATACCATTTGAGTCTTTCTGCTTCTGGGTTAACTCACTCATTATGATCATCTCTAGCTCAATCCATTTGTCCACAAATTTCGGGAATTCCTTGTTTTTAATAGCTGAGTAGTATTCCATAGTGTATATGTACCACAGTTTCTTTATCCATTCTTCTACTGAGGGACACTTAGGCTGTTTCCATGATCTGGCTATTATGAATAAGGCTGCTATGAACATGGTTGAGCAAATTTTCTTGTTGTGTGCTGGTGCATCTTCTGGGTATATTCCAAGGAGTGGAATAGCTGGGTCTTGAGGAAGCCCTATTCCCAGCTTTCTGAGATAGCACCAGATAGATTTCCAAAGTGGCTGTACTAGTTTGCATTCCCACCAGCAATGAAGGAGTGTTCCTCTCTCCCCACATCCTCTCCAGCATGTGGTGTCGCTTGAGTTTTTGATCTTAGCCATTCTGATGGGTGTAAGATGGAATCTCAGAGTTGTTTTGATTTGCATTTCCCTGATGACTAAGGAGGTTGAGCATTTCTTTAAGTGTTTCTGAGCCATTTGATATTCTTCTGTTGAGAATTCTCTGTTTAGTTCCAAGCCCCATTTCTCAATTGGGTTATTTGGTTTGGTGGTGTTTAATTTCTTGAGTTCTTTATATATTTTGGATATTAGACCTTTGTCAGATGTAGGGTTGGTGAAGATCTTTTCCCAGTCTGTAGGCTGTCGCTTTGTTCTCTTGACAGTGTCTCTAGCCTTACAGAAGCTTCTCAGCCTCATGAGGTCCCATTTATTAATTGTTGACATTAAGGCCTGGGCTGTTGGTGTTCTGTTCAGGAAGTTGTCTCCTGTGCCAATATGTTCCAGGCTCTTCCCCACTTTTTCTTCTAAGTGACTTAGTGTCTCTGGTTTTATGTTGAGGTCTTTAATCCACTTGGATTTGAGTTTTGTGCAAGATGACAAATATGGGTCCAGTTGCATTTTTTTACATGTAGACATCCAGTTAGACCAGCACCATTTGTTGAAGATGCTATCCTTTTTCCATTGAATGGATTTAGATTCTTTGTCAAAAATCAAGTGACCATATGTGTGTGGATTTATATCTGGGTCTTCAATTCGATTCCACTGATCAACCAGCCTGTTGCTGTGCCAGTACCATGCTGTTTTAATTACAATTGCTTTATAGTACAATTTGAAATCAGGTATGGAGATTCCTCCAGAGCACCTTTTATTGTACAAGATCGTTTTTGCTACTCTGGGTTTTTTGTTTTTCCATATGAAGTTCAGAATTGAACTTTCAATGTCTTTAAAAAATTGTGTAGGTATTTTGATAGGGATTGCATTGATTCTGTAGATTGCTTTTGGTAGGATGGCCATTTTTACTATGTTAATTCTCCCTATCCATGAGCAAGGAAGATCCTTCCATCTTCTCATGTCATCTTCAATCTCCTTCTTCAGAGTTTTGAAAATTTTTTCAAACAAGTCCTTCACTTGCTTAGTTAAAGTAACTCCTAGATATAAGCCATCTTTTCTTGACCTTCCAAATTCTAGGATTCGAGGCATGAAACACCATGGCTGTTGATGAGGATAATACTTGCTCTTCAATTAGTACTTAAGCAATTTCAGTATTGTTCATTGCAGTTACTGTGGTATAATTATAGTATCAAGGAGTCATTTTGCCTTGCTCACATGTTTCTTATATTGTATATTGAAATGTACATATTTGGTAGTCTGCATATCTCTTTTTTTGTTTTTTGTTTTTTTTCTAAAGATTTATTTATTTATTTATTATTTATACAGTGCTCTGACTGCATATACCTGTAGGCCAGAAGAGGGCATCAGATAACATTACAGATGGTTGTGAGGCACCCTGTGGTTTCTGGGAATTGAACTCAGGACCTTTGGAAGAGCAGGTGGCGCTCTTAACCACTGAGCCATCTCTTCAGCCCATCTCTTTTGGTTTTAAGCTCTCCTTGAGCAGTCAAATTTTGAGGCCTCAATCCATTGTATGACTTATCAAGGAAAAAACAGACTGCTGTTGTGCCAACAAATGCGTCAAGTCACTCTAGTGAGAGAAATAAAGTATAATTTGTTAAAACTCACTAATACATCCCTAATTTCCCTCAAATAGGAAATGGCAAAACTAATGATGTAGAGTGTGTTATGACTTAAATTATTCAGGGGTATATGGAACCAGCAAATACACACGGTAGGGAAAGGAGGTAAGTGGGGGAAAGATAGGCCAGAAGCAAGGTTAAACTCAAGACAGAAAAAACCGTGGAGTACATTGGAGAAGAAAAGAGGCATTATTAAACACTGTGGCAAACAAAGATTTCCTCATAGTGAAAAAGATCAGAAACTAGGTAAATTTACAAAACAGAATAAAAAAATAACAGCCCAAGGGCACTAAAAGAAATGTAAAAAGCCAGTGTGATAATTTCAAATTATACTAATGTATAATATAAACAGTCAGAAAAGACAAGGAAAATGGAAAATTTTCTCAGAAAGGAAGTCTAGACAAAATAAGATCAATGTACAATGGAAAATAAAAAATGAAACTTAAAATTATTTTGTATATAGAATTTTTAATATTTTTATAGGAAGTAAGTTTTTAATATAGTAAAATGAAAATATTATTAAGAATGTAATACAAGACAAAGCACAAGGGAGTAACAATAGAAAAAAAAGTAAAAAGAACAAAGGATGAAATGCTGAACAGCTTCTCCCTGGGGGCTTCATTGGAAGAGACTGGTTGCAGCACGGGGTTGGGAGCAGGGGCACCAAAGGTTTTCCAATATCTGCCCAGAGCTCAGTTCACACCAGGGACTTCTCTTCTTTGTGTACCTTCGACTTCTGCTGGCCACATTTTGCTTCGCAGCTTGAGAGTTGCCCACGTGTTGGTTCTGCGAGGAAGCATCAGTGTCACCGAGGATCCTCTCTTTGCACAACTCCCACCTCCCGACTTGGGCCAGGTATTTATCTCCCTGCCTGTGCAACACAGCAGTAGATTTGTAGATGGCGAGTATTTCATCGGAGGCTCAGAACTTCCAGAATCCTCAGTGGTTTACCACGAATAGATGGCCTCAGTGTTGATTTACTCTCTGACCTGCCCTGATCGGGACTATTTAAATGTCAGGGTTATGCTCAGTTGCTGAGGTCGGCTCTGGGGCCACCTTTTCACATCCATTTCCTGCTTGAGTTGAGGCACCCCCCGCCTGCTGAACTTTACATCTCTCATCCTCAGCCCTTCTGTTTTTCCATAGCTATCTGCAGGGGCTGTTCCTCACCCTCGGACTGTGGCAAGTCACTGTCAGGCTTCCTGATTTACATGTGCCCTGTTCTCAGCCTTCTTGAGTAGCTCAGTTTTAACAATTGGCTCTGTCAAGATGGTGCTCAGCCGCGGCCCTGTGAGACAGACTGACGAACCCCGGGTTATTCTTTATTGCTTCAGGAGTCATCTCAAATCTGCCACTGCCTTTGAAGCTGTGGGAGCCATTGTCTTTTCAAGAAGGGTCTTTGGGCTTAGCCTTTGATGAGGATCCTGCTTCCTTCCCCTCAGTGACCCCCCCCCACCCCCACCGCTGGAGCTGTGTCCCTAGGCTTCTCTTCAGTGTGTTGTCCAGTCCCTCTTTTGCTGGACATGTTAAAGCAGTTTGGTCGTTGAGCATTTGCAAGGCTCTTCCCTCTTTGTCTCATGGTCTCTGCTTTCTTACACTGACACTTTCTCTTAACCAGGTCACACGAGCAATCTCTGAGTGGAGGGGGCATTTTAGAGGGGAAAATCTCAGGCTATTATTTCCTCAGGGTCAATTCCAAGAATAGGAAGGAGAAGGCTGCTGTTCATGTTTGCAATGCTGTTGCTGTGACTTTATCACCACAACCAAAAGTAACTTGGGGAAGAAAGGCTTTATCTCATCATCCCTTTTATATATCCCGTCGCGGAGGGAAGCCAAGGCAGGATCTGAAGCGAGGACAGTAGAGGAATGCTGCTTATTGGCTTGCTCTCCCTAGGATGCTCATCTATCTTTGAAAACTGCCCAGGCCTCCCCTCACAGAGTTGGCAAGGCCCACAGTAAAAACAGTGCCCCAAAGACATGCTTACAGGCCAGTATGGTGGAGGCATTTCCCCAGTTTAGAGTCTTTCTTCCCAGTTATGTCTAAGTTTGTGTCAAGTTGACAAAAACTAACAGTGACAGCATTGTGCTTATAAATATGCTGAGCAACAAACCAAGATTTCAAAGTGTCACAATGGAATGTTCCAGAGACCTTCTTTCTGAACACTATTGCTTTTCCAGGGAATATCTTTGCATACAAAATGAAGTCCCCTCTCCCCAAAATCTCTGGTAAAAGTAGTCAGCCAAATAGGGAGGTGAAACTCATGAGTAATTAATCAAAACATAACTTCAACTGCTCAGCTGGCTTTACCATCCTAATTATGTTTATAATATTTCAGCTCTAGCAATAAATTCGGCACACTTTTGTAGTGTTTAAAGTTGATTAGGTAATCTTTTAATTTAAAAAAAAAGCAACATTTGTAAAATACAATGTTATTCAGGAGAAAGTCTTCTTAGATTTTTGAAAGGGCCAACCAACATAGCCTCAGTTCTTTTCACAGCTGCTGTAAGTAAATTATGTAATCTTCCAGAGAGCAATTTGGCAGTCTGAGTGAAACACCATTTAATGTACATTTTTCTCAATACAGTAATTCTCATTCTAGGCATTTGCTACAAAGAAATAATGTTGAATGCACAGAGATAAGTGTACCAAGGACGTTCAACACAGCCTGTCTCATCCTACCCTAAAAATTGGAACCAAATTAAATGTTCAGCAACAGAGACTTGGCAGCATAAATTAGCACCTGTCAAAGTGATGATGTCTAGCCACAGTTTTAAAGAATAGATTTCTAAGGGGAATGTAGTTTCAAGACAAAAGGTAAAGATGAAACCATTTTCCATGCCAAAACTTTTTTTAAAAAGTTTAAAGTGGTTTATCCCTCTTGCAAAACACTTGGCAGGCTATTAATTAGCTTTCACCTGTGCTTATGTTCAGACAATAAAATTAGGGTGTGTCTTTTTTCTTTTATGTAGATCTTCTGGGTTTTCCCCTATAAAGAACATGAATTACATATATCATTAAACCTAGAACCCACACAAAACAAATGATTGTGAATTAATAATGCTACTAGTATTTGCTATACAATGTTGTTTGGAGATAACCTGGAACTTTCAAATATGAAACACCAGTGTCTTCCAGGCATCGTTTTCTTTCATCCCCTTTTCCTGCCTGATTTTCCTTCCTTTACTTCCCACTTCAGTCCTTCTTCCTACTCTTCCTTCACTAGTTTCTTCTCTCCCCTCCTATTTTGCATATTTTAAAATTGTAAATGTAAGTGTAAAGGAAAAATGTAGTCCTTTTGGTACACAGTGACATGGGTTTATAGTGTGTCACACAAGAGCTCATAGGGCTCATGTTTCTTCATGCCAGTGCACAGGGACCTGCTGTGCCCCAGCCTGTAACAATGCTGACTGGCCTTTTCCATGGCTGTACCTATCCCAGAAGTCATATCAATGCAATTGTGCGGTATAAAGCTGTTAGCGTCTGGCTGCTTTTCCTCAGCACAATACATTTGAGATTCATTTCTGTTGCTGAGTATGTCAATAGTTTGCTCCTTTTTAGTGCTGAACAAACAGTTTTCAATTATATGGATCTACTACAGTTTGTTTATCCATTCACCAACTGAAGGGCATTTGATTTGCCTCCAGTTTGGGGCAATAATGAATAAAATAGCAGGGCTTTCTAATGTGGACATATGTTTTCATTTCTCAAGGGCCAATTATGAAGGAATGAGATTGCTGGTTAGTGTGTGTTTAACTTTTCAAAAGCTACCAGTGTGTTTTGCAAAGTGGCCGCATCCTTCAACGGTCCTATTAGCAATTTGTGAGAACCATAGCTGCTCTGCCTCCTTGGGATCACTAAGCAATCATATTTATCTAGCCTTTATGAACTTCATCCATGCATAGGATGCATTTTGATTAAACCAACCTCACTGTCCCCTCCAACTTCCCTCAGATCTCCCTAGCACTTTTCCTTTTCCCCTTAAAGATCCATCAACTCCAGTTAATGATATCCATATGCTAATGGGAATACAGCTGTCCACTGAAGCACTGGGAGATGAGGGGCCATAGCCCTGAAGAAATCTGACTTTCCTTTCCCAGTCAACTACTAACAGCTCTCAGCTAGAGATGGGATCTCACGAACCCCTTCCTTGCCCTTGATGGAGAATTTACTGGCTTGGTTTTGTTCAAGTCTTGTACAGACAGCCACAGTGGCTTAAGTGTTCATGAGTGCGTCAGCCCTGTATGATCCAGAAGACAGTTTCACCCCACCCCTCCCTGTCCTTCCCTGATCATGTAATCTCTGTACCCCCTCTTCTGCAATGTTGCCTGAGCCTTGGGAGGATAAGGTGTGATATAGATATCCAAGTTATAGTTAAGCATCCCACAGACAGTTATTTTCTGCCCTTTGACCTGTTGTGAGTGCCTGTGTTGACTGATGCCCTGCCAATAAACTGCAGTATGGAGTAAGAAGTTTCTCTGATAAGGAGCAAGAGTTGTACTATATGTATAAAGTTAGGTATTCAGAAGTCATTTGATATTATGTTCATTCAGCAAAATAATAGTAGTAGTTCTTTTCCTAGGACATGTAGCCTCCTCTGCCACAGGTTCTTAGGCAGTTTTTAAATATGCATTCCCTCCTGTGGAGTGCAACTTAAATAAAATCTGAAAAACTCTGGGTTACCTTCATACATTCATACCATTTTTGCACCATTGAGCCTGTCTTACCAGGGTAGTCATATTATAGCATTGAAGCTTCACCGCTGGGTATGACTACTGATTTGTATCCTCTTCCACAATAACCTGCACAATGGAAGCCAGCAAGCAAAGAGGGGCTTCCAGGTCAGGTTCATCCTGATTTCTCCAAGACCTATGACTAGAGTTAGGTTTATCTTTAAGTTGGAGCTGCTAATTTAAGTGTTTCAAAATAGCAATTCACTTAATTCTGTGAAATAAATAGTATTGCTGACTTAGCTTTACCAAAGAGCTGTAAGGAAACACCAGGGTACTACTTTAAGTCACACAGTGAGTAAGTGTCAGAGCTGGACTTGAGACAATACAATCTAACCTCAGACTAGGTACTCTTAACACATTGTATTATGCCCCTCTTTCAGTGAATACTAGAAAGAAAGAATTTCCATAATGCCGATATGAATTTGAAATTTTACATATTTCTATTTATACAATGTTGACTACAATGTACTGAATCTTCAATTTGCTAAAAATGAGCACTGTGATTCACATAGGACTGACTATTCCTGTCAGCTAATTAACCAATGCCATGAGTTCAGCTCCTAAGGGGTACTTCCAGATGTGAACTTGCCGGAATCTATATTGTCAAGCTCCTGATCTAGCTCCCCTAACCCAGAAACCTAATCTGAGTCTTTCAGGGATGACCAAAGTCAGCCATGTTCAAGGACTTGGGATAGAAAGTTAATGAGATACTAAAATGCTATGCATGATGGAAATTTATTAATTTACAGTGAGAATATAATGGCTAAAGAGAACAAATATGCCTTTTATTTGACAGCACATCTTCTCCTAGAAAAAGAATGACATGGGAATCAAATAATAATCAGTTTTTGTCCATTAGGTAGATCAGAGTAGGGGTTTGATGTTTACTATTGTATTGTACTTGGTTAGTGCAATAGACAGGACATTCTCCACAGTTATGTGGAGAGCGGGGACTGACTTTGACATGAACTCTGGTCCTCCATATTTGACCACTTCCCCTTGGTGGGGAGGCCTGGTGGCACTCAAAGAAAGAGTAAGCAGGCTACCAAGATGAGACTTGATAGCCCCTGACCATATAGTGGGGGAGGAGGTGCCCCTCTGTCATAGACCTAGGGAGGGGAATAGGGTGAAAGCAGGAGGGAGGGAGGAATGGGAGGATCCAAGTGATGGGATAACAGTTGAGTTGTAATCTAAATGAATTAATAAAATTAAAAAAATAATCAGTTTCTACATTTGCCTAGAAACATAAGGAGGCTGCTTTGACCTTGATAACCCAAAGCCTTTAAACTCTCATCCTAAAATGAAGTCCTAGTATTTTGTGGAAAAATATCATTAAAATTTTTTTCAGTGTGTACCAGTCACCCTGGAGTCCACTGAGGAAGACTGAGCCCCTCCCTTTCCATCATGCTAGCTCTCTTTGACCCAACTTCTCTTTGATGTCCTCTTTACTTAGACGTGATGCTTCAACCTCACTAAAATAACCTCTTACTCTTCTTTAGTAACCAAGTGCTTTTTGGCCATCATTCACATGCCAGTGCTTTTAGGGTAGGGACATCGCTCACTTCAAGACTTATTATCTTTTAAGGATTTTCAATAGTGATCCACAGATCCATTTTGTGTTGATATAGCCAATAACCCTCTTGGGACAATCAGACTTATCAGACTTAATAGCACATCTCACCATGCCTCTTGGTGCTGACTTACTTAGGACATTGATTCTTCAGATTTGTGAAATTACTTTCATCTGCCTCTCAACTCAGACCAACAAGTGGGTGCTTCTTCAGTCTAAGATTTTCCTGTGATACATTTCCTCTCTTGAGTTAAATCCACGAATTGGCTAAATACCATTGAACATTTTGGTAGCTTCTCAAATTCATCGTGACTCAGATATCATCTGACATTTTCCTCCTGCCACTGAGTTTTTATTTTCCATTTAGGTATTATTTTACATTAGTGTAGCAAGCTTCAGTATAGCAGTTCCACACTTCCATCTCCCTATTATTACTTTTTCTATACACCACTGATAAGCTGTGTAAGATTCTTTTACAGCACATCATGGTGAGGCATGTCTACAATCCCATTATTGAGAGGCTGCAGCAGGAGGATCAGCCATAAATTTAAGGCCAGCCTGGGCTACAGGGTAAATGCCAGGCCAGCCATGGTTATGTAGCAAGACCCTATTTCAAACCGAACCAAGACAAAACACAACAAAAATACCTAGAAAGAGTCTATCTTATAAGCCTCATTCTTTTATGCACATAGATGCTTATTTCCTGTCACCTCTGTGTTTGTCTGGAGGAGGCTTTTTTTTTCCCTTCCCTCTAGAGACTAAAGAAATCACTAGCAGAGCTCAGCAAGTTTGCTCTGCTTTCTCCCTTCCTTTTCTGTCTATTGGGCCGTCCCACCATATCAGGCAACAAGCTCTTGTGCCATGAGCCTTTCTTATGCCTTTAATTCCTCCTACCTCTTCTTTCCTTCACTACTTTAATTCCTGACTGTTCCATCCTGCCATGCTGCCACTTGCAATAGATTGGTTGATTAAGAATCCCCAAACTCAGATGTGGAGATCTTAACTACCAAGGTTATGATATTAAAGTATGTCATAATTTAATTGTTAGTTTAGTAATTCCTTTATATTTGTTTATTCATCATTTCTAATTAAATATAAGAAGCTATGTTGATAAATGTCCTAGTGTACATATATTTGATACCTGTCTTTGATTATTTTTATAACATTATTTTTGTCTTTTCTAAGAACACATCCATATTGCTAGAAGTGAAATTGGTTAACTTTTTCTTTTTACTCAAAAATGTTTTCTTTTTTTAATTGAAAATTCATACAAAATATTTTGATTATTTCTCCTCCCTCATCTCTTCTTTCCCTCTCTACCCATCCAAGTCCATGATTTCATTTTCTCACACTCTTTAGAAAACAGACAAATAAGAAAAGCAAATAAATTAGAATTTGAAAAAACAGCAAAGAAGCACAAGAAATGTGTACACACTTGCATGCATGCACTCACACAAAACACAAAATTGCAAACTATAATATACAAGTAAAAGATCAATAATATTAAGAAAAAGCCCAAACAAAGCATTATTAGACAAAAAATCTACAAAGACACCATTGAAGTAATTTGTGTTGGCCATCTACTGCTAGGCATGAGGCTTGCCCTTAAATGAGACACCATTGGAGAAAACTAATATTTTGTTTCCAAGTAGTTGTCAAGTGGAGATAACATTTTGATTAAGGATGGGGGATCATGTCTACTTCTTCCTCTCAGTGCTAGGATATCGCCTAGCTTGAATTTGTGCATCTAACTGTACTATTTCTAGAGATACAGTCATCTAGAATCTTCTTCCTGTATCCCCAAATGGCCAACATTAACATCATTTTCATCCTTTTTATTTCTCAAATCTTCTCCTATATGCCCCTCCTCTCTCTTTGTCTCTCTCTCTCTCTCTTTCTTTCTCTCTCTCTCTCTCTCTCTCTCTCTCTCTCTCTCTCTACACACACACACACACACACACACACACACACACACACACACACACACACACGTATATATGTATATACACACACATACTTATTTTAAGAGATAGGGTCTCACTATGTAGTTCAGGCTGGCCTTGAACTCACCATTCCTTTGCCCAAGCCTCCGAAGAGGTATTATAAGCCTATACCATCTCACGGGCTCTCTCCTTAGCCTCGCTTCCCCTCTTTCTGCACCATTCCTTCCCATCTGGTCCTGTCTGCCTGTCTCTCTGCTTTTTCTGAGTACAACCAAGGAACACTTATATATGGCAATTCAGTAAATGAGCCAAGGCTGTGCTTTATAACTCAGTTTTCAAGATATTTCTAAAAAGAACCTTTTTACAGTTCTACCAGGGCCTTCATTTTCTCCTGGTGTTCCCAAACATAGCTTATTTCCTAATCTGTGGTTCATGGCGGCTGCTACACTGAAAACATTGTTGTGTTCTCCTTATTTTTTTTTTAAATAAAATTTAAAATTTTTTGTTTACATAAAATTTAAACTTTTATTGTTCATACATCAACGTGTGTTTCTAAAGTGCCTAAATATAATTTATTCCTTCAAAAAGCTTCATGAATATCTCTATTTAATTAAAATTTCCTTGTAAGTTTTTCTTTTAAAAATATGTTATTGATTCTTCAAGATTTTCGCACAATGTATTTTGATCATATTCACCCCCAGGACTCCCCACCTTCCGTACTCACCCAACTTGATATTCTCACTCTCTTTGTCTTCAGATCCATGGAGGCCAGTTTGTGTTGCCCAACTTCTTCCCTGTGTGAGACTTACCTTGGAGCATGGTTGACCTACCGTGGTGTCACAAAACCCTGGCACGGAGAAGGGAGGTGGGCATGAAACCCTTCCCCTCCTGCTGAGAGGGATAACTGGTTTTCCTTTAAGTCTTCTCACTCCTCAACAACATCAGGAAAGTCTCCCCTGCAGCACAATTAGAAAAGGGATCTACTTATTATGCATAGGAGTTGTTTGTATCATTCCTACTCAATTAGACTTATTGTAGGTGGAAACTGAGCAGCTTCTTCCCCCCTTAAACAGCTAAATACCTTGCATCTACTGAATAAGGGAGTGACAGGGTAAGTTCCAGCAGTCTTAAGCAGGACCTCATCATTCTATTTGTTCTCCATTCGTGCCATAGCCTCGTTCTGTAATTTTCTTCTTTAACCTCATACTTGCACGTGGATCAATATACTCAGACAAATTCAGATGCTGTCCTCTTTGGCCACCTTGCAGCTTCATCATAGACTACACCGCCCTGTGGGGTCTCATTCCCTTGGATTTCTCCTCCTTTTTTATTTTTTATTTTTTTTAAGAAAGTCCAGTCACATATGTGTAGGTGGCAGCCTTTCCACTATCCATTTGTTGTGTAGGAAATTCCTGATATAATAGTCTGACCTGAAATGTCACCAAGGCAGATTTGTTCTGGCTTCCAGCCCAATGCAAACAGCAGGGAGAGACGGCAGTGCTCTGCTCAATACTTCACCAGTTAAGCTGTCATTAAAAAGGAAACACCTGCTACCTAGAGAGTCTTTGTATTTCACTCTACCACAGGGGTCTGCTATGGACTTGTCAACTGATTGCTTTGGAGCTAAGTTGGGAAGGAAAAAAAAATACATTCTCTCTCTGTGTGTTACTATCAAGTAAGGAAGGAAGTGTGCTCTGTATGATTAGCCCCATCTACAAAACAGGCCCACAGAGGGCATAGATGCACATGCTAGACTTTAGAAACAAAAAAATACAGCACATGTAGTTGTTACATGGAAGAGCAGAAGGGAGCAGACGACATCATTGCATGGCGAGAATAGTGATGGCAGTAGGAGCCTCTGCTCCACACAGCAGCTTTCTCTGTTATTCCAGAATTATTTGCTGCAGACTGAAGTATAGCAGCATAGGGGAAGGTGTACAGAAAGGGCAGCCTGTTGGTAGGAATGCAAACTATTGCAACCTTTATGGAAAACAGCCTAATTATTGCTTGATGTGCTAAAACTTACACATGATCACCATCAGAGGAAAGAATTGACATGCTAAACAGACATTGGAATCCCCATGTTTATTGCCACATGATTCACAACAGTTAGGATATGAGATTCAAACTAAATGTCCACCAATGAATGAACAGATAAAGAAAATATTGTGCATGTATACAATACAGTACTATTTCACAAGAAAAAGCACAGACTCCTGTCGTCAGCAGCTTGGAAAGACCCAAGGAGGTGATGTCAAGCAAAGTTAGCCAGAAACAGGAAGACAAACGCTATCTAATCTTCCTCATATATGGAATCTAAAAAGATTGATCTTACAGTAATTGAGAACGGAAGAGTGATGATCATAGCATACAGAGAGTGAGGAAAGCAGAGAACGGATATAAGGGAGTATTGGTCAGTGATAGAATATTCTAGTGGTCTATCCTAAAGTAGGATGAAGATATTTTTAAAAAAAATCAAAGGATTTTCTATGCACTCATCATAAAGAAGTGATAAATGTTAAGATAATGGATATTAATTACCTGATTGGTCACTACCTAATGTGTACTTGTACTAAAATGTACCACTGTCCATCATAAACATGTACAGATTTATACAAAAATATTTAAAACATAGTGCAAAGTATCATGTTCTGGCTATAAATAGCTTGGATGGCAGAAAGCATGCAGGTCTGAGTCTCTAGTTTCTGCTTCACTGTTTGACTTAGAGTCACAATGTTAATTTCCCCAAATGATTTCATCATTTTCAGCTGGGAGGTTGGACTTTGCGATGTCAGAATCTGCGTACATGGTTCCAGTAATCTAGTGATGCTGGCTTATGAATGTTTGTGACTTTAGTTGCGTTATTGGGTAGAATGCATTCTCTGCCCACCCATGTGACCTACCAGTCAGTAGCACTTTATGAGGCAGAACATTTCCTCAGGATTTATAGGAGATTTTCCTGGTTTGTGCTCAGAGAATAGGATAGTGAATAGATTGAATTATGGTATACTTTTTCAGAAATGCCATTTTTTATTACTTTCAAATCGGCATAGTAAATATGCTAGGCTAACAAAATGTTACCAGGATGTTTTGCCAAATATGGATCTTTGTATGGATATATCAGAATGGTATGTAATTAACTTTTATTGTTCATACATCAACGTGTGTTTCTAAAGTGCTTAAATATAATTTATTCCTTCAAATAGCTTCATGAATACCTCTATTGCCATGATGCCCTATGTGATGGTTAATTTTGCATGTCAACTTGACTGGGCTAAGAGATGCTCAGATAGCTAGTAAAACGTCACGTCTGGGCATGTTGGGGAAGATGCTTGCAGCAGGGATGGGTATGCGAGTCAGTTGGTAGAATAAGGCAGATGTGCCCTCAGCAATGTGGTCTGATATCATCTAAGTCACTGAGGACCTCACTATATCAGAACAATGCTGAAAACATGAGCAGCAAGCTTGAAAGGACTGTGTAGCTTGATATGCCCTTAGACATCAGTGATCCTGGTTTGTACCCTTTGTGCCCTGGATTGACATATAACATCTATGTATTTGGTTGTCCATCTTGTTCACAGTCTTCCCATGAGTCAATTCCTGTGAGAAATCTCTTATCTATATCCATGTTTTATGTTCCTTTGAAAACTCTAATTGCTCTGTGAAATTCGTTGGTGCTAGGGAAAGTTTAACTCATTTGTTTATGATTTAAAGTTCAAGGTAAATGATATTTATGCTTTTTTTTTTAAAAAAATAACGATGAACAGATAATGTAAGATTTCCCTGAATGCTTTTGTTTCCTAACTGAGCATCAGATAGTGAGCTGAGTCCCAAGGTCCCTGCAGTAAACATCAATAACTAAGCCAGATCCCAAAGTCCCTGCAGGCTTCATCCTCACATTTAGACCAGTTTTAGTTCTTTATCCCACTGTAGCTTGAGGTACAAGCTCACGTTGAAAGGTAAAGAGCTTCTTTGGAGCTGGATCTCATGGACACAGTGGGTCACAGGGCAGCCCTCCTGTCCCTGCCACTTAGCCTTCAGGCTGTTCATGTCCTGTTATCTAGAAGGTTAGGCCGTTCATGTCTTGCTCTCCCAGGCATGCCAACTTCAAGGCTTTTCAGTTGTGCTCAGGAAATGCCAGCCCCTGCAGGGGAAAGAGTTGCAGCTTAGAAAATAATTGATGGCACCGACAACCAGGGTTTCCATCAAAGCCTTCGGATCCTTCATTAAGTCTGTAACTCCTTATTGAATAGAGAAGTTATCCAGGAAAAAAAGGATAACAAACTGATCACATTTAATGAAAGGAGGAGTAGGAGTGGGATGAAAAAAAGGGAAGAAAACCAATGGGCTGTTTTAAAATGTCTATAGCTTTAGGAAGAAAAATAAAATGTGTGGAAGACTGAAGGGACCATGGCTTTTGTTGCTTCTCTTCAATGATTTCTCTCAATCAAGAATGTTAGCTGAGGTTACTCAGTATTGGATGGACACCTGTGCAGTGGACACCTGAGCTGGAGGTATACTGGTGGCTTTCTTTTCTTTTCTTTTCTTTTCTTTTCCTTTCTTTTCTTTTCTTTTCTTTTCTTTTTTTCTTTTCTTTTCTTTTCTTTTCTTTTTAATTATTTTTAATTAATTTATTCAGATTAAAATTCAATTGTTCTCCCATCACTTGTATCTTTCTGTTCCTCCTAACCTCCCACCCCACCCTATTACCTTCCCAGTAGGAAGTCATCACATCTGTCCCAACCTCTTGGTAAGTGATGACTTTCATGGGGCATCCCTTTTGGGCTAGTGTTCAATTATAAGTGAGTATATATCATGTGAGTCTTTCTGTTTCTGGGTTAACTCACTCAGTATGATCGTTTCTGATTTCCTCCATTTGTCCAAAAATTTCTCGATTTCCTTGTTTTTTATAACTAAGTAGTATTCCATAGTGTAAATGTACCACAATTTCTTTATCCATTCTTCTACTGAGGGGCATTTAGGCTGTTTCCAGATTCTAGCTATTATGAATAAGGCTGCTATCAACATGGTTGAGCATATGTCCCTGTTGTGTGATGGAGCATTTTCTGGGTATATTCCAAGAAGTGGAATAGCTGGGTCTTGAGGAAGCTCTATTCCCAGTTTTCTGAGAAAGCACCAGATAGATTTTCAAAGTGGTTGTGGGTACTGGTGGTTTTCTATGAACTGAACTATGCCCTGAGACTCTACCAACGAGCAAAGGTTGTTATAAGATGGAGTGTGCTCTGGAGCAGACATGAGAGTGTGTGCAGCCTGGACTGTGCATATGAGAGTTGTTAGATTATAGATCCCCTAACTGCCCTTCTTCCTTCCCCAGATGTCAAGCCATGCTGTCTGCTGATAGGATTCTATAAAATTCTCTCCCTCCCGCCAGCCACTGCGAGCAAGTCCAGTAACCCCCATGCCTACTCAAAGGACAACCTTGAAGTATAGGTGGTTTGCATCAGAATCTTCCTGATTTCTAGCATATAGGCTTGACCAGCCTAGATCGTGTGGGAGCCTAGATCACATGGGGACTAGATCATGTGGGATGGAACTTACCTACTACCCTCTGCGAACCTGTTCAGAATCAGAAACCCATTTGTTCTCTGGAACTGAAAGCACTGTGTCTCCCTTTAGGGTTCCCTTGCACTCTTTATAGTGCAGTGCCCCAACTCTCCTATTATTGTAGGATTTGAAGAATTCTCGCATTCTTCAAGACCCCACCATGTTCTTCCTCTTCAAAGGCCTGTGATGACTGCTCTTGTTTGTGGTGTTCTCCCTCCTAAATAAGCTTATAGGAAGGGCATTGTTGGGTCAGCTCCTTTCTAGGAGCTTGCTTTCTCTTTAGGTTTCTAACAAGAAGTAGTGGAAATGGGCGTGGCATTTACCTGCCTTGTCTGTAATTGGGTTTTGTGCTCATAGTTTATAAAAGCAAGAAAAATGTAGTTTCTGAGAACTCGATTCTCTATGCATCATCACCTCAGAAGTAAAGTTTAATTTCACAACAAGGGACACTCCCGAACTCTCCCATACTTCTTGGACAGAACCTCACATTCAGGGAAGTGGGTGCAGGCCTGCTACTTAAAGCCCTTCCCAAGCTTCCTTTACCTGCTGAGCCATCCTCCATGCACCAGCTGTGTGTGAGGCTCCTAGGATACACCCAGCCCTGCCCTGAGCTGGGCAGCAGCAATCATCTGGCAAAGGGAGAAGCCTGGATTTTAATATAACAACTGGAGCCAATTTACAGAAGTAATATGATTTTCTAAATCATTGGAATTAGCTAGTCAAGCTTGAGCGTTACAATTACTCAGAGGCTCCCGAGCCCTAATAACATCTGGTGAACTCCAACTGGGGCAGAAGGAGAAAAAAAACTGTACACCCATGCACAATGGCAAGAAGATAAACAAAACGCAAACCTGAGACACCAGCATCCATTTTTATTATGACATCCTTAAGGTCATCGTGTCAAGGGATTGAAGGAAATGAAGAGGAAGCTTCTCAGAGGACACTGCTTACAAGGATTCCTTTACTTAGTAGCTTGTTAATTTCCACAGTACAGTTGCCCTGGCTTGTGAATTAAAGAAACAGATGAAAAAAATATGACGCCTTTAACTGTACCAGAGGCCCCTGCATACCCTGTGCCTTTTGATGAGAAACATTAAGCATTTTTAATTTAGCACATCAATTTGAAAATCTAATTTTTTTTTAATGCTTTGTAGCAGCCGACGCGTTCACGGCGCTGTCACGACCATAGAAGAATTATGAGAGACTTGAACCGCGAAAAGTAAATTAGAAAAATCTCATTTCAGTTACTCTAAAAAGAGGGGAAATTAGATTTTGATTAAAATCACTCACACATACAATTTTAGGTAAACTAATTTAGCAAGACTGACTATATAATTTTTTTTTCCCTGGCAGTACGTCCTTTTAATACGGGCTGTGAGGTATTTGTACCCGTAACCTTTCTTACAACCAATGGATGAAAAAAGAAAGTCTAATAAAGTGGCCTCTTGACCACAGAATGAGAGGCCTGGTAGGGAGAGATTAAAGGGGTGTATTTGTCAATAGAACAGGCAGAAGCTAGGTGTGAATTCAAATTCCTTGTATAAGTCCCTTTCTGTTGCTACTCCACTTTGCCTTTCAACTAATTTAAGGCGTCCGCTTGGAAATTTTTCCTTTAAGGAGTGATGTGTCAGCTAATGCAGGAGATCAGTTGCATCACCAGCAATGCGTAAAATACAGTTCACAGCCAGAGGCTTCAGGCTCAGTTTGGCAAATGTGGTTACCTACAAGGTGAGATGGGAGCAGAGTGCCCACAGCAGTGAAAGGCAGTCTTGCCCTCCACGGACTATCGCTACTAAAGCTGAAGGGACACTCGTGGACGTGTCTTAACTGTGAAGTGCTGCTCAAGAAGAAGAAGAGCTCAGTCCTGATGTGACTTGATGATGTGGGGTGGGTGGGAAGGTGGGGCTCCCCTTTTCTGAGGAATATGGGAGGGAGGATGGGAGAAGAGGGAGAAAGAGAGAGGAGAGGAGGGAGGGGGTTAAGACCAGGATGTAAAGTGAATAAATACATTAATTAATAGTACTAAAAATTAATCCTCAAAAGAAAAAAAGGCTAGATTGTCAGTCTTCTTCTGGCATCTGAGTTAGCGATTGTCCTACAGTGTCTGAGTTTGTCTCTCTAGAATCCCAGCAGAGAATCTAGCATCTAGGAATTAAGCATATCATACAAACCCCAAAATGCATTTCAAAATGCGTTTTGAAAATTGCATTTCTAATGGTTAGAAACATTTCAATTAAGACTGAGGGTGTCTAACTAATTCTCTATAGGAACAGGAATGGGTGATAGACAGAGGGTTGTGTTCAAAGTGGATATTCTTCCAAATGAATGCAAGTCATGAAGAAATAGATGTCTTTGGTAGCCAATGAGGTGTAATGATATAATGATATATATACGTGTGTGTCTCATTAATCTCTCTCTCTCTCTCTCTCTCTCTCTATATATATATATATATATATATATATATATATATGTGATATAACAGATATGAGGACTTTTGAAAGGGGCCATTATAGTATTATAGTCAAGAGATGACTTAAAAATAAATAAGAAGCTATAAAAGGGCAGTGCAGAATTCATGTAAGAGTCTGAATGACACGGATGGCTTGTTTTCATGATTCTCCCAAACCCTGGATTCAGAAGGATGAGGTGAACATGAGCGATCTGGAAAAGGGAAGGTGTTTGAGAAAGTAAATTAGGCTACAGAAGTGGCAGAGAACAGGAAGGATGGAAGAGGGGTATGGGATGGGGGGAGAAGAGAACAGGAGACCAGGAAAAGAGAGATTATGAGAAGAAAGTGGGAAAGATAGGAGACAGGAGACAGAAAGGTGTCATCAGGAGCAGGGGACAGGAGGAGGTGTCAGGAACAGGGGACAGGAAGGAGGTGTCAGGGACAGGGGACAGGAAGGAGGTGTCAGGGACAGGGGACAGTAGCTAGGAAGAAGAGTAGGGACATGAGACCAGAAAGATGATAGGGATAGACCTGGATTCCTCGATGAGCCTAGTCTATCTTCAGTACGGAACAGCCATGGCCTAGGTGTTACTACGGGTCTCAGAAATGCCAGCAAAATTCTTTTGAACACCTGCAGAGGAACAGCACTATTGAGATTCCTCACCAGGCATCCTCTCTTGCTTGGATGCCATCTGGCCAGCCTGTTTCTTGTCTTCTGTCCCCAAGCACTATTTAAACCCAGATTTTTACCTTCTGTTTTTCTGTTAGCGAAGTTTAATATTTCTGTATAAAAATGACAAAGGAGAACATTGGTGTCACTTTAAGTCACTGAGTACTAAGCCCCAGATTAGCAGCTGGCACTTTCTGGCAACTCTGTCCCCTCTTCTAGGAAGTGCTGACAAGTATATCTGTTAGAATACCTTTCTGGCTAACATTGTCTGGATATTCATATTCTAAATGCCTTCTCAGGTCATGACATTTTTCTTAAAATTTCATATTAGAGGAGGGTGTTGTTTATAAGCAGAGTATTTGTGTTTACATGCATTCAACTTAGTCTAGTATTTTCAACAGAAAGATGATTAGAGAAAGACTCCAATTGAGTTCCTGATACAGTTAGCAGACTAAGTCCCCTGTGGATGTTTGGTAAGCATGTTGAGTGTCAGCAATGGGGTGCTTCTACCATGGTGAGAGAAGTCAAATGACTGCACAGAAAACATCCCACTTGTTAACAAATCTGTTAATTTTAGAGATAAAGATGTTTGGAACATACAGCTGTGTTAGCCAGAGTTCCATCATTGTGGGAACATACCTGAGACATACTCCTTGTTTTTAGAAGGAAAGTTTTATTTTTGCTCCAATCTTACAGGAGTCTGTTGATGGTTGCTGGGCTGGTTTCTTGGACTGCTGAAGGCACACATTTCATGGTAGGGTTGTGTGGCAAAGGACAGCTACTTAACTCATGGAGCCTGGAGACCAACAAGAGGGAAAGGAGTATGGTCTCAATGTCTCCTTCATACACCTCCAGTGATATAGATGCCTTTCCCCAAGTCTCACTTCCTAAGGGTTCCACCATCTCCCAACAGCATTAAGAGATGGTGGCCAAACCTTCAGCAAGTGACCTTTGGGGGACATTTAAGATCTCAACCATTGAAACATCTAACTGTGATAGTTCATCACACACACACACACACACACACACACACACACACACACACACACA
>OU015752.1:35556008-35601206 GCA_907169655.1 Acomys percivali
ACACACACAAGAGAAATTCCCTTACTCAGAAACAAAACAGACAAGAAAAAGCTAGGAAATGAAATGAAAGCAGAAACAGGTGTATATTATATATACACAAATATATAATATATACATATAATATTTACATATATAGACAACATGAATATATAATGTGACCATGTGAATACATACATACAGATACACACACACTTTTCTGTTTGGTAGTTAACTTTGAGAAACTTTGGGGGCCAATTTGAATTACTCTGTAGTAATTTAAAAGACTTGTGTCTTTTAAAGTGATGGCAGCCAGGTTCCTGGTTGCTATCTCCATACAGGATGCCTTATTTTCAAACATTTAGCCTCCGGTATAGTAGACTGTTAAGGGCCCTTCTGTAGCAGGATCCAGTGGAGGCTCCTCTAGTCTCTTTTGTCTCAGCACTCTATGCAGCTTGTGGTGTGTCCTCTGCAGAACTGTCTGCCTTGTCCTCTGTGACAGGCTCCTCACTAGTGTTGTTTGATTTTTTTCCCCCCACTTTGCTTATGAATGTTGGTATTTGTCACTGCCTCAGCTTTCTTTTGTCATCTAGACTTCTTGTGTACTTGAATGAATTATAAACCCCAGGAATGTGGAAAAAAATATATATGTTAACACTTTCAACTCCTAGCTCTGTTGTGGACCTTGCCTGTAAGGGTCTATGCCTTGTGAAAGATCACAGACCCCTTCACACTAGGGCCATAAATAGTCAAAATATAGGGAGCGCAAAACAGCTTTCTACTCCAAGGGTTTCCTTTCCCACTATCTCCACCCTATGTGACACTCCTTCCTAGTCGCCATGACAGAAATCCAAGACTCAGCCTTGAACTCTCCACTAGCCCTTCTTGGATGTACTCCTCACACACACACACACAGAAGTTCACAAGGCCACCCAGTTGGCTCCCTCCTCGACACTCCAAAATGCAGACATAACGTCTTCTAAGGGAGAGCCACAGGCTGCCGTATCACCTCCTTGTCCATCAATGCAGTGGGTCTACGCTGTACTGCCTACATCAAGTCATTCTTCCCGTAGATACCAGCAAGCTCTGTTTAAAGATGAAAGCCAGATCATATATTATTCTAGACTGAAAAACACAAAACAAAAAACAAAAAAACAAACCTTCAAAGGTTTTGTATTCAATCTGCCTGCACAGTCTCCTAGGATCTCAGCATGGCTAACCTCTGCTGATCAAGGAAAGCGTTCTGTCTAGCCTGTCTGTTTCTCTCCAATTTCTTGACTGTTTGCTTTGTTGCTCCACTATCTCATTTCTCTGTTCATTTTCTATGACATTCTAGGCAAGCCAGTGTTTGGGGACTGGGGGATGCTTGTTTAGTACGTGTTGCACACTTATTCCTTGCCTGGATCTCCTAAAATGTATGTTTCAAGATGGCAGGAATCTTCTGTGTCTTACAGTTGCATTCTTGTATCCTCAGCACACAGAAAAATAACCCTGTCATCTGGTATGTGCTTCCTAATTATTGGAGCACTTACTGCCATGTATGTCATCATTTAAGAAGACTAAGCCATTTTTTTCTTTCAGTGCTGGGTATTGGGGATTAAGCCCAGGGCCTGGTACATGCTACTGTTCCTCCACATTGCTACAAACCAGCCCACCTTTTTCGTTTCATTGGAGACAAGGTCTCACTACATTTCCCAGGGTGGCCCCCTGCACATGTGTTCTCGCCTCACTCTCTTCAGTAGCTGAGATTCCAGGCCTGTGCCATGGGGCCTGATGTCCATGCTCTTCAATTTGGATGTTCCAAAGGATGTCTGCTGAGATACTGTGTTATGAAAAAGTGGAATAGGATTAGCACAAGAAGAACAGAAAGAGCAGGAGGCAATGAATGCACCTGGCAGGACAGGGAGGCGAGGGCTCCTCTGCTTCTATGCTAACTGATGAGGCTGAAATGTATGGGGAATGGCATGGCCCATGTCTGTACTGGGCAGGTAGATGGGGTAAACTGAATATGTGGGTGTGCTCCACTTAATCACACCAAGTTATAAAGTATTCTTACAATCATTAATCTCTTCCTTGTTTGGCTCCAAATTGATCCTTTCTTTTCCCCCTCAAATAACTGTTATTTTGGTATTTAATCTCTTAGATTAATTTTCTCCATTTTTAAACCTTCTTACAAAGGAATCATGTATTATATATATATTTTTGTACGGCTTTCCTTCAACATCATGTTGGCGAGAAACACCCATATTGTTCTGCATGGTGATATATATCGGCTGCTACATGTATTCCTTAGAAACATAATTTAGCTATCATGCTCTAAATGCATGTGTGTACTGATTTTAGTTTATAACCATCTGTCCAGCTTCACTTTGTGTTGCTATGGTAAACAATGACAAAGGGCGTTTGTGTGCAGAAGGGTTTACCTGGCTTCCAGGTTATAGTCCTTCATGGAGGGATGCCAAGGAACTCAAGGTAGAAACCTGCAGGCAGGAACTGATGCAGAAGTCATGGAGGGGTGCTGCTTACTGGCTGGCTCGCCATGGCTTGCTCAGCCTGCTTTCTTTCTTTTTCTTTTTTATAAATTTATTCATTTATTCAGATTACATCTCAATTGTTATACCCTCACTTTTATCTTCCCATTCCTCCCTCCCTCCTTCACCCTTTTCCCTTCCCCTAGGTCTGTGACAGAAGGGACCTCTTTCCCCAACATATGGTCACAGCCTATCAGGTCTCATCCTGGTAGCCTGTTTATCCTCTCTCTGAGTGCCACCAGGCCTCCCCACCAAGGGGAAGTGGTCAAATGTGGGACACCAGAGTTCATTGCAGAGTTAGTCCCTGCTCTAAACAACCCAGGACCACCTGCTTTAGGATAGTACCACTCATAGTGAGCTGGGTACTTCTAAATAGATCATGAATCAAGACAATACCCCACAAACAATCCCACAGACCAAACTGATGAAGGCAATTTGTCAATTGAGGAATTGATGCATTTCCCAGGTTACTCTCTTTTGTGTCCAGTTGATAAAAAACTAGCCAGCATGGGATCAAAAATAATGTCTTAGCAATTGTTACCATGATGTTATCTCTTCATGCATTTGTTTTGAAGAAACACCTACCAGTGGAAACCCTAGGCCACAGAACATTAAAAAAAATTTACAATACTATATTCATATAATATTAGCTTAGTCCTTTAAAACATTTCAGAAGTGATGATATTTGTGTCTCTACATCCCCATAAACCTTATTTGAGAGTTTCTGTGTTACAGATTCTTGTTAACATTTGCTATTGTGTTTTAAAATTGTAGCCATTTGGGTGAGGGAATAATGTTATCTTCTTGCAGTTTTAATTAAATATCTTCAATGACTAATGAGATTAAATAGCAATTTGTGTGCTTATCTCTATATCTGCTTTTGCAAACTGCTGTCTACATTTTTGTCCCGTTAAAAAAATGGGCTGGCTATTGTTCCGCAATTGATTTGTAGCTATTATTTTCTCTTCTGAATCCAGACTTGCTCACTGATTTGTGTGTGTGTGTGTTGCCAATATCCTCTTACATTCTCTTTAAATAGTATATTTTGATAATTGGAAGCTTTCAATTTTTAAAAATTAATTTATTCAGTTGTAAGAAGTTTAAAAACAAAATTAGTCTAAGGGATTGCATGTCAAGATAATTGTTATTGGGAAGAAAGTGTAAAAGTTAGTTTGGGCCCAGGTAAGGAAGAAATTGGAATTCCAAGAGCATTTTATACCTTGGTCTAACTAAATGGATCACACTAATGCATTTTGGTTACTGCAAATCAAGTAAAAAACCCTCCAGTCTTTAGATTTATATTTTTATGAGGAAGGGAAATGAGTAAGAGGCCATATGTTTTTGTTTTTGTTTTTCCCAGTGGGTGGGGTTGGGTGGACAGCTATATAAAGGTGAAAGGGGGAATAATGGATCAGGAAGTGCTAAAAGGGGTGGAGGATGTTGGATAGGGCAGAGGAAGAATAACTATCACAAGACTTTCTGAAAAAGTCATATGGAAACCTACTTCTCTAGACGCTCCCTAAAATACAAACACACACATATAAAGAGTATAAATAGAGTTATTCTACAACACTGTGGCAACACTCTGACTGTACTTTACAGACTAATACATTTAAAAGCCCATTGTCATGAATGGATTAGAGTTTTGGGAGATGTTGGCCAGTGATATTCAATAGACCTCCCAAACATTATTTGTAACTGTCATTGCTCTTGCTTAACCTCCAGAACTTGATGGCAAGACCCTATTGAAGAAGACACCATATATCTGAGTCATAAAACATGGAGAAATCATGCTAGCACTCACCTAGAAGGTTTATCTTTACTCAATGGTTTTCTTGGTGCTGGAAAATGCTATGCACAATACTGGAGGGGAAAAGTAACACTTGATCTTATACAGCTGTGGACCATACAAGGGACAATAATGACCAGAATGGCAAGATATGGTCACTGGTATAATGGTGGCAAGAGTGTTATGGGTGTAACCAATCACTTTCTGATTTAATTTAATGCCCACTCTGTAGGATGGAACTTGTACTTGGTACTGTTATCAAGGCCAAGAACCTGTGGCTAGACAGGTCCCAGGGGAGGACTTATTTTAACTACTCTTCAAAAGCGACATAGTATGAAGCCAGCTCTTAACGATTTGTCCTTATACCCATAGGTCAGTGCTTCTCTCAAATCTCTTCAGAGAGGCTTCTTTTTTTTTTTTTTTTTTTCTTATAGTAGATGGTGATTAACAGAGAGCCACAACTGTTCAGAGTGAAGAGAAAAATAGGGACTGGGAGTTCTCAGCCAAAAATGAGACATCCATACCATACCTCTTCCTCCCAAAGGTCAGGGGTCATTGTTGAAGAAGGGGTAGAAAGATTATAAGATACGGAAGTGGTGGATAAGTGTAACAAAATGTGGTTTTCTGAATACAACCTGACTGTTGCACATATGGACGCAAAGTGATCATGGCAGCATGCATAAGACCAAGCCAGAGGAAATAGTAGCATGAGGAAGGGAGATGAGCACAAAATGCTATCCCTAGTCGAGTAGCTATTGATAATTCATAGCTGTTCTGAATGTGAGTCTTTACCATGTAGCCTAGATAGTTCTAATATGCTGTAGTAGAGGGCTGCATATCCAAGTATATATATAGGCAGCACAAATTGTATTTGGGCTTAAAAACAAGGAACCAGTTGCTTGGGAAACAAATGGGACATAAATCTAGAAGGAGTTGAAAGAAGTGAGTGAATATTATTAAAATGCAGTGTATGAAATTCTGAAAAAAGTAATAAAATTAAAATTTATTTATTACATAATTTTACCCCCCAATGTACTTTGGTCATATTCCCACATGATAGTCTTTAATTCCTTCCCTTTCCACTGAACCCCTCCTTCCTCACAAAACCCCTTACTATTTTCATGTTTTGTGTAGGTGTTCTCTTGAATTTAATTAAGGTGGCTTGCACTAGCATGGGTAGTATTTTCCCCTCCCTTGGGCAAAAAAAACTTACCAGTGGATCTACCATCATGAACTATGATTCTCCTTCTGTCCAGCAACCATTAACTGTCAATAAGTCCTTCAGGAGGGGTGGAATCTTAGGAGCTTCTTCCTCTAAACACTATGAAGTATTGATTTGCCCATTCTTGTGCAGGTAGCCAGTACTTGTCTGAGTTCTTGGGTGTGTAACATCCAGAAGACAGCATTTCATGGCCCTTGAAAAATTTCAATTTAAATGGACTCAAGTTATCTGTTTCCCTTTATGCATGTAATTCTCCGTTCTTTATTACCGTGGTTTATGTGGCTCCTCACTGTATTGTTGGACTCACAATGCAGTTACAACCCATTAGACATGCATCTCTGCATTTTGTGTGAGGTGTAGAAGTCATTTTCTTGTTGCTCATATGGATATTCAGCATATTGATTTAAGAGATATTCTTTTCCTCCATTCATCAATGCTGTTTTTTGAATGAGCTATAGATCTTTATGTATCTGAACTCTCTCCTGCCCCATGCATCTGAGTCTCACTCTTATACTAACAATACATTAATTTGAAAGCTCTCCAGTTGGTAGTTTTCTTCTTTGAAATTGCCTCGGGTATTTGTAGCCTTTTGCATGTCTGTTTAAATTAAACACACACACACACACACACACACACACACACACACACATACACACACACACACATACACACACACACACACACACACACACTGGGGGGTGCTTTTTGATAAGACTTGGAGATTGCTTTCAATAAATGATTTGAAAATTGGCATTTTCATAGTATCTGTACTTTTTTCTTTTTTACTAATTTATTCAGATTACATTTCAATTGTTATCCCTTCACTTGTATCCTCCCATTCCTCCCACCCTCCCTCTTTCACCCTATTACCCTCCCCTAGGTCTGTGACAGAAGGGGACATCCTCCCCCACCATATGGTCACAGCCTATCAGGTCTCATCTTAGTATTTTTTAATCTATAAATCCTCCCCTGAATATTTTTATCTTTATCCGTGTTGTTTTCTGGCTCTCAGTGTGGACAACTTATGCATATTTCACTAAATGTGTTCCAAGGCATCTAGTATTTTGGATGGGATTATAAATGCTTAATGCTATTGGTTTCAAAAATTGTTTTGGGATAATGGCTGGCATATGACTAAAAAGATTGTCCAACTTACTTAAGAATTCTAACTGTGAATTTTTTTGGGCATGTTCCTATGGTAAATCATGTGTTTACCAATAATCAGTCTATTTCTTTAACATTTTGAGCTTTAAATTTTTTCTTGCTTTGCTGTCTTTCCTTAAACAGCCAGCATACTCAAAAAGGTAAAGAATTTATTTTAAATACACCCATGTCTTAGTTAGTGTCTAAATGGGAAAGTTTTCAGCATTTATGACCAAATTTCAATTTTCTACAGACTTTAGCAGATGTCCTCATCAGGTTGAGGAGATCTAGTTTGTTAAGAGCCTTTATATATCATACACTTATATATAATTTTATTATATGTACTTCCCAGATTCATTGGGACAACAACAGGGATTTTAAAAAATTAACATGCTAATGTATTAAATTATATTAATGGAATTTCACTATTTTAACTAATATGCATTTGTGGTTTTAAGCTCACCTCACATTAGTTGTTATTTTATACATTGTATATTGACTTGCAAATATTTTGTTATATTTTCTTATAGTTTGCATCTTGGAATTTATGTTATGCTGGTTATACACAATGAGCAGCTATCTTGTGTTTAAGTTTTTTGAATGAATTTCTATAAATTTGACTTGGATATTTTAAAATGCATTCTTTCATAACTTCATACATACATGTAGTGTACTTTGGACATATCCCTCCATTTTTAATCTTCTTTATGTTCCTAAGCACTCCAACCAAATCCCTTCTCCTACCCTAAATATCCTATCCTACTTTGATGTCATCATTTTTTGTGTGTAACCCACTGGATTTAATTAGGTTTATGTGCATTGAAATGGGTGGAAAGTGATTTTTCTTGAAGACAATTTACCAATGGTTAATCCATTGAGAAATAGACCCCGACCCAGTAACTACTAACTACTTCATCTTCCTTAGGGAGTTCTGGGGCTTCATGAGCCCCCGAAAAGCCATGATGAATTACTGACATGACCATCTTAGGCAGGGCTTGTGCAGGTAGTCATTGCTGCCCTGACTTCATGCAACAGCCAGCCATGTCCATAAGGGACCCCTTCAGTGCAATATCCCAAGTCTCTGCCTCTTCCATTATTTTCACCCTCTATTTGCCAAGCTTTGGTGGGTTGATGTATATGTGCACATTAGAGCTGAGCACACAACAGCACACATCTACATTTAGACCAGTTATGAGTCTTTGTATTCACTACCACTCACTGCAAAAAGCCTCCCCATCTTTTTTTCTGGATAAAGAAAGAGGTGTTTTGAAATACTGGGGTCAACTTCTGGATAATAAAAGGTGCAATCATATTCCATATTTGTCACCACTTTTTTGTTTTTTTTTAAATTTTTTTTATTAATTTATTCTTGTTACATCTCAATGGTTATCCCATCCTTTGTATCCTCCCATTCTTCCCTCCCTCCCATTTTCCCCTTATTCTCCTCCTCTATGACTGTTCCTGAGGGGGATTTCCTCCCCCTGTATATGCTCATACGGTATCAAGTCTCTTCTTGGTAACCTGCTGTCCTTCCTCTGAGTGCCACCAGGTCTCCCCCTCCAGGGGACATGGTCAAATGTGAGGCACCAGAGTACATGAGAAAGTCATATCCCTCTCTCCACTCAACTGTGGAGAATGTTCTGCCCATTGGCTAGATCTGGGTAGGGGTTTAAAGTTTACCGCTTGTATTGTCCTTGGCTGGTGCCTTAGTTTGAGCGGGACCCCTGGGCCCAAATCTGCCTAACATAATGTTCTACTTGTAGGTTTCTAGGACCCACTGGATCCTTCTACTTTGCTATTCTCCCATGCTTCTCTCATCTCGAGTCCCAATAGGATGTCCTCCCCTCTGTCCCAGTTTCCTGGTAAGTGAAGGCTTTCATGGGACATGCCCCCCTTTTTTTCTTGTTTTTTTGAGACAGGGTTCCCCTGTTGTCACCACTTTTGATGAGTAATATTTTTCTAGGACTGTGCCCATTTAATTCAAGTTATTCTACAGTTATTTACTTTGTATCATTTTGTGTGTATAGAATTCACAGAATGGACTACTTCCCACAGTCCACCTTGTACCTTCTCTTTTTTCCTTCATCTTTGTAAGAAGGTGGGTTCTTTTCAAGAGAACAGTCTTTGATTTTACTGATCCACTTTTCAGGGCTACTCAAAACACTATTGATAGACTGGAGAAGGTCTGTGAAATGTTCATTGCTGGTCTTCAAAGTGCTAACTATTGGAAAGTGAGGATGCTTATGGAGATATTATGGAGTATGAATCTTTCTATGTGATTTGATGTTGCTATGGTATCCAAGTACATGATCATTCCTAAAGTGCCTCCATTTTACACAATTATTCATGTGAACATTTCAAAACATTTTGAAATCTTGCAACATTCATAACATGTGCTTTGTATATGCCTATATACAAATACACACTTATATTGCCTATACATGTATATCTTTGGTTTTAAAAATAAATGTTTATTGAAATATAAGGCTGAAACCAGATAAAGCAAATAAACTATGTTAAATAGTTGGAATTAGGGAGACCTAGTGGCACTCAGAGGAAGGACAGCAGGTCACTGAGAAGAGACTTGATACCCTATGAGCATATACAGAGGGAGGTAATCCCTCTGAGGAACAGTCATAGGGGAGGGGAATAAGGGGAAAATGGGAGGGAGGGGAGAATGGGAGAATACAAGGGATGGGATAACCATAGAGATGTAACAAGAATAAATTAATTAAAAATAAAAAAAAATAAAAATAAAAAAAAATAGTTGGAATTATGCACAGAATGATCTAAATAATGAGTTCCTGGAAGAAAACACTAGAGGAAATAGAGACGATCTTGAGTTTGTCAATAGCTTTTAAGATATACCAAAAGCATTACTTAGTCTCTTAAACATCAATAAATTGGTTCGTTAAAACTAAACGCTTCAGCTCTATGAAAAAATACAGTCAAGAGAATGAAAAGGCAAACAACACATTTACTTATTTTATTTATTGTATGTGTGGGGTGGGAGAGTGGGAGGTGGCTGCACATGCCAAGGAGAGTGTGTGGAGTGTCAGAAGACAGACTTGGTTCTCCCCTTCCACCATGTTTTTTCTAGGTATTGAATTCCGTTATTAGGATTGGTTGCAGATGCCTTTACCCAAACAGCCATTGTGCCAGCACATCTTTTAGAAAGTTTTTAATTTAAGTTTTAGAATGTCATTTATAAATACCATATTTTCATCATTCTCCTCTCTCTCCCTTCCTACTCTTTCTGTGTCTTATCATATATATTATAATTATTATCACATAATTATAATTATATAGTTATTACACATATACACACACATATACATATATATGCTGAGCCAATTTAGTGTTGCTTGCATATACGTGTGTTTAGGGCTTACCACTTGGTGTTGGATAACCCAATTAGAGGCTTATCTCTGGAGAAGACTGATTCTCTCTCTCTCTCTCTCTCTCTCTCTCTCTCTTTTAGTAGAAGGTGAGTAACTGACCAGTAGTACATGCACTGCTAGAACTAGGATGACTGAGCTCCCTGAATACATAGGAGATGATGCTTAAATGTATGTTCCAAAGTGAAAGATGCTAAATCAGAAAGGGCTGTAATTTATAGTCTGAACAATATTATCTTATGCTGTAAGAGGTAAAACTATGGAGACATGGAAAGATCATAGATTTCTAGCTAGATGGGCTGAATACTTAGAGCACAAGGAAGTGGAATAGCTCTATAAAATACTATGATAGTGGAAATGTGTCATCATGCAATATTCAAATTCATAGAATATGCAACCACCAAGAGTGAACTCTGTTTTAAACAATATAGTGAGATGATACCATTTTAGTATATATTTATGCCTGGTAACAAATTGAACTTGGGTGTTGGATGTTCGATGGGTGTTTGTGGCCATAGGGATGGAATGTAAAGGCCATCTCTGTACCTTCCATTCAGTTGTGTAGTGAACCTACAAGCTTCCCAAAATAAGTTTTATTTCAGAAAGACACAGATACACAGGAATAAATCTGATATTAGCTAGGTTGTTAAGATAACATGAAATTTGAAATCATTTTTTCTTTGCCTTATGTGTCTTTAGAGAGGCAGTGTCTGTTCTGTATCAGATGAACTCACTGACTCCCACCTCTGTTATGTGCAAATGCTATGACCTGAGAACATGACTTAAATGTTCCATTTCTCACTAACCCCATTTGTAACCTATACCTTGTATATACTCATAGCAATTTCATGTGTTATTGGTGAGGTCAAATGATGTACCACATCCAGTTAATACGAAGCACTGTGCATTATGAGTTCTCAGTAAATGGTGGCCAGTAGTGACTGTAGCAATAATAGTGACTTTTATGATAGTCATTGGTGCCAGCACTCTTAAATCTGATTATGTTTTGTTTGTAGACAATATACTATATTTATAAAGGAGTTTGTAAGTAAAATGCTTTAAATACAGTAATTTTCATTTTTGGCATTTATCACGCATTTGTGAATTAGATAGAGAAATAGAGACGTTGTGATTATTACTTCCTGTGACAAAGATGAGAAAAGGGAGTTTTCTTAGCCCAGTAGCTTCATAAGATCATATAGCTAGTACGTCTCTATTCTAGACAGAACATAAAAAGAATGCTCTAAATGAAAAATCTTCCAATAAAAGGAAATAAAAGTTCAAAGACAAAGTAGAACCAAGCAAACATAATCCATGAGTGTAAAGCACAGAACGACACTGAGGATAACCATAAAGTTTTTGTCAGAATGGAAAGCTGTGCTCGTGGTAAAGAGATAGACAGTTCTAAGGAAGTATATCGAGAAAAATCACATCAAGCTAAATGGAAAGGAAGCCAGTGGTATGAGCTCAAAGAGAAAAATAGACCCAAAAGTTGAAATAAATGCATTCATTTTTAATGAAAAAATGCCCTAATAAATATTTATAAAAATCTATTGCAAAAACTCAACTTTTAAAATATTTTTAATTCTCTGTAGATTTACACGTCTCTGTGTTGGTGTATACACACCAGTAGAGGAACTAGCTATGGGAAAAAAAGAGGGATGCCCTGGAGATGGAGTTATAGGTGGTTGCGAGCTGCCTGATGCAGATGCTGAGAACCAAATTCCAGTCCTCTACAATAATAGTATACATTCTTAAACACATCTCTCCAGTCCTAAGACTCACAGTTTTAATTAAAGAAATGCGATATAGAATAATCAATCCTGAGACGAAGTCTAATTAATTTAGTAAATATCAAGTGGAAGAGAAATCAATCCTACGGTGAATGAGCTGTGTGGGGCTGAATTTTGTTTATTTCACTGCACCATTTGATTTTAAAATAAAGAGGACAAATGCCTATAGATTTCTACAGGAATAAAAAGTAACGTGTCTTTTATTGCATACATGTTTGTCTTTCATATGAAAAGAAAGGCATCTGTTGTAGTTAGCACTTTGTGTCTGTGATAAGACATCTGATGAGAAGCAACTAAGGGAAGGAAAAATTTATTTGGCTGACACATCCAGGTCAAAGTCCATCACTAAGGGAAGTCAAGGAAAGAGCATGGGACTTGGGGCCAGAAACCGTGGAGAAATGTTTATTGCTGGTTTGGTTGCAGTCTTACTCTCAGCTCAGCTGTCTTATACCTCTGAGATCATATGCTTATGGGTTGTACTCGCCATAGTAAGCAGAACCCTTCCATGCCAACTGAAAACAGAGATAATCCCCTGCTAACCTAAAACAGCATCCTGGTGTGTGTGTGTGGGGGGAGGGCTGCACACATGTCTGTACATTTTCATGTGCTTGGGCACACATGTTTGTGTGAGTGTGCATGGAAATGTGTGTGCAGGTGTGTAGACGGCAGGGATTGTCATTGGGTGTCATCCTTGATGGGTCTCCAACTTACATATTGAGATGGGGTCTTTCACTGAACACAGAGACCACCACTTTCGCTAATATAGCTTGGTAGCTTCTCCAAATATCCTTTGTTGCTGTCTCTTGTGGCTATGGTTACAGGCAGGCCACCACACTGGCCTGCTTTTCACATGGGTAGTAAGGAGATCCTAACTGTTGTGCAGCAAACACTTTATCAACTGAGCCATCTCCCCAATTCAAGCAAGGCATTCTTAAACTCCTAAGTCTTAGATGGATGAAGCAATTATGCCTTCTTCTGAAGCAATTTCTTGAGCATGAAATCTATCAACCAGCTAAAAGAAATGAAGGCTTCGGGGATAGGAAGCAGCACTATAAAAGTTCTGAAGTAAGTATTGAATCTGCTTAAATGTGTAAGTAAGTAAAGACAACAACGGAGGTTTTAGTTGCAGGGAAAATATAACTGACACAACCTTGACAGTGTAAAATGATAAGCATAAAACTGGTGACTCTGCAGAGAGATGTTAAGGATAGATCAGAAACTTAGGAGAGAGTAATAACTTCCTTGAAAGTTAAAAGACACCACCCAAAGTTCAAGTCTATAAACTGAGGCAGAAACATATAGTTTAAAGTTAATTTTAAAAAGTCAGGACTGACAATAATTCTTTTAAATTATCAGAATGCAAAACAAAGTTAACACCAGGAAAATACAAACATCAAAAAAAGATAGTAAACATTGGTATCATAAAAAACAGAGCAGGGGGCTGGAGTGATGGCTCAGAGGTTAAGAGCTCTGCCTGGTCTTCTAGAGGTCCTGAGTTCAATTCCCAGCAGCCACATGGCAGCTCACAACTGTCTGTAACTCCTGCTTCAGGAGATCCAACTCCCTCACACATGCAGGCAAAACTCCAATGTACATAAAATAAAAACAAATAAAAATGTAAAAAGTTACTTAAAACAGAAACAGTAATATAAAATGAGATAGAACACTATATTCCATTTTAAATTTATTTTTAAAATACATGTTAATTAGATTATTATTATGTCATTTCTCCTTTTTTCTTTCTTCTCTTCAGTCCTTCCCATGTGCCTTTTCTTCAACACTTGTATTTATTCGCTCTTGTTCTCAAATTGATAGTCTCTTTGATTATTATTGTCTCTCACACACAAGCACATATCCATATGTATATAAATACAACCTGCTGAGTCTGTTTTTGTTTTTGTTTTTGTGTGTCTATATGGTTTCAGGGTTGACTACTTTGTATTGGGCAACCAGTCTGGGGTCTTATCTCTGGCAACAGCCATTCTCCCTCTCATAGCAGTCATGTAGGTCTTTGTTAAGGGGTGGGATGCCAAAGGATTTCCAGCTTCTGCATTAGCATGTCGATTGATGCAGTCATTGTTCAGGTCTTGTTTCTGCAGCAATTACCTAGAAAGGCAGCTTCATAGCAGATTTCCAGGCACTCTGGCTCTTCCAGTCTACTCTTCCTTTCTTCCTGGAGTTTTCCTAAGCTGTAGATGCAGGAGCGGTGTTGAGGATGTATCTGCTGGAGCTGGGCCCTACAATCCACTGAGCTCTGCTTTGTGCCAAGTTGTGTTTGTTTGTGATGGTTTCTACTTCCTATATAGAGAGCAGCTTTTTTGATGAGGGATGCTGGCTACACTTATACGTGGCTATAAGGGTAAGATTGAGAACATAGTAAAGAATTATGTTGGTCTAGCAAATTTGCAGCAGTAGATCTTCTTCTAAGATCCATGATGTCACTGGTTAGTCACAGCTCGGTTTCCCTCATATTGGGTGGGACTCATGTCTCCTTAGACAGCTGTTGGTGTTGCATCTTTACGGTTATCTTTCAAGGCTGGTATTCTTGTGGTTCACAGCTGTCACAGTTGGCTAGGGCTATACACAAAGCAAATTCCTGTAACAGAGGTGAATTTTAAATCATAAAAGGGATACATTTGAAGAAAAATTACTTCAAAAATTTAATATAAACCAATACCCCAAAATTTGCCAGCATATTAATATATGCAGGTAATTAACTGACAAAAGCCAATGCTACACATTGTGGGCCTTAACTATATGTATTATTATACAATGAGTTAAAAATAAAGTACCACATGAAACAACAGTTTACTACTCAAAAGATACATACTACATGGGAAATGATATAGTACCTTTTTACTACCAACTATTACAGCATTAAAATATTTGTGGCCCAAATTATAGTAAGTAAAGGAGAAATTGACATGGGTTGTTTCACCCATGTACCATTCATATCCCATGACAGGTGATATGAATAAAAATGATCCAGATCACATTGGCTCTTCACAAAATAAATTACAAGGGTGATCACATGTCATCTCACATAAACATTATCCCCTTCAAGTCCATGAAATAATTTAAAAGTTGACCTTACTCTGTTTTATGCGAGAACACCAACCATTTATAGACACTTCTATCTGTAATTTGGCATGTTTTCCTAAAACCATGGAGTTTCATGAGCTGGAGAGTGAAACCCTCCAAATTAAGGACCAAGAGTTCGATTATTAGGTAGGCAGCATGAAAGGGTTTCCTTTTGTTATCAAATTACTCTTCTTTTGGATAGTTGAGAGAGAACTGTTCTGAGTGCAGGCAGGTTTCCGAGCAGCTGTCAGCTACAGCCAGCTCTACCATCTGCTGGTCAAGAAACTAAGGAAAACCTAGACTTAGAGATCATCTCTCAAATATAAATAACAAATTTGCAGTGGTTAGTTTTACACAATTAATAAATAAGTAACTAAATAATATTCATTAAGTAATTGAATAACACATATTAATTAGATTTATTTAAGATATAATATATATGTATATGTGTGTGCATGCATGTGTGTGTATGCATATGTGTGTGTATATATGTGTGTACTTATGTAGCAATGTAATCAAAGAAAGAAGCTATCAACTTGATAGTGCAGAGGGATGGGAAGAATTTGAGAAGAGGGTATTTGGCAGGGGCTGGAGGAAAGGGAAGGGGAAGTGAAATACTTATTTTTCAATTAAAACACTTTAAAAAAGAAGACGATTCAAGCAATACCACTTGAAGTGCAATGACCTGTAGCTACTGAGGGCTGGTAGACACTTAAGTAAGATAGTGGGTGCTTTCCCTGTGACTCACCTGTTAGCTGAGACTCACATTAGTAGGTAGATAGGGACATTTTCCCGCAAGTAATTAACAGGGAGTAGAACCACATTTCCAGCATCTTAGTCTTTGCTTTCTTTGAGTGCCATTGCTTGTCTCTTCATACATGGAACTATGGGTGTTGGGCAGCTTTAAAAATTTTTTATCAAAACAAGATATTATTTTTGACTGGTGTTCTGACTATCACCCCAACTTTCCAAACTCTTTTCTACTCTGCCTTGGGTGTTGATTCTGAAAAATGGTTTTGACTAGCCCATTCTTTGTTGATGTCTTTCTAGTTCACATGCACTTATAGCTTTTCCCCTCAGAAAGTCTCTGTTCAGTCTTTGGTCATGTTGAACCACGTGTCCCCTCTCGGCTGACTTTCCCTGGGTGTTACTCTGTGTCTGGGATACCACAGGTGTTGCCAGATACACAGGTGTTTTGGAGGGAGGGTAAATTATAAAATTTATTTATAGTTAATACCCTTTACAGTCCAGATCATTACACACTGCACTTTCTAGAAAGTCATCTCAGTAGAAATGCAAGAAGTGCACTGGATGTAGGAGAGGAGGTTGTTCAGTCACCATGACATGGACGTGTCATCTGTTCTTCAAATGATGTTTTTGTCAGACTTCCCTCCAAGAATCTCCTGAAATGATCTCAGGTCAGCAAGATCCAATCAATCCTTACCAGGAGTCACAGTAAAGAAGTGGTTCTTGACCTCGTGTCAAGAACCAGTGTGTTAACACCTTTGGAAAAATGATCCTGGCTTGTGCTTGCTAGTTGCCAGACATGTGAACAGGCTTCATCCTGGCAGTTAGAGTGAGGCCCTCTGCAGAAGTGCAGAGTCGAGAGTACACTATTGCATGCAGCATCAGCCATAGATTAGGCCAACCCTTCTGTAATCAGACCAGAGCACGTGTCATGCAAGAAAAATCTCGAACTCAGGAGCCTTCAGTCAGTTGGGGGTCTGCTCCCACAAAGCAGCCTAACAGCTTCCATTCTTATATGTAGTCAGAGTGAATGCACTGACTGTGCATCTCCCTGTGCTACTTCTGAAGATGGCCTCTAGTAGACAGTTTTACAATACCCTTGAAGGATGCTCTGTGCCTTCCTAACAGGAACTTTTGGAGGAGACAGAAGGTATGACTATATTGGACAGTCTATGTCAACTTGACACACAAAGTAGAGTCATCTGAGAGGAGGGAACCTCAACTGAAAAAAAAAAAGGCCTCCATAAAAGCTGTAAGGCATTTAATTAGTGATTGACAGGGAAAGGCCAAGCCTATTGTGAGTGACACTATCCCTGGGGTGGTGGCCCTGGGTTCTATAAGAAAGCCAGCTGAGCGAGCCATGGGCGAACAAGCCAGTAAGTACCACCCCTCCATGGCCTCTGCACCAGCTTCTGCCTCCAGGTTCCTGCCTCGTTTAGGTTACTGTCCTGATTTCTTTTGATGACGAATAGCAATATGGAAGTGAAAGCCAAATAAACCCTATCTTTTCCAACTTGCTTTTTGGTCATGGTGTTCTATTACAGCAATAGAAACCCTAACGGAGACAAATATGACCAACCCTAGGTTTCCCATAGTCCCTGCATGAAAGGCAAGATCTTACAACAGAGTCACACATTGAAACTGGAGTCATGACAAAACGGTGCATAAGTACATGGGCTGTGTGGGCTGGCCGAGGAGCTCAGCCTGTGTCCTGAGCTGCACAGGCCTTTTTGTAGCTCACTCTGAATTATGGCTGCATGCATCACCAGGACAACTCTTCTTGATATTCTTGGGTTAGCATGCTCCTATAAGTCATGTGTTTGACCAGGTGCTTAATACACCCAGAGCAGTTCGTTTCACAAAGATAATCAACTACAGTTTTCTGAAAGAATATTCAAAAGGGCCTTGGTGTACAATATTGCTTTGTTTATTGTTGCTCTTCTGAGATAGTCCTTGCCTGAGAAAAAAACCATCCCCAAGCCTCTAGGAAGGAGGTTAACACTGATAAAGTAGCTTAAGTGCTATGGAAAGACATTGGGGATGACAAACTGAAAATAAACCTAACATTATGTGGAAAGGTTTGTTAACGTCACAGTGGAAAGGACCACATGCTTTACTAATGAGTGGGCAAGGATCTGCCTGTGTTTTCCCAAAAGATGCTAAAGTGCCAGTCTGGAATCCAGATCACCTCATTAGACCAGTCAGAGATCACAATGCTTCCACTGAAAAAGAGAAGAAAGACCCAGAGGAGAAAGATGTCACCTCACGCCACAGCTAACATGATTACATCCTCATCATTGGAATGGCTTGTAGATCAAGCATTGGAGGTGTCATTTGTTCAGCTAATGTTGGAGGAGCATAAATATACTCCAGTTGCATCAGCCACATGTGATACTACAATTGCTACATGGGGTCAGCTCAAGGCCTTGGCAATGAAACCCAGGCCCTGTTTTCTACTAATAATCTCCCTGCATCCCTGCAGAATTTGTTTGTAGGCATGCTTGCTCTTTTGGCAGTAGAGGTGTGTTCTCCTTGGGCCAACACTTGTATTTTATTTAAAGTGAAATTTAATTTTCTTCATTACAGATTACATCATGATTTTTCTCATCTTTTACGATCAACAGGGCATTCAAAAATTAACAATGTAACTGGGTGTGGTGGCTCAAGTCTTTAATCCCAGCACTCAGAAGGCAGAGGCAGGCATATCCCTGTGAGTTTGAGGCCAGCCTGGTCTGCAAAGAGAATTCCAGGATACTCAGGGCTATTACACAGAGAAACCCTGTCCTGAAAAACAAAACAAACAAACAAACAAAACAAACAAAAAAATCAACAAAGTAAGAGAACGATTTAACAGTCTAACAAGGAAATACAAAAAGTTCTGTATAACCTACAATAAATCATACAGCAAAAATCAATCAATTTCCAATCAATGGTCATCATAACCTGATTATTATTTCTTAAACAATACTTGAGAAAGTTTTTTTAATCATAAATTTCCCTGGGCTAAAGCCATTGTGTTTACAAGAGTGTCATAGCAACATAGCTTGAGCTAAGTTCTCCAATAAAATAAAAACTTGACTTACACCCAGTTCCAAACCAACAGGTGTGCTATCCAAGCCTAGGCTAACTGCCAAGGGGTCTTCTAGTTTGAGATATCTGTAAAGCATGACGTTCCAAGTCCACCTTCTATTGCTATCAAAGCAGATTCTAAAGAAACGTTTCTACGGGCAACAGTATCTAGCCAGGTACTGTTATGTCCAGGTCTTAACTTTCTTACATGCTGTTTCTGCTTGGGTGCTCACAGTCAGAGCAAAAAACTCTGCCATTGTCTCAAGCCATTGGCCAGACCCCCACTTTCAACATTCTCTGTTTGAAAAAGTTTTCCTTGTATGAATTTCCTTAGGGCTGAGAAGTGAAGAGAAAAAGACAGTCTTAGAAGAAAAGGCAAATTTTAGACAAAATTACAGCTGGACCATACATAATAGGACCAGTGGTGATCAGCTGGAAATCTTTGGAACTTTGAAGCAAGGTCTTAACAGCTCTTCTGGATGTCTAGGGATCATGGTGTACAGTCAGAGGTCTCTGGAACTTTGTCAAGCAAAGCCTCTATGATTTATCCCATGTCTGTGACAGTAAAGGGCAGGGGGACTCACTAGCTGTTTTTAGCAGGCCATCATTTCAGTAAAGGAAGGGTATTCCTTGATTACCTCATTGCTGTAACCAAGAATAAACGAATGAATGAAGGGATTATTTTGATTCAAAGTCAAAAGTCCAGCGTATCATGGTTTTGTAAGAGTGACAGCAGGAACAAGAGGCATAGGCCCTCTGAGGCATAGGCCCTCAGCAAGCAGAGGGCAATGAGTGCTGCTGCTCACCTCCCTCCTTTTTACTTAGCCTAAAGCTCCACTCCATTCCCCCTCCCCCCCAACACAGGGTGGTGCCATCAACACCTTAGGATGGCTCTTTTTTTTGTTAGTTAATTTTATCTAGATAATCCTTCACAGACATATCCCATTTGTTTTAAAGTGCTTCAAAATCATTCCAAGTTGACAACCAAGGCTAGCATGCCATCACAAAAAAAAAAGCATCTTCATTTTTATCAAGACTGTATGTTAAAGTTTGTGCTTGTAACATTCTGTACAAGGATGTGGTAATTAATATTAAAAATAATTAATATTTCTAATACTAAAAATCTTTCAGTGTTAAAACCAGATGAGAAGACTTTCCAGCAAGGCCGATTCGTTAGCACAACCTGCTGCCAGTCATTTCTCATCTTTCCCTTTGGTGGCCCTTTCTAAATTTATAGCAACAAAAATGTTTAAAGCTGGATTAATTAAGCTTTGTGTTTCAGAGAAATCTGCACCGCGATCATAATTCATCTCAGACTCATGGAAGCAATTTTTAAAAGATCAAGAGGGATGCTGACTATAATCTGAGTTACTTAATAGGATCAGCAATGAATATCCACCCGGCACCTCTTCATTTGCAGTCATTCTATTATACTTATTGAGAGAAGCATTAACTGTCATGTCCTCCAGGCCAGATTAGGACATGTAGGTAAGTGAGATGAATACTAGACCAGACTGCAGAGGTACAGTTTAGTAGTAGGTTGGGAGGAATAGGTATAGGAAGGGAGGGATGAGGAGGGGAGAGAGAGAACACCGAGATCTCAGAGCCAGTAGAGGTTACTCTGTTGGAGAACCAAAAAATACAATGCTTGGAGTGAACTTGGGAAGTAGCCAAAATTTTAATATACAAACACATGCAGCAAAACATCGTTGCCATGCAAGTTCTAAAAACGTCTAATTATCGTCCTTAGGACCTTACTTGAAAGTCAACTCCATTCCCAATTAGGCACTCCATTCTGGCCACTAACTGCTCTGATCTCTGTGTTTGGGGTCTTCATGGCTTTACAGTTCCAACCCTGGGCTAGATGGAAGATGAGACCTTCCTAAGGCTTAAGGCTGCTGGTTCACTGAGCACATGTGTCTAGAGCATGGGACCCATCTGTTCTGTTGTGACCCTGGCTGAAAATTCTTCCAGCCACCTGCTCCTGCCACCTGTCTATTACGTTGGAAAAATATATTTTTTTGTGATGATGTTTGTCTCACAAGTACTGGATTAATTTTTTTATTTCTTAATAATATTGGTACGAATGGAGGGCCTGTACTGTATATGTTTATCTATCTATCTATCTATCTATCTATCTATCTATCTATCTATCTATCCATCTATCTATCTATCTATTTTCTATGTTCTATGTATATATCTATGTATACATCTAAAACATATATGCATGCATTTATATACTAAGTGTATTTATACTTTTTACTTTTAATACACACACACACTAACTATAACACTAAATAAAAACAGGAGCTTTGTGCTGTTTTACTAATCATTGACTTTACTGAAGTCAATTTCAATCTCTAGATCAAGTTTCTCAACTTGAGAAATGGGAATATTTGCCCTGGATTTATCTCTGTCATCTACAGCAATTGAGAGAAGAAATGAATCTTAAGGTACTGCCTTGAATTTGGCTTGTTTGTTTGTTTACATGAATACAGATGTGTCTCATTATCTAAACAAGATTTGGTTCTATAAATACAGCTATATAATATTTTCAGCAAATTAAAATAAGAAATATTTCCTATATTTTTTATTCAAGCAAGGAATATTTGTAGTGGCAGAATCTCAGGACCCCAACTATAGTGATATCTTTGAGAATTCTGGAATTTTAGTTTATTTGAAAAAAAAAACCCAACAACACAGAATTATTATCAGAACATGCTTTCTTTTTTATCACAGGTGTGGGGATGTGGGGCTGCTATGGACTGTCAGCAGCAGCTGGCTGTGATTTGCCTCATGCTCTAGCAAAAGCATCATTTTACCAGCTGTAGATAATTTCTGCAGTTGTGTGACATTTGGAATTCTTGGAACTTCTCAGAGGGTACATAAATGTGAGGACCCCCACCCCAAGAAGTTGGTTGTAGAGAAATTTTAATCAGCAACATGGCTACTCTCTCTGCAATATATACAGATGCTCTTTAAATACTAGGAGACAAGCAAGTGGATCTCTGAGTTCAAGGCTAGACTGGCTAGAGCAAGTTTCAGGTAAAGAAAAGCTTAGATCTATGGTGTATGGCACATGGCTTTAATCTTAGCTCTTAGGAGACAGACACATTTGGATCTCTCTGTTCAGGAAATTTGGTTGAGTCAGTGAGTTGAGAGGCAGCTCAGTGGGGTTGAATTTGTGGCAGTTCAGTTCATGGAATTCAGAGGCAGTTTTCACCAGGAATATTTTACAGAGAGAGATTGAAGAGAGAACAATCTAGACTCAGGTGAAGATAGAAGAAGCCGGAGAATGAGAATGAGCCAGTAGAACAGATTGGTAGAGTTAACTCACGGACAAGCAGAACTATTCAGTGAGAAACTGAGAGAAGCCAGTTTTAGTCAGTTAGCTTGGAGAGGAGTTTGAGCCTGCCAGAGCTCAGAAAGAACTAGAAAGGATAAGTTTGTTCAGTCGTAGGTCTCAGAGGCTGAAAACATTTTAGGCATAGATTAGATTGTTTGGAGTCTAGAAGCTTCCTGGACCAGGCCTCTGTTAGAAGAAGGAGGCAGCAAACCTCGGAGACAAGAATAAAATCAGATGAATATAGGATACTTTTACAGTTGGTGGTGTTGGTTTTTAAGAAGGTTGGCTGCAGTTTGCCTGCAACAAAGGGAAAGAAATTAGATTCATGGGTTCTCCTAATTCCTCTCTCTCCTCTCTCCTTGTTTCTCTCCTATCTAGTGTTAGGGGTGAAACTGGTGGGATATATGGTAGGATAAAAGATGAACCCACAAAATAGCAAATCTACACCAATTCGCGCGTGCACGTGTGTGTGTGTGTGTGTGTGTGTGTGTGTGTGTATGTGTGTGTGTGTTGTTTTGTTTTGTTTTTTCAAGACAGGGTTTCTCTGTGTAGCCTTGGCTGTTCTCACTTGTTTTGTAGACCAGGCTGTCCTTGAACTTACAAAGATCCACTTGCCTCTGCTTCGCACGTGTTGGCATAAAAAATATGTTCCACCACCACCGTGCTTACACCCAAATCTTAGGTGAATGAAGTGTTAGAATTTCATGCCTAAAATAATGGTTTTGATAAATCCCTATTATAAATGTTTGAACTGTGACACACAGTAATAGAATTTACCTGAATCGAAGTAACCTATATTGTCTCCTACCCTACCTCTTAGAATTCATCTCCCATGAGAAAGCAATGGGCTTTTGGGGTGGCCTGCCATTTAAAATAATGCATTTATGTTTTAGTAAGGGCCTGGAAGTTTTTTTATTTAGCATTCTTGGTCACCCTTCTTTATGGATCATGGGCCTGTAATCTGACAGAACCCTCTTGGAGGGTAAATGGGCAAATACATAAGAAAGACCTTAAGTACATTCTTTTTTTTTTTTTTTTTTTTTTGACCCAGTAATCCCATGTCTGGGAATTTATCTCCAGGGAGTAGTCAGGGTGTGTGTGTCAAAGATTTATGTCTGATGATTGTTATCACAGCATTGTTATAAAAGCCAACAATAAAAACACCCTAAATGTCAGATCAGTGGGTTGCTTAAATAAATTATGATGCATCTGTATTCAGAATAGTGGGTGGTCATTAAAAATAATGTCCTCAGTGAAGTTTTCTAAGGCTGTAGCAGTAGGATAATACCTTATTAAGTGAAAGGAAGCACCTATGAAGTAGGTCGATGGTGGTTTGAATAGTAATGGCCCCTGTAGGCCCATAGGGAGTTTCACTATTAGGAGGTATGAACTTGTTTGAGTAGGTGTGGCATTTTTGGAGGAAGTGCGTCACTGAGGGTGGGCTTTGAGGTCTCAGAAACTCAAGCCACTCCCACTGTGACATTCTCTTCCTGCTGCCTGCTGTCCAGGACTAGACCTCTCAGCTCTGTCTCCAGCATCATGTCTGCCTGCATGCTGCCATGCTTCCCACCATGATGGTAATGGACTAAACCTCTGAAACTGTGAGCAAGTCCCAAAGGAATGTTTGTCTTTGAGCTAGAGATGATCATAATGAGTAAGTTAACCCAGAAGCACAAAGACTCAAATGGTATATACTCACTTATATCTGCATACTAGACCAATGGGCATGTCCCACGAAAGCCTTCACTTACCAGGAAACTGGGACAGAGGGGAGGACATCCTATTGGGACTCGAGATGAGAGAACCATGGGAGAATAGCAAAGTAGAAGGATCCAGAGGGTCCTAGAAACCTACAAGAAGAACATTATGATAGGCAGATTTGGGCCCAGGGGTCCCACTCAAACTAAGGCACCAGCCAAGGACAATACAGGCGGTAAACTTTAAACCCCTATCCAGATCTAGCCAATGGGCAGGACATTCTCCACAGTTGAGTGGAGAGTGGGGTATGACTTTCACACATACTCTGGTGCCTCATATTTGACCCTGTCCCCTGGAGGGGGAGACCTGGTGGCACTCAGAGGAAGGATAGCAGGTTACCAAGAAGAGATTTGATACCGTATGAGCATATAGAGGGGGAGAAAATCCCCCTCAGGAACAGTCATAGGGGAGGGGAATAAGGGGAAAATGGGAGGGAGGGAAGAATGGGAGGATACAAGGGATGGGATAACCATTGAGATGGAACAAGAATAAATTAATAAAAAAATTAAAAAAAAAAGAGTTTCTGTGGTTATGGTGTCTCTTCACAGCAATAAAACTAAGACAAAGTCACAATTATCTTTAACAACAATAAAGTGATTGATATATACCACAGTGATGATCATGTTCAGTAGGAAAAGTGATTTTTTTCTTTTAGCTTTTGGTTTTAAGAGACAAGGCATTGATATGCAGCCCAAGTCAGGTTTGGAGCTCAAGTGTAGCTCAGGAAGGCTGATAACTTTCCATCTTCCTTCTCCAGCCTCTTGCTGAGTGCTAGAATTATAGGTGTGTACTATCATGCACAATTTATTTTCCTTTTATACCAGTTTTTGCTTCATATATGCTACTAGTATCTTCAGAAATAGCTCTTTCTCTTTGCAGACACTACAGTTCATGTTAAGCACCACCCATATTTCCTGCTAACTCTGATAATGTCCCCCAGGCTTGCTTTTTGGTGACTGTCAGTATTCCACAAGTTTGGAAACTTCATTCCTCTTGTATCTTCAGAAGGTACCCCAACTCATAGAGGGGGGTTCTCCATAACCTAACACTTAACAAACAGACATGAATGAATTGAATACAAAACTGTTACATATGGTCATCCAACAATTCTAATCCTGCTGATTGGTTGGAAATAGGAGCTAGAAGGACTCTTTATGATGACAACTTCAAAATGGCTACTGCCACTTTTCAGAGTCACATGGTCAAGACAAAGACTAATAGTGGCAAAGTGACACTGGAACTCATGCCTTGGACTTCCCCATTCCCCCTTGCCTTCTAAGTTGCTTTCAACTGTGATCCAAGGACAGCCTCTTGTTGCAAGCAAGATGCTTGATGATTTAACAAGGCATCTTTGAATACTTAATTCATTTTGAACACTGACACTTGGGGGATGTTCTGGAGATGATATAGGGTGGCTGTCAAGGGCACTTTGTTAAGAGAGGTACCTTTCCTAACAGGGTGTCTAAGTCCACACAGTAGGGTGGGTTCCCCTACATTGGGTGGTAATCAAAAAAAAAAAAAAAAAAAAAAAAAAAAAAAAAGGCCCGCAGACATGCTCACAGGCCAATCCAATGGAGGCAATTTTTCAACTGAGGTTCCATCTTTGGAACCAAGTCTGAGAATCAAGATTAGCCATGAACAGCTTCAAGGCAAGAACTCACGTGTCTGGTCACCACACATTCCCAGTCACAAGCGGAGAGAAACAAGTGCTCCTGTGTTGCTAGCTTGCTCCTTCTGTTCTCATCTAGCATTCTCCTGCTCCATGTGACTGAGGGCTCCATCCCCAGGGAATGGAGATGCTGGCACTGTGCTGGGGGCCTCTCCTACATTAAATAAAAGTCAAGGTAATCCCTCATAGACATGCTCCCAGGCCAAACTTATCTAGATGATTCTTCAATTAAAACTCTTTTTCCCAGGAGATTCTAGGTTGTTCTAAATTGACAGTGAAAACCAACCAGAGCACATTTATATTTCCCAGATATGCAAAGATCTGCTTGGGGACCTTGTCTTGCTCTGAAGTGTTTCTTCTTTTGCATGGAGACAATTGCCTTTTATCTGTATCCCATGTTACCTGCTGAACTATTGCAACAGTTTAAATACTATAATATTTATTATTAGTACTTTAGAGAAAGCTTCAGTCAAATTCACCATGTAAGGCAGCATACCTGAATTATGCTACTAAAATCCTATGTTCTATTTTTCTACTATGAACTGCCTTACAAGTGCTATCAGTCCATGTTTCCTATTTATTTCTTGAAGTAGTTATTTTTGTATTATATATTTCCTATGTGGAATATTTTTATGTGCTTGCAATCTATCATTACCGAAAGCAATTTTATATGATTTTGAGGGCAAGCTAGCAGGGGATGATATGCATGCTGTAACATAGGAAAATGAAGCAATTACCTTATGACTTTTCTTGGTTTCTGTATGAGCATTTCTTTTCTACGTCTGGGGTCTGCAGGATTTGGTGTGGGAAGATGTGTGCATGAAGGATTCAGCACAGATAACATCAGCACAACTGTACTACATTTTCCTATTAGATTCCAAACATCACCTGGAGACAATTTGGAAGGTGTAAGAGCAGAAAATTAAGCCCTGTAAGTGTTCTCTGGAAAATTAAAAGACATAATTGATTATATTAGCTTATTTAAATGCACCTAATTGCCAGAGATAGCGTTTGTTTGGTATAACTTTTCACCTTGCCAAACCAAGTTGACACTGACAACAAGCAGGTAAGAGAAGTTGCCAAATGACTCTTTTAAACATCTCAACTGTCACATGCAATTTTATTTGATATTCTTTTTGATGCCAGACTTTCTAATATAGTCCACAGCAAATGAGAAAAATAATAAATTCACTATGTCCCCAGCTGATATGCATTCTTCCCCAGTAAGTTATTCTTCAGTAGAGAAGAGTAGGAAAACAATGGAAAACACATGGGATTTTCCTCCTTGCTCCCATAAAAATAGTTATCTTTTATTTTTACATATTTAAAGTCCAAAATTTAGCAGTATAATTTTAAAAGCCTTGTCATCATGTTTTTTTTAGATTGTAATTTAATTACAGCACTTTTCCTTCCATTTCCTCCTTCCAGACATCTAATATATCCCTCCCTGAATGCCTTCAAATTCATGGCATCATTTTTCACTGTTATTACATATATATATATGTATATATATACATATATATATGTGTGTGTGTATACATATACATATATATACACATATATACTTCTAAATATTACTTAATACATCTGTATAGTATTATTTACATGTATATTTTCAGGATGGACCATTTCGTACTAGGCAACCAGTTGGTATGTTCTTCCTTGGGGAAGACTTTCTTTCAGTTTCCCCCAGTTGCCTGTAGTTCTTTGTATAGTGCTAGGCCTCATAGACTTTTCTCTGTCTAGTTTGGCATGTTTGTTGGTGTCATGTGTTGCTCATCTTTGGGTGGTCATGATGGTGACCTTCTCATGTTACCAGGAGACAACACAGTCTCACCATAACTGTGTTTCTCCTGTGGGTCTTTTCATGTTTTTGCCCCGTTCTTTGCAATGTTCACTGAGTTTGAGGTGCTTGAGTAGATGTGGTCACTGGGACTGGGCTTCATGAGTCTGCATCTTGATTGGTTGTGGTTTTCTGGAGTGGTCTTCATGTGTTGCAAAGACATGTTTCCTTGGTGAGAATTATTATTTTAAAAATTGTATTAGTGTTTGTGAATTTTTTTTCATGTTTGAATCAGACTCACTCCCATTCCTCAACTCTTCCCAGATCTACAGACTTTATCTATCTACCCAACTTTGTGTTTATTTTTCTTTTCACCCTTTCAGTCCAATTTGTATGGCTCAAATATTCCTGGATATATAGCCTTCTGTTGGAGTGTGGTCAACTTGCCAGAGTCTACACTCTTAGAGAAAACTGTCCCTTCTCCTACCACCTGATCAGTTATAGCAGTTCCATGGTGAGGGATGGGACTGTGTGTGTCCAGCTGCCATCTCTGTGCTGGGATTTGTTCTGATGTGGGCTTGTGGAGGTTTTGTGCATGCCATCACTACTGCTGTGGGTTTGCATGTTTCACTTCTCTGCAGTGTCCAGAAGGAGTATCTTGTAGCCACTCTCCACCTCTGGCTCTAACATTCTTTTGGTCCTGTCTTCTGCTATGTTCCCTGAGCCTTGGGAGGAGGGGGTGTGGACTACACTTTCCATTTAAGGCCGTGCATCCTGCAGTGCAAATTTGTCAGTTGGAGGTCTCTGTGTTAATTGCCATCTACTGCAAATAGAGGCTTCTCAGATGAAGACTTCCATAAAATTCTTAATCACATACACAAATTACATGAAGCTGAAGACTGGTAAATGAAGGTTTACAGATGCCCTTAACCCAATGAGATGGTGTTTGTGTTTGGGATAGTGAAGTGTTTCTCTTAATGAACCAATGTGTGCTTACTGGGTAGTTTTTAGTTCACATACCACTAGAAGGTCTAGGGAAAGCGAAGGGAGTAGAAGTAAAAGTTTTAGACCTTAATGAGTAGACAGTACTCAGTGAGACAGCCTATGTTTACTTTAAAGTAGGTAAACATTAGTCAGTTATTTTGTGTCAATAGACATGCCTAAGGGACCTGTTCTAAGTCCTGCTAAGTTATAAGTAAAGAGAAGGCAGGGACACAGAATTCATGAAGGCTAACCCAGGCTGGATCCCTGTGGTTGCCTGTGTGCCAAGAGATAGCCAAGTGCGAAGGTTATAATGATGCTCACATTGAAATCTTTTAAAGGTCAACAAATTGTGTCCTCTGTGTTGTTCTTTTCCTCGTGGATAGAGAAGATATCAAATGGTCACTGGCATGGTCCACTGGCCCATCAGCTCTATATGGACTGTGTCTTGTTAGAAGATTAAAAGATGGTGAGACCACTCCAAGAGAATGTTGATGTGTTCTTCGGCATGCTCTTGTATTTGTATGCTGAGTCTGGTACCAGGCTTCCTTAGTTCAGATGAAGTTAGGAATGCGAAAGAGTTCCAAGAAGCATAAATAATAACAATAGCTGGCATTTACGAGCATTGTGTACCAGACACTTGGCTAAGCATTTTGTTAACATAATTTAACTCTTATGATAACTTTATGAAGTACAACTCTATTTTTAGTATCAGTATTTTACACATGGGGGAGATGGCTTTAAGAGGGTAAGTTGCTTTTCTGGTCTCATTTAAGTGACTACCAGCCAAGTGGTGATGTAAGTCTAAATGGTAGGATTATATGTCAGTTCCTATGTGTACCTCCTATTGCTTTTTATTAAGCATTTTTTAAAATCTTATGCCAAAGGGTGGTAATAGTAGCTCATGTCTATGTATAGAAATATGTCACCTTATGCCATATGTTGTTGTGATCTCTTAAACTTCTGTATTGGAATCACCTTTTATCTCCTATATGTTCTTTTACTGAAAATAATTTTTTTTCACACAATATATTCTGATTACAATTTTCCCCCCTCAACTTCTCCCTGATCCTCCCCACCTCCCCTCTCATCTGAATTCATGCCCATTCTACCTCGCCCTGGAAAACGTTTTCCAATCATGGCTTGCCTTGAACTCACTTGTTGCTTCAACCCACTGTCCTTTTACATGCACTATAGGAGGCCAAAGCTTCCTAGGAAGGACATTGCAGCTAGGACCAGCAATGGCGGCTGCAGTGCATGCCTCTTCGTGATGCCTCCAGCCTAGAGAACGCGGGTGCCAGGTTAGGACTCTCAGTGTTTTCACATTTGAGCATCTTCTTTCTGTGGGGCCTTATTCCTTAGTTTGTCTCACTTCAGGTATGCTCCACCTGACTGAGCTCCAGCATGACAAAGGCAGCTGCCACCTTATTCGATCTGAGTTGAAGTGGGTGGAAAGCAGCTCCTTCTCTAGTGACCCATGCAAGGCCATCTTCTACCACCACATGTGGAGGGTTGTCCTCATTATGTCTGTTTGCACAAAACAAATGTCTGTGCCTCACTAGTAATATAGAGTAAAGCCTCATTAATTAAGGTCCCACTGATTCAGAATTTAAGATAATTTGTTCCCAGGCCCAGCTAAAATTTACGTTTGTACTATCTATGAAAAAAAGGTTCATTAAGTAAATCAATAAAGTCGGGGAGATTGTAGGAAGCCTGTTTAATCTAATTAAGAAAACAAACTATTTTCAAGCACTTCATAATCCCATTGACATATAAACAATGTGCTCATTACAAATGACTTTTATGTGTTCATTAATATAGAGTGAGGAAGACTTATGTGTGACACCTTTTCCTTTCCTGAATGATCATTTCAAGTCAATGTATTTAACGGGAGATAATGAAATAGCTTTTAGAAGTAGTCTGCTGTCTGCAGCCTGCAGCTTTGGCCTTTCTCAGAAGTGAACACATCATAGGGTCTTGGTCAAAGGAAGAACAGATGTGGTAGTTGGCTTGGAGTTCTCCTGGCTCCGCTTGAGAACTTAGGCAAAGTGTTTTCTTCCTATAAGCTGTGATTTCCCTTTCTCAAAGAGGCTTTGAGGGGATGAAGAGAAGTAAGATAGGTGAGGTGCGTTTTACTGTGCTGCACATGATGATACACAACTCAAAAATAGCTATTTTGCTTTGGCTGACGCATAAGCAGAAGCAGAGAAACTTGTGGTCATTCCTATTTTACACACGAGAATAACACGGGCTTAGGAATGGGGAGTAACTTCTGCAGGGAGTAAGCAGAAAAAGTGTACCACAGACAGCTTAGCCTGGCTCTGCCTCTCCCCCTGACTCACTCTGTTCTGCTTGGTGCCAGCCAGCAGGCTGACTTCTGTCTAGTGTATGCCAAGAGCAGACCAGTCGTTTCTGCTGATTAAACCTGGTCCCTTTGTGGTGAAAATTAGAGATGGTTTATACCTGTTATAGGGCAATATGAAAAAAAAAAAGACCCACTTTTTTGTTGTTATTTATTTTATTTTTAAGTTTTGAGGAAAATTAATTTGCAAGTGGGAGCTAAGATAAAGTTAAGGGGCTGTGAAATGGGGCTTCTGAGAAATGTAGAAAATTCTTATTGTCTCAGGAAAGGGAAAGAAGAAAACACTCACCCCACCTCCCCATATGGAAAGCTCTAGGCAGATGCCAGCCACATACAAAGACACAGAGAAGAGCCCAAGAACTGCTATCCTCAGTGCCAAATCCAGCTTCCAAGATGATGGAGAGCTATTGTTGACAAGAAGGAAGAAATATGGGTTAAACCTATAACTGTGTTGGGAGCACCAGGGCTGAATTAGGCTAATTGGAATATTAGTCTCAGTTATAGAGAGGAATCACTGCATGCTGCCCCGGTTTTCATTAAAAATTTAATTAAGTTTATCACTGTTTGGCTTCCCCAGCCTTTGTTTTTTCCAGACTGTCCATGGACAGGAGTATTGTTGAAGGGGGCTTTTCTTTAGTTTGATACCTGGTGAGGGGTCTAGTCTGTGACCCTAAAAGAACCCTGGTAATTGGAAGTAGGATGAGCGAGGTGTGAGTGTGATTTGTGGTGACTCCTGAGGGTCATCTATCTGTCTCCACTCTGAGATGGCTTGGCTGACATTGCCTGTGAGGCATAAAGATTTGGTTGTGTCAGCCACACAGGTGGCATGTCCAGTCAGTCTTCCTTGGGGCGTGCAATCAGAGATGTGGGCATTTGCTGTATCTGTAGGAAAGGGATAATGTACTTCTTGAGATGCTGGCAGTAAAAGCTCAGGGATAGCTCTCAATGACTTCGTAATTTGAGTTTTGACAGGTAAGTCTCCTCCAGGAAAATAGAGGATGTTTTATCTCATCACACAGCACCCGAGGCCACTGTTTACAGGGAGAACTGTGCACACAATGCAAAGACTTTCAGCACAGCAGAATGTACTTCTTCCTTCTCTTCCTTTCTTCCTGTCTTTCTCCTCTTCATCTCTCCCATCTTATCCACCTCCTATTTTTTGTACAATGAGGGAATATCTTTAATGAATAAATACCCTCCCATTTACTAGTTCTTCCACTGGCATCAACTACTTTCAATGTTTTATTTGATTTTTTTTCACATTTATTGTTTATTAGTTTATCTGTAATTGTTTCTTCCATTGTTCAATTTGAATATACATACAGAATGTGTGTATTGTATTTTTTTCTGAACACATTTGTGAGGATGTGTATGTTTGTAGTATATATATATATATATATATTTGTATGGGTATATATGCATATGTCTGTGCCAATCAGGGGTTAACACTAGATTTCACTCTCCATTTCATATATTGAGGCAGAGTCTTCTCAGTGAACACAGAGATCACCAATTTGGTCATCATTTAGACAGATCGTTTATGGGATCCTGTCTCTGCCACCTGAGCACTGGGATTACAGCTGGGCTGCCACATTTGCCGAGCATTCACATGGTCACTAGATATCATAACCCTGACCCCACACTGTATAACAAGTGCTTTCCCAACTGAGCCATCTTCCTGGCCCCCATTGTATGACTTTAAAGTGAAATGGAAACATCTTGCTGTGCCTGAAAAGGCCCCAGACAACCAGAAGATGCTTAAACCTTTATTCCCATTCTTTCACAGGGAACTAAAGAGCAAAGAGGTTAAGTGCTCAATCAATGCCATTGTGCCCTTCAAAGATAGCAGGAGCAGTGCTTAAAACACAACGCAGAGCATGATATTTCCTATAGGTAGGCATGAAACAAAGAAGAATAAAATGGACCCATTATCCCCAAAATGCATTTATTCACAAAAATAAACAAACAAAAAATGTTGAAAAAGCCTTGTTTTTTGGTGTAAAAATGTGATAACAAACACAGATGGAGGAAATTTCACAATGCCCTAACTGTAGTTGAAGAGCTATATGCAATTAATGGCTTCTGAGAGGAAAACACTCAGCTTCCTCCAGAGATGAGTCCCCGACTGGTTAACAAATCTCAAGTAGTTAGCCCAAATAAATTCACACAGAAGCAATGCTAAACATACTTAGGGTGTGTGTGTGTGTGTGTGTGTGTGTGTGTGTGTGTGTGTGTGTGTGTGTGTGTTTGTGTGTCTCTCTGTGTGTGTCTGTGTATGTGTGTGTCTGTCTGTGTGTCTGTGTGAATGTCTCTGTGTGTGTGTCTGTGTGTCTGTCTGTGTGTGTCTTTGTGCACGTGTGTATGTGTGTGTGTGTGTCTGTGAATAGTTAAAGAAGAGGTTATGAGATTGGAACAGAGTAGGGGAGACATGAGAGAATTTTCTAGAAGAGGTAGGGATGGCAATAGTGTCAATACGATGCTTATGTATGAAATTCTCAGCAAAAAGTTTGTGAGGTTAAAAAAGAACATGGCAGTGCTTATGCCATCTTAATGTACACAATGATTCAAGATCATTTCCCCATGTCACCCCTCCATCCCTGAGTGTCACCCCTCCATCCCTGAGTGCCGGGAGAACCCCTTCTGTGTTCTTCCTGTAGAGAGAGAGCTAACCCTTACCAGTCAGACCATTGATGAAATTCAAATCAAAACAAGACATCTCACATGCTAAAATGTTGACATTCAATAAAATGAAACCACTTTAAGTATGACTTTTACTAATTTGTACTGTCTTAAAATTCTTGTATATTAATTTCATTACTACTGTTATTTCTAGGTCTGTTTTATTATTAGTCTTTATTATAGTTATGGATCAAAATTCCTTTGTCTGTTTTTGTGTTTAGAGTACATTTTATTGGATGCTGATATTTTTATGACTTTGAACATATGAATTCTTGCCTTTCTTTGAATGCCCTATCCTTGACCTGGTTGGCAGGAAAGATTTTCATGCTGCCTTGTTACATTTGGTACCTTGTAAGTTTTCTTAAGGGCTGCAGTAGATTCTCAGCAGCTAGTTTCACCCCACCAGACACACTGTGGCCCAAGTGAGGACTTTAATGATGTTGAGTGTTCAAGGACAATTTGTGGAGTTCTGTGGCATACACACACATACACACACACACACACACACACACACACACACACATACACACACACATCCTAGTATTGTACTATTAGCAGCTGTCCTGTAAGGAGCCTCACTCAGTTTTCTGGGTCTCTGACTCTGCCACTCCTTGCTCAACACTGCCATGTTCTACAGTTTTCATGGACCTCAGTCTGGCTGAACTCTTATCTTCTCAGCCCCACAAAGTTACTACATTTGTCTAGGCTCCTGAGGCTGAAAAGTGTCTTTTGGGAGAAAGGTTTCAAAAACTTTATTTCATTTCTTCTCTGAGGGGTTGGCAGCTGGTGCTGCCTGTGTTCAAGATCTGAAACCCGTTGTTTTTTTTTTTTGTTGTTTTGTTTTGTTTTGTTGTTGTATTGTTTTTTGTTTTGTTTGTTTTTGAACCACCCTGTTTTCTAGATTATAGCAAGACAGTGACAAGTCACCTTTACTCCTTCATGGCCAGCATTCCTGATCACTGTTTATCTCCATATTCTACCACCTACAGACTTTATTAGACACTAGAACTGACAAAACACCACTTACTTACTCATTTCCATAAAATGAAAAATACCCACAGTGTCCCAAATATAAAATAACTTTTTGAAGGAAGAAGCAGAGGTCACTTTGTTCATTTTTCTGCATTTGAATAGTTTTATCCTGACTTTCATATACACATTTTTCCTCTAGTAGCTTATCAAGATCTATGTCTATATTTCTGTATCAATATCTATATCTTATTTTATCTCTATTCCCACATCTAAATTTCACTCCTATCTGTGTAGTAATCTATGTATATATATATTTTTTCAGCCTATGTTCCCCTGTCTCCTTCACATCTATATCTATATAGGTAAATATACAGATAGTAAATACAAATATTTAAAAGCCTAGGCTTAGGAGCTCAGGATCTGTGTTTTGGTCTCCAACCAAGTGCTGTGTATATTTGCAGAAACTGTCTACTTCTTATATTTCTTCACGAACAGTGTGAGGATAGTGCCAGTGTCTATCTAAGTTTACAGTGAAGAATGAGTGAGCCCAAGTCTGTAACGTATCGAGAATGCCTGGTGCACATAGCAGGTGCTGGGTAAGTTGTTCTGTTAGACATGACTGACAGGCTGTAGAGGAGCTTAGGAATTCTTGGGACCATGTTCCTGGCATTGTTTTGTTTTTTCCTCTCCTTTTGAGCACCCACTGTCCACCTTGAGTTTAGCAACATTTGGATGTGGACTTGTTGTTTCCCAATGCAGTGGTTTGAATGATAACGGCCCCCTATAGGCTCATATATTTGAACGCGTGGTCCCTAGTTGGTGAAACTATTTGGGAGGGATTTTGAGGTAGGCCCTTGTTGGAGGAGGTGTGGGTCACTGGAAGGCGGGTTTTGAGGCTTCAAAGCCTTCCCTCTACCTCCTGATTTCAGATGAGGATGGAGGCTCTCACTTCCTGCTCCAGCCCCGTGCCTGCCTGAGTGCTGCCCTGCTCCCTACCACGATGGCTGTGGACTCTGCATCTGTAAACCCCATCCCTTGGTTATCATTCATCCTCACAGCGATAGGAAAATAACTAAGGCACCTGGGATGATGGGAACCATGTGACTATGGGGATTTCTGTTTGTATCAAGCAGTATCTTCTCAAAAGCTTTTCTTGGTAAGCAGCTGGCCATCCGAGAAGTCTGGCCAGAGGGACGCATAGAACACCTGGGAGTAATTGCTTTGGGCTCAGCGTTCCTGAAGCTCTTCTGTTTAAAGCCATTCTAAGCCAGGTATGAGCTGCCTCTCCCGATGCTTCTTCTCTTTCTCCACACACAGCCTTCACACTCGGCGCCTGCAGTCTCAGCGTTCACTGGTAGAATCTGCCCCATGTCTCAGTTTATTACAATTTGCTTATGCAGAAGAATGTATCTTTTTTTTTTCTGCTATTTCCTCATTTGCATTTCCTTCTTGGCCATATCCTGCACCAAAAAAGAAAACAACATCATCATCATCAATAACAACAACAACAACAACAACAACAGGCTTCTTTATATATAGAGAGAGCGGCTTTCAAGGTCAGCGAGAGATTATTAATACATAAAAAGCAGGTTAGTTTTGTTTTCTTACCCCAAGGTCACTGTGTCAAAAATTATAAAAATTAATAGGTATCTTTATTCTTTAAGGAACAGAAAAGAGGATTATACAAAGGACCTGAGTCCCAGCTTGCTTGACTCCTGATTGAAGTGGGTGTGGGAGAGAGGTGACTTTCTGCTGCCATAATAAATACCTGAGAAAACATGTGTAGAAAGGGCCACCCAGGCTCCTGCAGTTGAAAGCTTTGTCAGCAGGGTATGGAACTCTGATAGGATTAGAAGGATTAGGAGCTGTGACCTTCTTGGAGGAAGTATGTCACTGGGGGTGGGCTTTGAGGTTACTAAAGTGCATGCCAGGTCCAGTGTCTCTTTCTCTCTGCCTATGGATCAGGATATAAAACTCAACCACTTCTCCAACACCATGTTGCCACCATGTTCCTTGCCATGATAATGAACTACCCTCTGAAACTGTAAGCCTGCCCCAATAAAATGACTTTCAAATATTTATTCATCTATTGTTTTTATATGAGTTACTCTGGTCATGGTGTCTCTTCACAGCAATAAAACAGTGGCCAGGACACAAGTTATATAGGGACAAGGCTTACTTTGGCTCATAGTTCCAAAGCTTGCAGTCCTTTGGCACTGTTGCTTTAGGCTGTAGCAAAGGCAGATCATTGTTGCAGAAACAGGGGACAGAGTAAAACCAGTCATTTCCTAGCCAGGACAGGAACAAAGAAAACAAAGAGGAAGAAACCCAGTTTCTATGATCCAAGACTTCATGGGAACACTCCTAATGATGAAAATCTTCCACCAGGTCCCTCTTCCTAAAGACTGCAATAGCAAAACTCCAAGGAATAAGCTTTCAACACAAAGGCTTTTGGAACAAATGAGAGAGCCTAGGCAGAGCAATGTCTGTAAGACAGAGCGTCTCAGACAGAGGTCTCACATTCCTTTCTCCTGATTATTGCAAATAGAAAATTTATAATTATATTATTATTTCTCTTGAGTCATCAGAGGGGATTTGTGAGGACAGGGGCCCCTATTTCTCTTGATTAGGGCAGCTGGGTACCACACAAATGGCTGTTTTCTTCTACTTCTTAAACTCAGGGTGCTTTTCTCTTAGTTGATCCCTGTAGAGGAGAATGAAAGGATGGAGGGAAATGATAGAAATTTTCAATCTATTGCCTGTGGGCACCTAGATTGCTGTATATTCATTCCATGTGACTCTAAGGGCTTAAATGACAGCTGTTTTCTTCTGTCCCATGTGGGTGGTGCACACTTGTGTTGGGATTGTGCTAATTTTAGTGTGCTATGCTCTCTAACTGGGGGTAGAGCTTTGGTTTCTGTAGTCACAAAGGTAAGAAACAACTAGCAACTGGACTTGCTCCAAATGGAAGAAAGGTAACTGCTGAGTCCTGACAGGTTCGCTGTTGCTTTCAAACCCAGTAAATGACATTGCCTATTGTATGGGCTTGCAAATGAAGACAATTAAATAATAGGTAACACTTTCCTGTTTTTAAAAAATTGGAGCTCGTGATTGATTGCCATGTGTCTGACTTCAGGCCTGCTGAGGATTGGAGATGGAATTAACGCGGGCTGCATTTAGTGTTTATCATATGCAGCGAGCTGGGCTTGGTTTAAAAGGTAGAAGTGTGTGGCTCTCTTACAGTAAATGCTTTCCCGTAAGCAGATATTAAAAGACGACACTGTTGATAGATCTATCCGGTTCTCTAACAGTAGGACATGGGTGTCTCTGGGATCCGTCTTGTTAATGTACAGCTTCCTAGGATGACACCGTACTTCATCATCACACCTTACACACTCAATACATATGCACAACGTGAGGCATTACTTAGCATTTGTCATGAGACCGAAAGGCTCTGGCCGCAGCTCCAAACCCTGATACATTGTCTAAATTAATCCATTGAGGGATCTCAGATCGCTTAATCACAACACAGACTTACTGCCTTAGTAGGCCCGCTCTCCCTTCATTAGATTTAATATATTTCTCATTATACAAATCTGCTGCTGTGACAATAAGTCTTGTTCATAAATCAGTTTGCCCTTTTGCTTTGCAGATGCAGAGAACTTTCATCAAACAAGACATAAATGGGGCTGGTTAGACAGGAGGTCAGAGTAGTCATTGCCAGATATTAATATCTATTCATTAAGATGATTTTTCATTGCGTATCCTAATGGGCAGAAGTAAAACAATTACAATTCTAACTTCCTATTTACATCATAAACAAGAGAAAAGAAGTGCGGTCAGGAAAAACACTCAGAATTTCTAAGATATTTCCCCAACCTTCTCATCGGTCCTTCTGATGTAAACCAAACGTTTCAGTAATCAGAAAGTCCAGCAGTCTCTGTCCCATTACCCAGGTGGAAGGAAGGGCTGATGTAAACACCGAGGCCTAGAAAAAATACACAGCTTGGTACATTCAAAGTTTGGAAAGCCCTGGGAAATAGATTTGAGGTAACAGTGCTAAATATAAGTTTATTGACCTCAGAAAAATTTACTTTTGCTTTATGTGGTAATGTAGTATGCTACAGCCTAAACTGAACAGTATTTCCATAAGTCAAAATCTGACTCATTGTGTATTTAACACCCATTCTGGCACAGTATTGACTCTCTTCTTATTTTCTTGATCATATTCTCCAGAGAATTGTTTCTGTTATTGATCTTTTCTAAGAACAAGCTTTTCTTTTACATCGATCATTTCAACTGTTTTCATTATGTTATTACTTTATTTCATTAATGTCCATTTTTACCTTTGTTCATCTCTATTCCTCTCATTTCCATGGCTATTGTCCTTTTACTAGCTTTCATCTGTGGAAGTTTTATGTCAGGCTGTCTTCTCTAAATCTGAGACAGACAGAGGTGCATCAGCAGCAATCTCTGGCTCCTGACATACAACTTGTCCGATTACTTATTTTGTTCAAAATCTCATAAAAATAATCTCCCAAGCCAAAGGCTGCATATTTCAGTGTCTTCATCTAGCCATGTGGCCTGTTTTAGTTAGAGTTTTATTGCTGTGAGGAGACACTGTGGCCATGGCAACTCCCATAAAGGAAAACATTTAATTAGGGCTGGCTTACAGTTCAGAAGTTTAGTCCATTATCATCATGGCAGGGAACATGGCAGCTTGTAGGGAGACATGGTGCTGGAGAAGGAGCTGGGAGTTCTACATCTACATCCATAGGCAGCAGAAAGAGAGAGTAAGACACTGGGCTTTCCTTGAGCATCTCAGACTTGAAAGCCCACTCCCAGTGACTTACTTCCTCTAATAAAGCCACACCTACAAGTTCATATCTCTCAATAGTGCCACTCCTTATGGGCCTTTGGGGCCATTTTCATTCAAGCTACCACATGGCTTCGTTACCCTATCTGTCTCCCACCCTCTCTTTGAGATGAAAATAAAGCAAGTATTATCATTTGTTTACATGGTACTGGTATATTCACATGAATACCTGAAGCTGTGTCTTCACGGAGGTAGTTTTTTATGTCATGGCAGGAGCGCTATGATTTCTATAATATTTTGTAAGTGTTTATTTACCTGCTTCACATAAGAATATGTGTATTATATTTCTGTAGACCAGCTTTGGGGTCAGAGAGGAGAAAGTCTTGGTGGTTCTGTGGTAGGGAGAATTGAGCAGGTGGGGAACAGCTGGCCAAAGTCCGACTGTTGGGGAGCAATTAGTCAAAAGGGAACTAATAGTTGAGGAGAGATTGAGGAATGGAGACAAAAGAAATACTGAGGCTTAGGTTTAAATTGCAATCCAAACTGAAAGGTCTTCTATGCCAGGAGAATTTTATTTATTTATTTATTTATTTATTTATTTATTTATTTATTTAGTGTTGTCTCCTTTTTGCTCCTTGAGCCAAACCTAGTACTTTATTTAAAGTGAAGTTCAGGTGTTTTTTTTTTTTAATTTTATTTTATTAATTTATTCTTATTACATCTCAATGGTTATCCTATCCCTTGTATCCTCTCATTCCTCCCTCCCCCGTCCCCCATTTTCCCCTTACTCTCCTCCCTTATGACTGTGACTGAAGGGGACTTCCTCCCCCTTTATATGCTCATACGGTATCAAGTCTCTTCTTGGTAGTCTGCTATCCTTCCTCTGAGTGCCACCAGGTCTCCCCATCCAGGGGACATGGTCAAATATGAGGCACCAGAGTATGTGTAAAAGTCATACCCCACTCTCCACTCAACTGTGGAGAATGTTCTGACCATTGGCTAGATCTGGGTAGGGGTTTGAAGTTTATGGCCTGTATTGTCCTTAGCTGGAGCCATAGTTTGAGCGGGACCCCTGGGCCCAAATCTGCCTATCATAATGTTCTTCTTGTAGGTTTCTAGGACCTTCTGGATCCTTCTACTTTGCTATTCTCCCATTGTTCTCTCATCTAGAGTCCCAATAGGATGTCCTCCCCTCTGTCCCAGTTTCCTGGTAAGTGAAGGCTTTCATTGAACATGCCCCTTGGGCTAGTGTCCAGATATAAAAGTGAGTATATACCATTTGAGTCTTTCTGCTTCTGGGTTAACTCACTCATTATGATCATTTCTAGTTCAATCCAAAAGTTCAGTTTTTTTTTTCATTAAAGATTACATCATAATTTTCTTATCTTTTACAATCAATAAAGCATTTAAAAAATCAACCAAGAAAGAAGACTACGACAAACAGTTCTGTATAACCTACAATAAAGCATATAGCAAAAAAATCAATCAATGTCTAAGCAATGGTAAGCATGACTTGATTATTATTCCTTAAACAATACTTGGGAAAGTTTAATCATGAATTTCTCTGAGCTAAAGCCATTATGTATACATGATTGTCATAGACATAGGTTGACAGTAAAGGTCCTTAATACAGAAAAATCTTGACTTACTTCCAGTCTCAAACCAACGGGTGTGCTATTCAAGCCTAGGCTAACTGCCAAGGGGTCCTTATTGTTATTTTTTGGCATTAAAAAAAAAGATTTATTTATTTATCATTATGTATACAATGCTTTGCCTGCATGTACACCTGCAAGCCAGAAGAGGGCATCAGATCACATCATAGATGGTTGTCAGCCACCATGTGACTGCTGAGAATTGAACTCATGACCTCTGGAAGAGCAGTCAGTGCTCTTAACCACTGAGCCATTTCTCCAGCCCCCACCCCACCCCCACGGTCCTCTATTGTAAAACATCTGTACAGGATGATGTTCCAAGCCCATGCTCTATTACTTTCAAATTTTACTTTTCTACAGCTAACAATATCTAACCAGGCAGTGTTATATTAAAGTCCTTACATTCTTTTCCAGCAGTTTTTGCTTGGCTGCTCACAATAGTAAGAGCCAAGACTTTCTCATTGTCTCAAGGCATTAGCCAGATGTCTTATTTCAACATTCTCTGTTGGAAAAAGTGTGCCAGTGTAAATTTCATTAGGACTCATAGTCATACTGAAAATAGAGAAAAAGACAGTTTTTGGCAGAAAAGTAGATGTCAAAATAGTTTTTAGGCAAAATTACACCTAAACCATACATAATATTTAAGGCCAGTGGTGATCAGCTGGAGATCTTTGGAACTTTGTCAAGCAAAGCCTCACCAGCTGTTCTGGATGTCTAAAGATCATCCTGGGCAGTGAGAGGTCTTTGGAACCTTGTCAAGCAAAGTCTCTATGACTTGTCCTCATGTCTGTAACATTATATAATATATATATATATATTATAATAAACTATATATATAAATATATTATATAATAAACTATATATAATATAGCTGTTGTGTTTTTCATATCAAGTACATGAAGTATAGACATCATTTAAACCATTTTACTTATAACAACTTTCTCCATTTTACTCTGTAACTCCAGAGAATAAGAGAGATATAAAATCTGTCTCTCAGATTTTATGACTGTATCTACTCCACTCAGTTTTTTCTTGCTTTACATATTTTTAAGTTGATTTTAATAAAAATGAAAATTTAAACTGATCATAGTTCCTATGGAAAAATGGATTATTTTTGGTGATGCATGCCTATGCACCCTTTAATTTCAACGCTATGGAGGCAGGCAGAAGCTGGGCAATCTCTGTGTGTTCAGGGCCAGCAAGTATTAAAATGGACCTCTTACCATTAAGAAACAGCCATTTTATTCTTTTGATAATGCTTTTGTCATGAAGTATACAAGGTCTAACATTTATCTAGCAATATTAACTAGGCAAAAGACCCACATCATGATGAATAAAAGAACAAAAGAGATAAAAGACATTTTATAGGAAAAGCAAGGAAAAGAGCCTGAAAACCTATGAAAAGATTTTAACCTCATCCAGGAGAGTAACGCCTGCTGGAATTCCCTGAGATATTATTTCTCATCTATAACCTCTAAACAATCCAGACAGTTGCAGTCTAATGTGTTGGTAAGCCCCTGGAGAAACAGGCTTTCTTGCATGGAAGTTGGCCAAGTGCAGAGGAACAAGTTCTGTGTGAGGAATTTACCAGGATCCAACACAACTGCATTTAGTCTGATCAGAGTCTCAGTCTATCTTGAGGAGAGTCCTTAGAAAACACAGTGGAAATCTCAGTTACTCAGTGTGGCTTTACTTACAAGACCAAAGGTGTGGAAGCATCCAATGCTCTCTTCAATAGAAGTCGCCTCGGTAATCATTAGCACATCACCAAAAATGAAGCTCCCTACAGCTTTAAGATGGCTCATGGACCAATGTCAGTTGTTTTCAGGCAGTATAACAAAGTCACAGAGTAGATAAAGCAGCAACGGATGAAAATGGTTACCAGCAGTTGTGTATATGAATGAATGAGAGAGAGAGTGTGTGTGTGAGTGTGTGTTTGTGTGTGTGTATGTGTGTGTGTGTATGTGTGTGTGTGTGTGTAATGGACTGAGATCCCTCTGAGAATCCAGTTTTGATTTTAACCACATGTATTTGACATATTCGAAAACTTACTTGAGATTGAGCATGAATAAAAGAAGAAAATTTATATCAAACTGACATAAGGGAGACAATGATTTAAAAAACTTTGTACATATTTAGTAAAACATATTTTAAGGAGAAAATGTCTGCAACAAAATCTTCAATTTCATCAAGTAGTTTATAGGTAGCAGCAAAAATGGTAGCCTAGAAATAAATCTATGAAATACATTATAGGATAAAGTAAATAAGTTAATATATTCAGTCCTTTCCTAAGATAAAGTAAAAATTAAAAAAACTCCCATAATCTGAATTCAAGTTTGAAACCCTAGCGTGAATTCTGCTTTTGAAATGCATGCACTCCGATGACAATGGGCACACTGAGAGATCTCATGCCTTTAGAAGCATCTTTCCCCAGGAAAGATGGCCAGCACATCTCTTAGAAATGGCTGATGCCATATGGGTTGGGACAGCAAAAGGTAGTATGGAGAGTGTGTGGCATAAAATAAGAAAGTTCTTAGAGACTAATGAGATTCTATCTGAGGGACAGAAAAGTCAGCTTGAAGAGGTGTCGCTGAGCACATTTGGGAAAATCTTAAGATCAAATAATAATGACTATAATGCATTACAGTGTGTGGAGTGAACAAAATGTCAGGTTGGGCACAACTTTTGTACAGAATAAAGCTAGTTAATACGTGGAGGAGAATGACAGAATTTGAAAAGACCCCTTTCAACTCACACAGAGCAGAGGCTCCTTTAATTCAGGTGAACATCAGCATCAACAGGGCTAAGGCTGTTAGACAAACTGTTTGGAAGCAGGATACTCGCAAAAGGAAAATGTATTACCTTACAGATTAGTTATTAAAGGGGAAGTGCATTCTACGATAGAGAGGTCTGCTAGGTAATATTGTAACCCAATGGATGTAATGCTACTGACAATGGGATGAGCTAACAGCATGATCTTTTGAGGTGACACAATACAAATTAAAGAATCACAGTTGTGAGCTAGGTTTGGCCAAAGAGACTTAATCTGAATCCATTCCAGGATCAAGGCATAGTTCTGCAAATCGGTGCATGCCTGTGAAATCCCAGTACATTGGAGTCTGAGGGAAGATGACTGCTGTGAATTTGAGGCTATCTGAGCTACATAGTCTAGGATAAAGCGTGAGACCATGGCTCCAAAGAAAAAGTATGTGGGCAAAGTATTCATACAAAGACAGTGCATAGTAATAGCACGAGGAAAGACTGATGTAGATGCTGAGATGTCCTCAAAGGTAAATGGTTTGATTAAAAAAAAACTATTATCATAGAAGAGTAAATATGAGGAGAAAGAAGAGGAAGAAGCATAGAAAGAGACAGAGACAGGCAGAGAGACATATATAGTCAGACAGACACAGAGAGAAATACAGACAGACAGACAGACAGACACACACACACACACACACACAGAGGAGACAGAGGTGGGGAAAGAGAGAGACAGAGAGAGACAGAGACAGAGTCAGAGACAGAGAGACAGAGAAACAGAGACAGATAGACAGAGGACATGAATTGAAGGGCTGTTTAACATCTAAAGCAATTCCTAAACCACGATACACTATTCTTTTAAAGTAGCCACAGACAAGATTGGGCATGCTCAGGGTCATGAAATTTCCAGGCAAAGGGATGGAGCTGGAAAAGATCACCCTGGCTGAAGTAATCCAGACCCAGAAGGACATACATGGTATATAGTCGATATTAGCCATATAAGAGAACCCTATTATAATCCACAGACCTAAAGGAGCTAAGTAACAAGGAGGACCCTAAGAAGGATGCTTAATTCTCACACTCAGAAGATACTGGAAGCAGTTGAGAAGAGGGAACAGGAAAGGAGCCTACCATAGAGGTCCTCTGAAGGATTTTACCAATAAGGTGTTGAAACAGAAACTGAGTCTCACAGTCAAACTTTGGGCAGATTTGTATGGAAGGTTCAGGGGATAGATGGACCAGGAGGGGACAGGAGCTCCACAAGAAGACCAACAAAGCCAACAAATCTGGACCCAGGGGGCCAGTAGAGACTGATGCACCTAACAAGGACCCTGCATGGAGAGGACCTAGATACCCTGCTCAGATGTAGCCAATAGGCAGATCAGTCTCCACGTGGGTTCCCTAGTAAGGGGAACACGGGCTGTCCCTGCCATGGACTCTGCTGCCTGCTCTTTGATCATTTCCCCCTGGCGAGATGCCTTACCAGGCAGCAGAGGAAAAGGATGCTGGCAGTCTTGATGAGACTTGGTAGGCTGGGGTCAGTTGATAGGGGAGAAGGGCTCCCTTCCACCCTGAGGACTAGGGGAGAGGTATGGGGGTGGGAGAAGAAGGGAGGGTGGGCTGGGAGGAGACAAGGAGGGGCCTACAATTGGAATGTAGAGTGAATAAATT
>OU015752.1:35607579-35619536 GCA_907169655.1 Acomys percivali
CATGATCTGGCTATTATGAATAAGGCTGCTATGAACATGGTTGAGCAAATTTTCTTGTTGTGTGCTGGTGCAACTTCTGGGTATATTCCAAGGAGTGGAATAGCTGGGTCTTGAGGAAGCCCTATTCCCAGTTTTCTGAGATAGCACCAGACAGATTTCCAAAGTGGCTGTACTAGTTTGCATTCCCACCAGCAATGAAGGAGTGTTCTTCTCTCCCCACATCCTCTCCAGCATGTGGTGTCACTTGAGTTTTTGATCTTAGCCATTCTAATGGGTGTAAGATGGAATCTCAGAGTTGTTTTGATTTGCATTTCCCTGATGACTAAGGAGGTTAAGCATTTCTTTAAGTGTTTGTCAGCCATTTGATATTCCTCTGTTGAGAATTCTCTGTTTAGTTCCAAGCCCTATTTCTCAATTGGGTTATTTGGTTTGGTGGTGTTTAATTTCTTGAGTTCTTTATATAGTTTGGATATTAGATCTTTGTCAGATGTAGGGTTGGTGAAGATCTTTTCCCAGTCGGTAGGCTGTCACTTTGTTCTGCTGACAGTGTCTCCTGCCTTATAGAAGCTTCTCAGCCTCATGAGGTCCCATTCATTAATTGTTGACATTAAGGCCTGGGCTGTTGGTATTCTGTTCAGGAAGTTGTCTCCTGTGCCAATATGTTCCAGGCTCTTCCCCACTTTTTCTTCTAAGTGACTTAGTGTCTCTGGTTTTATGTTGAGGTCTTTAACCACTTGGATTTGAGTTTTGTACATGGTGACAAATATGGGTCCAGTTGCATTTTTTTACACATAGACCTCCAGTTAGACCAGCACCATTTATTGAAGATGCTATCCTTTTTCCATTGAATGGATTTGGCTTCTTTGTCAAAAATCAAGTGGCCATATGTGTGTGGATTCATATCTGCGTTCTCAATTCGATTCCACTGATCAACCAGCCTGTTGCTGTGCCAGTACCATGCTGTTTTAATTACTATTGCTTTATAGTACAATTTGAGATCCGGTATGGAGATTCCTCTGGAGCATCTTTTATTGTACAAGATTGTTTTAGCTATTCTGGGTTTTTTCCAACTTGATGTTTGATCATGGTGTTTTGTCACAGCGATAGAAACCGCTGTTGGCATACTTTTAACCAACTATTTTTTATTTTGTATTCTTTAAATCTCTTTCTACTCCACTCCAATCCCTTCCAACACCCCTACACCAGGTAGGGGAGAACGAAGGTTAGCGGGGAGAGGGGGCATAGTTTTCCTCAGTTGCTTCCTGCTGTTTAGGACTTTCAGGTTCCTTGGAGAAAGTCCAACCTTTGTTTCAGGATAACTCCAACTTCTTCTTGTCAAACTGCATCAACAGCAACCAGGAGCTCAGAGAGCACAAGCGTCCACCCCCTCCTCCCCAGTCTCTCTTTGGGCCTGGCTTTTATCCCCACTGACAAAGACTACAACCCAACACAAGGTAGTTCACAGCTGACAAACATCAGGTGCCCTCTTAGGAGCCAATTATCAGCTGTAGACAAACAGGGGTAGCCCCCATATCCCACCCCTGGGGTTTAAAACAAAAACATGTTTGCATATAAACAAAACTTCCACAACAACCCCAAATAAGACAAGTGGGTGCCAGTATTGTGGGGTATTGCGATGACAGACCTGACTACGTTTTTTTGGGGAGGATTGTGGAATGACTTTGAACGTTTGGGCTAGAAAAGCCAGTGAATGGTGAGAGCTCTGAGTGAGGTTTTTTTCAGGAGCTTGGAAGGGAAAAATGTTGAGAGCAGTGCAGAAAAATGGAAGCCTGACATATGACGTTTCCAAGGGAAATTAAAGACTCTGTCAGGGCTGTTTGTTATTTTGAATTAAGAGTCTGTCATTCTGGTCAGCTGGGCTGAAGAGTCAGCCATAGCGAACAAGAGACCAGCACTAGTGAGGGGAAACCTTTGTGTTACTGGGCCAATGGCTATGCTTAGCTGGAGCTAAGAAATTGGTGTGGATTCTGTTTTTTAAAACAGAATCGCTGAGGTGAAATCTTCTGGACTGTGCTTTCTGAGAGCCAGCAAACAGATGCTGTCTTCCAGAAGAGGCTAAAGTCGGCTCTCGTGCTGGCAGCGAAACTTGGTAGTGTAAGAGCCTCCCAGGTGGTACTGGTTTTGAAGGCATGAAGGAGGCATGAAGGGATCATGGAGAACAGCTGAAGCTCGGCACGGTGAGAGATCAGGAGAGGCCACTGGTGAGGCTGTAGCCTCAGCGGCAGTTGAAGGCCTACGATCAAAAGGGTCACTCATCAGAGAAGTTGAGCATGACGACCATGGCCATGACAAGAGCTTATGGGAGGCTATGGGTGAAAGTGCAGCCCAATTGTAAGCAGAAGGCGCCAGCATTTTGGAGACGCCAGTACCTTGGGATGACCACCATGAACAGCAGCAGTGGTGGAGTGGCGTCAGCCAGAGCTTAGAATCCAAGTTGTGACTTCTGCAGAGGGCGAAGTTGGAGAAGTAACCCAAGCAGAGGAGCCAAGGATATTGTGAGTGAATCCAGATATTGGACTCTGAATTATTTAAACTTTTGGAGTTTTATTTTGCTTTTCTTTGAATGTAACTGTGCCCTGGTTCTTCCCCGTTGAAGTAAAAATGTATTTATTTTTTATTTTACCGGAGTCCACAATTAAGAGACTTTGAATTTTAAAAGAGTTTTGATTTTTAAAAGAGATTGACTATTTTAGAGGGACTGAAAATGTAATGTGCTTGAATTTGTAAAGACTGTGGGACTTTTAACAAGTTATTTGTGATTTTAATGTGAGATCTTAGGGACAAATAAGAAAAAACGGGCTGTGGCTTAAGAATGAAATGTTTGTGCATCCAATTGATAAGGAGTCAGTTGTTCCAGTAGTCTCTCTTTTGAAATTATTTTTATTTTTAGTTTGTTCACTTTACATCCTGATTGTAGTTCCCTCCCTCATATCATCCTGGTCCCATCTTTCCTCCTTCATTCCCCCTTCCCCTCCTCTAGTCCTTAGAAAGGGGGGAGCCCCTGGCCCCTATCTTCTGACTTCAGCCTATCAACTCTCATCTGGTCTGCCAGCATCCTCTTCCTCTGTAGCCTGGCAAAGCCTCTCCACCAGTGGGCAACAGAGTGTATGTCAGAGGCCGCCCCTACTCCCCAAATTATGGGAACCACAAAGAGACTGTACTGCCTACCTACTATATCTGAGCAGGGGCGTCTAGGTCCTCATCATGTATGGTCCTTGGTTGGTGCATCAGTCTCTGCAATCCTCATCCCCATTCCCTCCACCCTGGATTTGTTGGCTCTATTGGTCTCCTTTTGGAGCTCCTGTCCCCTCCAGGTCCTTCTATCCTGCAACTCTTTCATAAGACTCTCTGCACTCCACCTCAAAGTCTTGGCTGTGAATCTCAGCATCTGTTTTGATCTCCAGCTGGGTGGAGTCTTTCAGAGGAACTGTATGGTGGGCTCCTGTGCTGTTCCTTCTCTTCAGCCATTTCCAGTGTCTATTCTATTTGCCCTTTTCAATAAGCATTTAACATTCACCTCAGAGTTCTCCTTGCTTTTTAGCTTTTTAGGTCTGTGGATTGTAGTATGGTTATCCTGTATTATGTGGGCAATACCCACTTATAAGTAAATATTTACCACCATGAGTGTCTTCCTGGGTCTGGGTTACCTCACTCAGGATGATTGCTTCTATTTCCATCCATTTGCCTGAAAATTGCAAGATTGCCTTGTTTTTAATAGCTGAGTAGTACTCTGTTGCATAAATGTAGCACAGTTTCTTTATCCATTCTTTGATTGAGGGACATCTAGATTGTTTCCAGATTCTAGCTATTATGAATAAAGCTGCTACGAACATAGTTGAGCAAATGTCCTTGTATGGTGGAGCATCTTTTGGGTATATGCCCAGGAGTGGTATAGCTGGGTTCTGAGGTAGCACTATTTCCAATTTTCTGAGAAAGTGCCAGATTGATTTCCAAAGTGTTCTACCAGCAATGGAGGAGTGGTCCCCTTTCTCCACATCCTTGCCAACATATGCTGTCATTTGAGTTTTTGATTTGCATTTCCCTGATGACTATGGATGTTGAGTAATTCTTTAAGTGTTTCTTGGCCATTTGATATTCCTTTGTTGAGAATTCTCTGTTTAGTTCTGTATCCCATTGAGTTCAAGGCTCTTCCCCACTTTTTCTTCTAACAGATTTAGTGTGTCTGGTTTTATGTTCAGGTCTTTAATCCACTTGGAATTTAGTTTTGTTCAGGGTGATAGATAAGGGTCTATTTGGATTTCTCTACATGTGGCCATCCAGTTACACCAGCACCATTTGTTGAAGATGCTATCTTTCCCCCACTGTATAGTTTTGGCTTCTTTGTCAAAAATTAAGTGTCCATAGGTGTGTGGGTTTATTTATGGGTCTTTGATTTGATTCCATTTGTCTGCCATTCTGTTTCTATGCCAGTACCATCGAGTTTCTATTACTGTTGCTCTATAGTACCGCTTGAGGTCAGGAATGGAGATACCTCCAGAAGATATTTTATTGTATAGGATTGACTCAGCTATTTGGTTTGTTTGTTTGTTTGCTTGCTTTTCCATATGAAGCTGAGATTGTTTCCTTCAAGAACTGTAAAGAATTGTGTTGGCATTTTGATGGAAATTGCATCGAACCTGTTGATTGCTTTGATAATATGGCCATTTTTACTATGTTAATTCTACTGATCCATGAGCATGAAAGATCTTTTGATCTTCTGATATCTTCTTCAATTTTTTCTTCAGAGACTTGAAGTTTTTTCCATACAGTTATTTCACATGCTTGATTAGAGTTATACTAAGATACTTTATTTTTTTATTTTTGTGGCTATTGTAAAGGGTGTTGTTGTCTCTAATTTCTTTCTCAGCCTCTGTTTGTCTTTTGTATAAAGAAGGACTACTGACTTTTTAAAGTTGATTTTGTATCCAGCCACTTTGCTGAAGGTGCTTTTAAGATGTAGGAGTTCCTTGGTAGAATTTTGTGAGTCACTATCATATCATTTGCAAATAGTGATAGTTTGACTCTTTCTTTTCCAGTTTGTATCCCTTTGATCTCGTTTAGTTGTCTTACTGCTCTAGATAGGACTTCAAGTTGTGCTAGTAGTAGTCTTACATCAACATGACACAAACTATAGTTATCTGGAAGGAGAGAAACTCAATTGAGGAAATGTGTCCATAAGATGCAGCTGTAGAGCATTTTATTAATTAGTGATTAGTGGGGGAGGGCCAAGCCCACTGTAGGTAGTGTTACCCCTGTGCTGGTTGTCCCAGGGTCTATAACAAAGCAAGCTGAGAAAGCCATAAGATGCAAGCCACTAGTCAGCACCCCTCCATGGCATTTGCATCAGCTCCGGCTTCCATATCTTGCCCTGTTTGAGTTCCGGTCATGACTTCCTTTATTGATGAACACCAATGTGGAAGTGTAAGCCAAATAAAATCTTTCTCCCTTAGCTTATTTATTTATTTATTTTTGGTTATGGTGTTTTGTCACAGCAATAGAGACCCTAACTTGACTATATATATAATATATATATATTTCTTGACTTTATATGCATATACATATCTATATATTCATATTCTTCTTAAATATATATTTATTTTAGCTCTGTACTATAACTAGAAACCAGGAATGATAATATACACAACATTATTGTTTTTGCTCAATACTTTTTTTTGCCTATCCATGACCTTTTATATTTTCATATGAACTTTAAGATTTTTTTTCTATTTCCTATGTGAATGGTATTTGGATTTTGAGAATTGCATTGAATAAGTAAAACAAAGAGTGAATTATTTTAAAATATAAGCAATAATGACAAAGTCTTAGCTAAACTAACCAAAATAAACAGGAAGAAGGCCTAAAATTAATTAACAAAATTAGAAAAGAAAAGGGGGACGTTACAACAGACACCAACGCCTTTCAAAAAATCTTTAGATGCTCTCTTAAAAAAAACTTGTTAGATTGAATACTGTAAAGTAAGTGGATGAATTCTAGATATACATGATCTACTAACATTAAGATAAGATACTTTGGGTAGGCTATCTATTCACATAATATTAATTACTCCATTCCACAAGCAACAGTCTTTTCATTTTCTAGGCCTCAATTCCTTTCTTTGGTATTTTAAAGTTTTTATTGTTGAGCTCTTTTACTTCCTTGGTTAGTTTTATTCTATAGTATTTTTTAAGGGCATTGTTCCTGGAGTTTTTCCTTCCCATATCTCTCTCTGTGTGTTTGTGTATAGGAAAACTAGTGATTTTTGCATGTTAATTTTGTATCTTGCCACTTTGCTAGAAGTTTATTGTATCTAAGAGTAGCCTAGTGGTTACCTGAATTTCATTTGTACCTGTTGTAATGTCTCCTCGGTCCCTTTTGTTTCGTTGTTGTTATTTTGTTTTAAGTTTGGAAATAAAGGAAGGTCTCCTTTGGTTACTTTCACTAATTTCTAATTGACTCACTGATGCTCTTTCTCCTCCTTAAGTTTCATTGGTCTTTAATTATTTTTTTCATATTTTGTTTGATGTTTGGATTCTTTTATTTATTTGTGCTCTCTGGATTTTACTGTAGGCATTTCATAAATTTTGGTATACTATGTTTTCACTTTCACTAGAGTTTAGAAATTCTTAATTTTCTTCTTGATTTCTTCAGTGACACACTCACTATTCAGTAGTGTGATGCTTATCACCATGAATTCATTATGTTCTGTAGTTTCTTCTGATGTTGACTTTGGTTTTGTCTTTATTCATATTGAGCATAGGAAATTATTTCACCTTTCTATATTTGTTCAGACTTATTTATTGAAAGACACCTTTCCCTAAGTGTACTTTTGATATAATTTCCTTGTTAAATCTATTATGAAGTTAGGAACATTAATATTGGTTGGTATAGAGTGGGTGTGTGTCCCAGTAAATGGAGAAACTTGTTAAATCTGAATAGTACTTACATTGCTGGTGGTTATATTATTCCTTAAACTTTTTTAATACTTTAAATTATGACAGCTACTACATTAAATGGCAAAATTGAGAATTTGAATATGCATAAGGGATTACTGATGTGGCAAACAAACGACAGGGATAAAGAGATGTGAAATGACTGTTGCTTACTTTCCTACCTTTCAAGACATAATTATTGCATTCTGCAAACATAATATTACTTTTTAAATAATATTTTATATTCTCATCCTTGAGAAGTTCACTGAGTAGCCCGGTATCATGTTGAACACCTATAATTGTAGCATTTTAGGGGTAATAGAAAAGGTTCCTAAGTACAAGACTAGCCTGGGCTATACAGTGAGGCTCTTGTCTCAAAATAAATAAACCATACCAAGAAAAAAAATTTTGTGTGTGACTACTCTGTGCCAATAACTCATAATAGGCATTATACATCAAAAGCTGATTTTGCCTCCTCTTGTGAGACACTCAGTATTTTGTAGCTTCTTACCAGTAAGTTTCAAGGAAGGTGGTGATATCTTATTTTCCCTTTTGAAGTGTTTCGTCTCTAATTTATCTCAGCATATTAAGAGACTACCTTTATTCCTGTAATTTGTCATCATCTATGGAACTATGAAAAATTAATCTTTTCCTATTAGCGTTGCTTTTTCATTTTGATTACTCACCTTAGACAAAAGTTATTCATCATCCTGAACCATTATTGCTTCCAGAGAAAACAGTCACCACTTCATGGAGTTTTCAACCATTGAGGAATTCAGAAAGAATGATTCTGCTCCAAAAGCAATTTTAGAGAAAGCATCCAAAATATTTCAAACAATGGCAGCATTTATACAATATGTACCCTGATAATCACTTCAATGGGAAAATACTTCAATACTTAAAGAGTTTTGTTGATTTTTGAGGGTGTGTTTTTAATTACAGCATTTCTCCCCCCCCCGCCATCTTCCTTTCACATCTCCCATCTACCTCTGCTGCTCTTTTTTCATCAATTATTACTGAGTGCATATATGCATATACATTGATATTCCTAAATGTAACCTATTTAGCACATATATTTGTATATATATTTTCAGGGCTGACCATTTGGCACTAGACCAACAATTGGTGTGTTCTCCCCTGGGGAGGATTACCTCTTTTGTTCTCAGCCTCACTCAGTTCTTTATGTGGAGTTGAGGCCTCAGAGACTTTCCTTCACCCAGTCTGGCTGGTTGGTTGGTGTCCCCTTTTTCAGCTCAGGTTTGGACCGTCATGTAGGTGAGACTTAACGTATGTAGCTTTTGATATTATTAGAAGACACAATCTGAGAGCAAACTCCGTGATCCTCTAGCTCGGACAATCTTTCTGGTCCCTCTTCTGCAAAGTTCCCTGAGCCTTAGGCTAAGGAGCGTTTCGTAGGTGTATCTGTTAGGATTGAGCTCCACGGTGCTGCATATGGTTTGGCTATGGTTTCCTGTAGGACTCTCTGTCTGTTGCATAGAGAAGTTTTCTGAATGAGAAGTGAGCACTACAGTTATGTGTAGGCATAAGAAGAAATATTTCTAGATCATTGTTAGGGGTTATTATGGTTTATAAATTAGTGGTTGTAGATTCTCTTCCAATAACCATGACTTGTTATCACAGAGTAGGTAGTTGGTTTCCAGTACTAGGCATGGTTTTTCCTCTTGTTGACCAGGTCTTAAATCCCATAGCTATCTGTATGCTAAGACATGCCAACTGTTACTGTACTGCTAGGGTTATAGCGCCATGCTGGTTGTCGATGTGGATCATAGGTGTTTGGTGTAACAGTTGCCTTGGAGATTTGAAACATTTCATCCTGCAAGGAAGGTCCTTAAGCTGGAAGGTAAACAATCCAAAATAGTTCAGGAAGTCGCTGAAACTGACCAGATTCTCTATTCCCATCCATGCCAGAGTAAGCAATAAAAGCTGAGAGGGAAGCTTAGCTGCAAAGGAGACTCTCAGAGGAGAAAAGCTGCAAAAAGACGCTGAGAACGGAACAGCTGCTTAAAAGAAGCTGAAACTAGCCTAGCTGCCTGGAAGAGCTTCAGACAAACCTAGGTACTTGAAAAGGACACTCTGTAAACTGTAGAGCTGTATTCAGGCTTTATTGTGTGCTCCAGGCGCATAGCTTATGTGAGCCATCACTCATGCTGGGGTGGGCTTGGCGGTGCAGCTGTCTTTGAGTCATCTCTGTTCCTGTACGTGACACCTCACCCATATTCCTGTAAATACTCACAATAAAACTCATTGGTTCAGCAAATTGGACTTGATTAGTATCCATACTTCAGTCTACCATGGGTTTCCAGTCTGGGGTGAGTAGATGTGGGTGCTGCATCTTACCAGGGAACATGTTGACACACAACAGTAAAATGACTGGGTAGGACTATCTGGAAGCTTGCATGGTATATTCTGGCACCAGGAAGCTAGGTCCTCAAGGAAGGGGCATTCAGGTCAATTCCAACTCAGTGGTTGCTCTAACATGCAGTTTCTTCAGCAATAGGGATGCATCTTTCACCTCTGGGGCAGGCTAACAAATGAGAGCAGCAATAGGCTCTATGTTTTGGTATTCTCTTGGGCAGCCCTGGATAATAACTCAAAATAAATCTTCTCAAATCTGGCTTTAGGGTTTTTAAAATCTGGTCTTTGGCTCTTGGAGGCTGTGTCATCAGTCCAAATGAGCAAAGTTTGTTAAAAACTATATTTGTATATTTGTTAACTATACTGCATGCATTATGGGCTTTCATTGTTGGTTGGTTGGTTGGTTTTCTTTTTTCTTTTTTCTTTTTTCTTTTTTGGAGGGGGATGTAAATAGAGAATAGAATGATTCCTTGTGGCTTTTTCTGACGTCCATATTGTTATTTTACTTACTTCTCTCCTTCTTCTGTATTTGCCTCTTCCCTTCCCTAAAGGAGCCCATCTTTTGATTTCTCCTACCACGTCAATTGTACACTGCTAGTCCCCTTAATCAACCTCTCATCTCCTGTGTTAACCTCCCTCCCAATCCCCAGGGAGACCTCAGTTTTCACCTATCTTCTTTCAGATCACTTGTATCCTGTTATGCTTTTTAACCTTCTTCCCTTAGTGTTATGAAGTTTTAAAAATACTCCCTACTTTAATAATATTTTATACAAGTTGTTATTTATTGAAAATTAAATAATGGATCAATACTTACATTAATATGCTTTAGCTTAAGACTGTCTGCTATTTAGTAATTTGAAGACCAAAACATAAGAAAATATCAACTTTACATGGGCTATTTAACTTTCTTTGTTTTAAAGGTCATAATAATGAAAGATGCAATTATACATTTTTCACACAGCAGTTTGTTGTTCAAATTAAATTGCATTGCAATATTTTGTGCTTGTTATCTTGGTTTTGTTTATAGATTTCTATACAAGTGAGACTATAATCCTAGCTATCATGTCGATTTTTAATAAGTGGAATTAAATGTGTTCTCTGACTCCTCAAACCTCCCTTTGGGTGCTCCAGATCATGAGTCACATCGTAAGCCCCAAATTTCAAAAGTTTACTTATGTTCAGCATTACGTAGATTTATCAGAATTGTTCTGAGTGATTTTAGTCAAATGGGATATGAGACAATGTGAAAGTTCACCTGATAGCAAGCATGGACTATGAGACTAGGCCAAGAAATAGATTCAAATAAGTTGAGGAAAGGCTGTGGCATTCTGACAGGAAGTGGGCCTTTTATAATGGAGTTAATGTAACATGTGCACAGATTGCCTATATGGGATTCAGAATGCTTTTCAGATTAACCACTTTGTTATGGTCAATGCCTTTAACAGACTCTTTCTGCTTGGCTGCCCTTGGCAGCCCTGTGCAAACCTTAGGTCCTCAACACCTCTTTGAAACTGAGCTATGACAGCCATGAAGATTTTGCATTATCCTAGTGGGCTGTTTTCAGCATCAGCTGTGATTCATGATGAAGGAGCTTGTGTCGTAAAGCTTCCTCATCAATGACTCACACGAATCTGGCTGTGTCATGCCACCAGAGGTATCTTATTCCATTCCTATGTTAAACATTGGCTTAATTCCTAAGGGGTGTGTGTGTGTGTGTGTGTGTGTGTGTGTGTGTGTATGTGTGTGTGTGTCTATGTGTGCATGAGGGAGAGAGAGAGAGAGAGAGAGAGAGAGAGAGAGAGAGAGAGAGAGAGAGAGAGAGGAGAGAGAACAAGAACTTCAATGGCTCATGCTAATCAGGGTCTGTGCCACTGAGTTATAGTCTATTAGTTTTTGTCAAGACTTTTTTTTTTTAATGTAGCCCAGGTTGGCTTTAAATTCATGACCTTTCTTCATTTGCCTCTCAAGTGCTAACATCACAGGCATGTGCCCCTTCAGAGCTGCCTTTTTTATAGGTTTGAAATGTCTTTGAATCTTTCCACTGGTATCAGGTGCTTTAGAGCCTGTAGCTTTAACACGAAAAGAGTATTTTCTCTGAAGCTAAGACAATATTGTGGGTGGAATCAGACACTAGGTAAGTTTGCTAATGTGGTCATGTAAACTGAGGCAGTCAAATCAAAGAATGAATCACTATGGAGACTGTTCATGGTTATGAGCTGTTGTCATAGTTTTGATCTACAAAAACAAAATATATGGCCCCATAACTGAGAGAGAACATGTGGTTTTTGTCTTTCTAGGCCTAGGTCATATAATTCAAGATAGTCTGTACTAGGTCTTTCCATTTACTTGCAAATTTAATAATACAATTTTTTATACAGCTGAATAGTATTCCACAGTGTGTATACACCATACTTTCATCATCTGTTCATTGGTTGAAGGACATTTAGGTTATTTCTATTTCCTGGCTATGGGGAATAGAGCAGCAATGAAAATGGCTGAGCCAGTCTTTGTGGAGGAAGATGTTTAGTGCTTTGGGCTTTGCCAAAGAGTGATATGGTTGGGTCTTATGGGAAATTTATATTAGGTGTGTGTGTGTGTGTGTGTGTGTGTGTGTGTGTGTGTGTGTGTGTG
>OU015752.1:35622459-35639392 GCA_907169655.1 Acomys percivali
CTCTCTCTCTCTCTCTCTCTCTCTCTCTCTCTCTCTCTCTCTCTCTCCCTCCCTCTCTCCTCTCTTTCTCCAACGAAATCTGTGCTACCTACTAAACATGCATTAAATAGATGACTAGATAAAAGAGTGCTAAATTATGGTTTTTCTTTCATATTGTCCTCTTATTTACAGAAAGTAAGACACATTCATTCTTATTGTATATTTTTATTTAGGGAATCTATTTCTATATGTTGCAGAAAGAAAGAGAAAAAGGGGCCAAAGAAAAGACTATACCTAATGTCAAGTTTAATGAGCCAATGAGGTGATTGGGGTCACTTATGAAAGCATAGGTGAAGGGTTACTTACAGATGCATGTGTGCCTTATAGTCAGCTATACCACCTTAGGGTCCTCTCTTCCTTTGGAGTGTGTGTGTGTGGGTCTCTGCAAATACCATGGCCTGCAGAGTAACCATCTCTGTGTGATAAGAAGAAAATCCAGTTAAACACGGCTCATTAGTGTGTGCTGTTTCAAACTTCTAGAATCTGACACCAGGCAGTCTATATTAGGCATATTTAAGTACAGTACAATTTGTTAAAAAGTTCCCAGATATAATACATCTATTGCATGTGCACAATAAAGCATAACTTTTCACTTTTGAGAGTACATGTCACTTCTTCCACGAAGATGGGTTCTGTAGATAGACTGCATGTGTTCTCTTAAGGGTCTAGGGGAGAATCTCATTTGGTCTCAGTCATACAGACAGAGCAAAGGTCACCAGGTCCTTGTAAACCACCTCTGCTCCCAGCCTTCCGGGCAGCAAACAGGCTCGCTCACTCTCCCTTTGAAGAGTCAATCCTACGTGTTTAATACTCCTGGTTCCCCTACTGCTCATCTGTGAGGACAAGGACCTCTGTGCTCCCAACATCTTCCCTCCACGAGAGAACATTAGTGGTTCAATCTTCTGAGGTCTCCTGCGGATGATTGCAACTCAAGATGGCAGTGATCACTTTCAACTTATAGGAAACAATCACTCAGCACGAGCATGTTCTTCACTCAGTTACAAATCAAATATTAAAAAGATAGCATTTTATACTCGGCCCTTTTTGGAATCTTCACTGAATTTCTTTTTGTTTTTGTTTTTTTTCAATGCTTACTCTTGATTTTTTTTCTGGGAATTTTTTTTCTTCCATAAAAGAGGATGTATAGCTAGTAAATTTACCTCATCGGGATTTCAAATCTGGCAGAATTGTGTTCTGGAGACATAAGCAAATAAATATCTTTATTGCTCTCCTTTAGTGTATCTTAGTTCTCTGGAGTCCATGACATTACAGAGGAGAATAGACATTATCCATATTGGTTTCTTGCATGCTGTCTTCTTTTCTAGTGGATTAAATTTGATTTCATGGTGCTCAGTATCTGGAACTTATCTGACAAAGTGTGAAATTTCATGCTTTACGGAAGTCTTTGCTGATGGTAATTAATACATATATGGCCCTTGAAATTATTTATGTAAATTACATTTTTTTAATCTATGATTTCAGTTGTTTAGCTTTTTACATAAAAATTTGAATTCTTTGAGAGATGTTCATTTCTATTTGAGAGATATCAAATAGAAGGAGAAAAAGAGGTAAAGAAGAAAAAGGAGAGGAGGGGAGGGAGGAAGGAGGAGAAAGAAAAGGGGGGAAAATAGGAGGAGGCAGAGGAGGAAGTTTCTTTAGGATTAGTCATTTGATTATTGTTTATCTATGATTTTTTTCCTGAGTTAATTAAAAATGTAACTACATTTTGATCAATTCTTAGGGGAATTATCATGCTTAAGGATATAAGTTAAAATATTTTAATGCTCTAAACTCTGAGGAGATTATTGAAGGACTCATCATGCAAAGAAAACTCCAGGGAAGTTATTAGCAACTGAGTTAGAATTTACAAGTCACGAGGGAATGCTAATTTTACTTATTAGGAAAAAAGTACAAAGAGGGTTATCATGATGAGTAACACTTGATGGCTTCATGAGCGTGAAAATGTGAAGGTGATGACTACACAGTTACATGCAGAATAAACGTGTCCCACGATACTAAGGGAGAGGGCCGTGCCTAATATAGTTTGTTCCAGATTCTCCTTTCTGGAATCTGGTGAATTACAGTGACTTGTCTCTTTGGATAGTTTTTCTTGGTTCTGTGGTTTTTGACCTGTGTAGGCAGGTAGTAGCTATTGGCTAGATAATGCAAGTAGATCACTGAGCTTCAAGTACTCCAGTAAAAAACTTTTATCTCCTTCTGATTGGTTTGCATCTTGCTGTTTTGCTGGGTCATATAAATACTGTATTCTTAGTTCCACTTTTCTTCCTAACAATTAATTCTGGATCTAATTTGATTGTCAGATATTAGGAAAACATTTTAAAATGCTCCCTTTACATTAAAGTATCCAGTAAGACTTAAATATAAGGAAATTGAAACACAAAAACTACCTTGAATTGTCCAATTGTAGAATTAAAGAGTGAAAACTGCTGGAGTATATATGACTTACCCTTAGCTAAATGTTTTTTTTTTTCTAGTATGTTGCTCTAATTACATCTATTGGGCTCATAGCAAATTTCCTCCCCAGGACTGAAAACTTGGACTTTGAATATAACATCATAAGGGCTGGAGAGATGGCTCAGAAGTTAATATCATTGGCTGCTGTTGTAGAAGATCCAGGTTTGAATCCCAACACCCACATGGTGGCTAACAACCATCGGTAATTCTATTTCCAGTGGACTAGATATCCTTTTCTGGCCACTATGGTGCCAGGAACACATGTGGCTCCTTACTGACATATATGCAGGCAAAATAGAAAATGTTTAAAAAGAAATACATTATCTGCTACCATAGAATTCAAAAGTACTTTTTTCACATTGTAGTATTTAACAGAAAGAGATTTTTCTTACATAGATAAAAGGGCTCAGAAATTGGGAAACCAATATAAAATAGTACAAAGGATTGTAAAAAAGGGGAATAGGGAACGGCAACTTGGAAGAGATTGAAAGTCATAGAAAAGAAATGGGAAGGTGAGAAATAGATATATTTGTGAACCTGGGAAAGTTGTAATTATTTTACATAAGCAGTAATATAGGATAACTTGGTGTCTTAGTTACTTTTCTATTGCTGTGATAGAATACCATGACCAAAAACAACTGAGAGAGTAAAGAGTTTATTTCATCTTCCAGGTCTTCAGTCACACTTCATCAGTGAAGGAAGTCAGGGCATGAACTCAAGGCAGGACTTGAAGCAGGACCATGGAAGAGAGCTTTTTACTGCCTTGCTCCTCAGGGCTTGCTCAGCCTCCCCCTCCCCCTTATAACCCAGGACCATTTGCCCTAGGGGTGGCATCCTTCCAAAGGGCTGGGCCCTTCAACACTAATCATTAATCAACCCATAGCCTCGCCTACAGGTGATCTGATGTGTGCATTTTCCCAACTAAGGTCCCCTTGCCCGGATAATACTAGCTTGTACCAGGTTGATAAAAACAAACAACCCAAATCTAACCAGAACATTTGAGTTTTTAGATGACTTATTTTATTTTGGAAGGTACTTTTCATTAATAATAATAATACCTGGTAAATATTAGCTGTCTGTGGCCAACAAAAACACTAGATTATTCACAAAATTATCTTGATTAATCCTCACTGTATCTACCTAGAAGCTACTATTCAGTTCCCCACTTTGACTATGAGAAAGCAGCAAGATAGGACTCAGAAACCTGTTCAATGTCACATGACTTGTAAGGGACAAAGCAGAGACATAAAGGTCAATTAGATCTCCTTCTGGTCTTTTTTTTGAACCTGCTCAAACACAAAGATTTCATTGAAGGGCTTTTATATAAGTTTAATCGGCATAGATAACCTTATTATATGACTTAGGATTCATGAGGACACAATGCAGTCTATTCAACAGTTCCAGTGACTGTTCTTCTTTTGCCTTGTAAGTGATATGATTGTGCTGAGCGAGGGTGCTGTGAGCTGGAGAATCAAAGATGACCAGGAGATGGCCTTATAGAGGGGAGGGTGCTGAGTAGAAGCTGTTGTTCTATCTGGTACCCATCCATAGGCACCCAGAGAGACCTGCAAATGAGTATGAGATGATGCTCAAGCGGGAAGGTGATGGGGGGCGGGGAACAAGCTGGAAAAAAGAACACTACAGCTAGGTGGCATGCTGAACAGAAATGTATTTCCTTGATGCTTTAATACCTCAGATCAAGGTGCCTGAGGAGTTTTGTCTTTGGAGACTTCTCTTCTTGACTTCTGATAGCCATTAAAAAACAAAAAACAAAAAACTGTGCCCTCACTTGGTCTTTTCTGTGAATTGCAGAACCCTGGTGTTTCTTTAGGGTTTGAATCTTTTAAGGACACTAGCTATATTAGATTAAAAGTTTATCCTACTGGTTTATTTTTCATTAATCACCTGTTTACAGACCTCTCTCTTAGAGGTCTTAGAGGCTGGGATAGCATCCTAACTTGGAGGATACAACTGAGTTTGTAATGATGTGCACATAGTTTCTGTGGTCTCTGCTGAGATGATCAGTAAGATGAGCATATAGGACAAAAGTGATGTTAAGTGTCGTCTCCCCAATGCTTGATGGATGTTTTTCTCCCATCTTCCATAGAAGTGTAGAAGGAGTAAGTCTGTGCTGGGAGTTACATCCCAAGGGACAGAGGGCTTCTGATCCAACAAACACACCATGGTTCAGAGCACTGTTCTCCCCATCTTGGTGTTGACGGAATCACTTGACAGTTTGTAGTGGCAAATTGCTCATCAATTCCTGACTTTCAGGTCTATGGTTAAAAAGGAGATATTTCATTAAGAATATGTTCCCTAGTCATGCAGGGGCAGCTCCTGCTAGCATTCTAACATTTGAACATCTGCTTCAGAATACAAGCTGACAGTGAAGGCGCCACTGACCCCAGGGGCCTCTAGGTAACTGTGAAATTGTTCTGGAGTGACACTATATGTGTTCTCTTTTTAAGGGCTGGTTGGAGCTCTTTTTAAGGAGCTCATTTTGTTCACTGGAGATGAAAATGACAAGTCACTATTCCCCTTTTATGGGCTCTTTAGCTGTTTGCAGATTTTTTGCTGTGAATTCCCCTCAGTACATGGATTTCTAGCTGTGAAAGAGACTAGAATTTGTCATTGTTTGGCATGGTTAATATTTCCTTAGTGTTCACTTCACACCTCTGTGTGTGTGTATGTGTGTATATATGTGTGTATGTATGTGTGTTTGTGTTTGCGTGTGTGTGTGTGTGTGTGTGTGTGTGTGTGTGTGAATATCAATGTGTGTAGGGAATGACAGAGGGAAACATGTCTAATTTCTTTTAGTAGGTTTTCCATCATGAGATTGCAGTGTGTATTTATTTATCCTTAAGGCAACTCTTGTTGGGGTTGGTGCTTTCCTGTGCTCTCTTGAAGCTGGGTAGTTAAGATTTAATGCCATCTACCCCTAATAGTCATAAAACAAAGCTTAAGAAATTATGCTTATAACATTCTGTTCTCCAGGCACTAAGTTGTCTGTGTAAGCATCCATTATCATTATGGACATAGTTTTAAGTGGGTGCATTAATATTTTACTTTGTATTATCAAGCTTGGATGGGAAGAAACACTAATAGGCAAAGTACTGAGAACGTAAAGCAGATGTTTTTTTTTCTCCTTCCATGTTTGCATGTATATCTATCAGTGGCTTCAGCTAATGTTCCAAGCCAGTGGGGCCACTCCACTGTGAATTGGGCCTAACCTGAAACAGGAAAGGGGCAAGGAAAACAAAGCTCTGTGGAAGTGTTGTCCCCTGGCAGATACCACTTCTCTGCTTTATGAACTTTGTCTTCAAATGTAGGATAGCACATTCAGCACCAAGAACCACTGGGTGTGTTATTGTGTATGTGTTCATGGCTGTGAACTGTAATTCAGAGATATTTGGCAGGTACAGAGGCCCAATGAAAGTGGATCAGGGAATCTATTATTTTGCTCACTAGTAATTATTTGTCCTGGATGGTTAAGAAGACACTCATCTAAAAATATAAATCCTTCTGGAGATGGATGTCCTGGCTGCCTATTCATGCAACAAACAGTGCCTTCTATGCATCAAGCACATGGATTAGCCACTGTGAACAGAGCAGTAAATAACAGACACACCCTCTTTACATGGGGCTTGCTATATTCTGAAACAGATGAAAAAGAGACAGGTAGATAATGGTGGCGTGCCTCAAATTATTATATGACAGATGAGTGGGTGGTTGGGGTATAACTAATGAGACATTGATGTGCATGTTGCTACTAGAGGGAGAGAGTGATCCACTTAGTTAAGGGAAGAGAGCAGCACAGACAAGGACCACAGGTGGGAAAGCAAGCACTAAAATATCTCAACACTAATTTGACTGGCTCCTGAGAAGTATTTTGATGGAAGGAATGTGTATTTTCACAGATAGTTTGAAAACAAAAGTAATTGAGGCAGACATTAGTGTTTGGAAAAGGAAAAGTGTGGTTGTTACTGGGACAGCCATGGTTCAGTGGAGGAAGCAGGTAAAGGTAGGAGTGGCATGTTTTGCAGCTTCTCAGTAATGTCGATATTGTGATGCCAGCCAGACCCTGTGTTCTATGGGAAATCTGCCCCCCCAACTGCATCCATTAAGAGAGGACAGGATTTCTTAGCTCTTGGCTTCTTCACGTTTTGTGGTTAACTGCTGTGGAGTAACCATGGAGACAGATGCACACATCTTTTCCCCTTGTAAGCTTCAGTTACTTGACTGGGCTGTGGGCATGGTGGGCAATGCTCCACTTGTATAAATAATCTAGGCCTATTTAGAATTACCTACAAGGTCTGCCCTATACCTGTGGTAGTTCTTTCGCAGAGGACAGGAGTCCAACATTGTATTGTATATCAGCCCTACTCTCTGAAGCAAAACCCAGTTTAGAGTGGAAATTTTATTCAATCAACCCATCGTTTAGTGTTCAAAACATTTAAACAGTTTGATCATTTAACCAAATTGATTATAATTTGGATGGGCATGAGAACTGTCCATGTGAGCCAAAATGAAATGGGAGATCAAGGCAGTTCTTCTGGTCTAATCATTCATTCAAACATTTAATGAAAATCTTTTATACGTCCCTAGAGCTATCTACTCTCCCAGAAGAGAAGGGTATTTGGAAGCAGGAGGGCTACTCTTGTTAAGTCTGCATGACCATGGGATACCCAGGCCTGACTCCATGGTTACTCAGTCACATTTGTTTCAATACTTCAGATCTGAAACATACAAGCTTACAGCCAGTCTCTAGGTCAGAGTCTTGGATACTGATCTTCAAATGTGTTTTCAGAGTCATAAAAGTATCTATTGTTTATTGAGATGAACAGGAGTCTGTGAAACTGTTAGAGAGGGGGCTGCCTGGGCACGGGGGCTGCCTGGGCGATGGGACCAATGAGCACTGAGTTGTGAGGATGAAGAAAAGCTCTCTGTGCTTGTGTTCATTGATTTTCTGTGCTAGTATATAGGGCCAGTGGGAAAAAGTGAGGATGAAAGAAACAGCTGGAGAAAAGCTTATGGGGGAGTTTATAAGCACTGTGTGGAAAAAGACTCTAAGTTATTTTCAGGTTAGTGTTTCTGCAACTTTAGAGCACTTGAAGACTATATAAAAGAGTGGTCATATTAACAATGCAAATGCCTGTTTTATTTATTATCAACTGTTTATTAGCTCATGGCCAAGATGTGAGTGTAAATGGGCCTAGGTAACTAGTCTTTCAGATGATTTGTGTGCACAAAGCCCCAAATTTGCCACCTGGGGAGTTTTACTGTAAGTAACAGGAAGCTCGGGGTAGGTTGGAAACTGGGATATGTCTTAAATGATTCTGTCACCTGATTAGATGAGCTCTCTCATTGGTTTGGTCAGTTGTTGGCTATACTGATGCAATAGTTGATAACCTGGTTTTGCGTACTTCCCCATTGGTCACTGCCAGCTGTTACTTATGGGCAATACTATTTATAAGAGGATAGCAAAGACCTTTTGTCATTACAATGTACAAAGGTCACATTAAAATCTTTTATGATACCTTAAAATATATAGTTATCATTCAATTTAGAAATGTATTCACATATAAATAAGCCCCACCTAATTTGCATGGTGGTCTTTATTGTGTCTTGCTAGTACTCTGTGACAGCTTCATGGCATATACAGTTGTTTTTCCATCTAATTGATTACAGAAGGCATCCAGAGTATTTAGGCAAGCCCCTTCACCATTCATTATTGAATTGGTTACTTAACTGGTATCTAGCTTTAATTCCGTGCCCCTCAACTCTGTTTTAAAAAATATCAACAGAGCTAATTTCCCAAAATGTTGATAAACTATGTTGTTTCTTTTGAGTACTTTCAGTTGTTGTTCAGGTTTTCATTTGCCATTTTTAGAACGGTTTTACTTTTGAGTTAGGGTCTTGTTATATAGGTCAGTCTGCCCTTGGATTTACAGTCCTTCTATCTTAGCCTTCTAATGTATTGGGATTATAGACATACAATACCACACTTTCCTCATTTAGTGTTCTTAGAACAGCCATACAATTGAAGACATTGGGTATTCAGGCTGGCCCTGGCATTACTGTGCATTCAAGCTGGCCTTGAATTCTTTATTTGTTTTTGTTTTTATTTTTTAATCTAACTTACTCAGATTACAACTCAATTGTTATCCCATCACTTGTATCCTCTCATTCCTACCTCCCTCCCACCTTCACCCTATTCCCCTCCCATAGGTCTACGACCAAGGGAGACCTCCTCCCCCACTATATGGTCATAGGCTATCAAGTCTTATCTTGGTATTCTCTACCTCCCAACTGCCATATAACAGATGTGCCCACCATGCCTTGCTTCCAAAGATGGCTTAGCTTATCTATCAATTACATTTTCTCTCAATGTCCCTTCTACTGTTCAATTGTAAAAAAAAAAAAACAAAAAAAAAAACTGTCTTATCCTTTGATATTCTTTCATGAAAAGTTTGTAGACTCTCCCAGTAATAGTAATTGTCCTATGATATCATTTTATCATACACTTTGTATTTAGTATAGATAACCTAATTTTACCATACCAGATATATCTATGAATTACCTATGCTTCATAGTTATTTCCTTGTACATCTTAATTCTTTATCCCTCTCTCAACAATGACATGTCATGCTCTCTGACATAGGCTGAGATATAAAAGTGTCTCAGTTACTTTTCTGTTGCTTCTAAAATAAGATATCATGGCCAAGGTAACCTATAGAAGAAAGAAGAGAGTGTAGCACCACGTAGGCAGGGGTGGCTCTAGAGCAGTAGCTCATAGCTCCGATCTTGAGACACAATCATGAAGCTGAGAGTGAAACGTTAGGAATAGAATCTCTGTAGCCACAAAATCTACCTCCAGTGACACATTTCCTCAAATAAGGTCACACCTCCTAATCCTTCCCAAAGAGTTCCAGCAACTGGTAACCAAATATTTAAATATATGAGCCTGTGGGGAACATTCTCATTCAAATCACCACAACCTCCTTCAGGCTCATTTCAGGACAGACACAGGCACAGACACTGCTCCTGTCAGCTTATGTTCACTTGGGTAGCCTGAGTAATTTCCAAATATCAGCAGATAATTTATGATTTTTGCTCATGTAAGAATACAGTACAGGTTGGTTGCAGGGACTCTGCTTCCCCCAAACACATTTATAGGCCAGTTTCTGTTTTCTAGTTTCTCAACAATTCCTTGGAGTCCTGAAGTTCTCTTCCGTGTTTTCTTTTGCATAAAGCTGGAAGATAATTGACAAGATAAACAAGGAAAACTGTGAGGTTTTGCTATTGTTTTGGAGTAGCTGAGAGAATTTTCATCCATTTCCCCTTTTGGATAAGTTCTGTCTTAGGGTCCTTTTTAATTGCAGGGTTGTCTTGGCAATATAGTTTAGTTGTGAGCGCACAACGAAAAGTACAAGTTTGATGGGCATGTAGTCATGCTATCCTCCATGGGCTCCAAGTTTTTGAGTGTAGACTTTGGAGAAACATTAGGCAAGTCATTAAGACATTAGGGAGAGTCCAATGCACAGGAGATAAGCTAGTTGTATCCAGTGCTGAAGTATTTCTTTTCTCTTTTCTTTTTATGTACTCTGATGGCACTCTCATGGTTACAGTCTGGATTAGTGTCTCAAAAGACCCGTTTATTAAATGCTTGATCCACAGCCTGTTGAGCCACAGAAAGATGACATGAACTTTTAAGAAGATGGGGCTTAACGAGAGGGAAGTAGACCACTTAATTATGCCCTGAAGGGGGGTGATGTTCAGATCACTGCTCCCTGCTTATGGCATGCATCCTGTGGCACGGCATGCAAGGCTCTAAGCAGCAGAGTCTGCTGCTTTGGACATGGGCATAAACCTCTGAAATGGAGAAGGAAGATAAACCTCCTCTCTTATTAAGCTGATGATTTCAGATGTTTTGTTATAGTAATGTGAAGCTGACTGCCACACCTTTGGGGCTAAGATTCAAATTCCTCCAGCTTGGGCTCTCAGAACAGAGTCAGGAATGTCTTTTTTTTTTCTTTTCTTTTTTCTTTTTTTTCTTTTTCATTTTGAAGTCGTGATCTGAGACCAGAGAACATCCAGTTTGGTCATAAATTGAAGCATTCAATTTTTTTCCTGGTTGAATGGCGCTGTGCCTGCTTTTCTTTGTATGAGATGCAGTAGCATGCCTCTTTTAGGGGAAGGGCTGAGTGAAGAGCCTGTGTGCTGTTCTGCTAAAGGTGGAGGGCGACACAGGCAGTGTCTTGCAGTTGATTGATCTAAGCAGTTTGCTTCAAAGGCTCATCTGACACCCTAGTCTCTTGTTGCTCACTCAATCCTCTGCTTTCCCTAAATCCTTTACACCGATGGGCATTTTTGAGTTTGACAAATTGCGCTGTCTGCGTGGAGATAAACGAGAGCAGTCTTGATTCTTATTTAAGCCCGGCAAATCTGTGGTTACCAGACATGTGTTCAAGCAGACAGCAACACCTGGAGCCCACCAGAGGGAAAAAAAAAAAAAAAAGACAGGAAATGGGCCCTGGCTAAGAATGGTGCTTAAACCAAAAACAGCCTGCAAAAAGCAGTCCCTGAGGAAGATGAGGGAAGGGACCACATGAGTTCTGCTATGCTAATGAGAGAGACTTTCCTGTAACAAGGGAGGTTCCTGTGGACTAAGTTCAGCCCCACACTGCTGAAGAAGTGAATCGTTGGTCCATCTTCTCCCTCGCCCCCAGAAACATGGGGACCTCTCGAATGTTCTCATTTCTCACATTTATTTGTTTAAAAGAAAGCGTTCACTGACAGCACCCCCATTAAAATGACTCCCCTTATTTATCAATCCTGCCAGGCTCCCTGACAACAAGGGAGTATGGTGCTTTTAAAAATAGTTTTTCTTCTAAAATGAAGCAAAGCGTGGAAAAAGGAGGGAGGAAAAAAGTGAAATGTGAGGCTTGTCGTGTGGCAAGCAGCCTCCACATTTGTCCTCTAGCTGCTTTTGTTTCCGCCTAGGGAACGTTTGGGTCTCTCCTCAATTTGCTAAAGATGAAAGCCCAGTTGCCCAACCACAAAAGACAGAAAAGGGCAAAGCAAGGGAGGGTTTTCTAGGTACTAATCCTAGGTCCAAACACTGAAGGAGAATCTGGGGACCTGTCGAGGTTGCCAAGCTTATATGAGAATGTACCCAATTTGAGTTGTCAGGCTTTGTGCTCTGGAAATCTCTGTCGGACACCTGAAGGTCCTGGGCAACCTTCATGTTGTAAAATGAACATCATTTTGTAAAGACAGTGTATTTTTTTCAAAACTCCTTTGAAAAATAAAAATTCCTGTCCTGTTTACTTAGGGCAGTTTTCAGGTCCCAAATTCAGACTTTTAACTCCTTTATCCTACCCATCGGGAGATTCCAAATCCTCTCCATCACTGAGGCCACTTACTGCATTGATGCTGAGAAAGTGGGAGTGAGAAGTGGACTAGAGACCTGAAGGATGGGTCAGTATAGGCTGCAGATTGGTAAGGTGGGATAGAAACAGACGCAGTCAAAAGAGAGCATAGCTGGAGAATGAGTCGTGCACACCTTCCTAGCTCTCTGGCCATCGAAGAAACATTACAGCCATTTGGATTTTGTTTCTTAAACTATGTAAAATGGTGGCTGTGGTCATGCCAGCTGCTTTCTGCATGTGGGACAGCACAGCTTTGATTCCAATGCTCCTAGCATTGATGGTGAATGAAATGAGGGACTGGCGATAATTGGCTTGCTCTTGGGTAAATATGGCCCAAGTCTCTCCTTTTAAAAATGACAACAAGGAGATGCCTACCTTATGCAGAAGTTCTGGATGTCAAGCTACAACAAAATTGAAAGGCGTTTCTGATAATGACAGCCATATTGCTAATGACCAACATACATTAACCAGCACCACTTCACCTCACCAGGTACAGGAAGCAAGCAATAGTTTGCATCTTGTATCAGCTATCCTTTGCAAGGAGGAGATGTATTGTCTGCCCAAAGTTCAAGCCAGAAGTTAGGTCACATAAAAGGCGGCTGCTTTACTCTGTGAGGTCACATGGGATCCCATTCAGTGATTGTAAACCTGTGAGCCACAGGCTGAGATGTTGGCAGAGCTCAGAGATCCATGATGTGTATTAGCAGGGAATAAGAAGGAACACATAGGCTCCACGGTGAATGTCCTTGGGATCCATGATTGAATCCTGACTGGGTGGCAGTGTAAGGGAGGTCAGGGGTTGTGATGGTGGCTGCAATCAAGCGTTTGCCAGGCCCATTATAAATCATGCAGAATCGCAGTTATGGGTGTTCTTCCTTCGCAGCCTATTCATGGAAATAGAACAAGGACCAAGGAAATTGTGATAGATTCTACTAGCTGCCAGGCATTTCAAATTTGCACCCTCCATGAGTCCCTCCCCTTTTCCCCCAGCCATGCTTACACTCCCCCAAGCCTCCCTGCCTTGCTGTCCATACCTGCACTCCTCCATCCCTTGCTCTGCTGGCCATAGCTACACTCCCCCATGGCTCCCTACAGTACTGGCCATTCCTGTACTCCCTTGTGCCTATCTGCTCCACACTGACTAGCCAAATAAACAGATTTATCTGGGTCAAACACCACCCTATCTTACTATTGTCTAGTGCTGTTCCCCACTCAGGATTCAAACTCCTCTCCTGGTTTCCTAGCACTCAAATTAAATTGGATGTAGTACCCTACTCCCCTTGACTTTATAGATCAGACTTGGATTAGGTTATTGATGAATCATTTAACAGATTCATGTTTTCGGGGGGGGGGGTGACAAAGATTCCTCAAGATGCTCCACGTTTGGCATATTTAGAAAGCCGAGTTGTCTCACAATCCCCGTATGCCTTAAATATGCTTTCAAGTGATCGAAACTCACAGATACAAATGAAAAAAAATTAGCATATTTCCCTTCAAGCGTAGGTGGGTGCATATGTAAATGTGTATTCTGCTGATTTCAATGTGTGTTAACATAGGAGTGTTTGAGTGAGTGATGGATGAGAGAGACACAGTGATGGCAATTTAATTAATTCTGCTGACATTGTTATGCTTTCAAATTCAAGTAAGAACCGAGAGCGGAGCTATCTAGAAATCCCTATGGTTGCTATTGATCTTACTTTTCTGTTCAGTAAAAATAGAACTGCAAATTAACAAAACAAACCAACCCCCGGCAGCTGATGGCTTATTGATGAAGGACTCTCAGAGGCAGTTTTGGGAATGACCTCTTGTCTGGAAAGGAGGGACTGCTGAGCCCCATGCCTCAGAGCACAAAGAGTAACAGGCTTTTCACTTCAAGAAAAGGAGGGAGCTGGGTATTGTGGGAACCACCTATTTGCTTCTGTATATCTGTCATGTCACGAATGCTAATTAGCAGAAATGCTTCCCTGACAACCACTATTAGCAGCAATTTATCCACAAAAGTTCTGAAGAAAGAAACTTTAAATACTTGAAAGGATAAGAAAACTGGGTCAACTCACTATGCTTTATTTGATTTGTCTGCATATGTGAATGGAGCCCAGAAAGCTAATTAGAAGCACTTTCTATTCCAGAAGTCCAGAGAGATGGCAGACTGGTACACAGCCCTGGAACAGGCCACTAAGTAATGGAACATGGACCATGGACAAAGGACATTACTTCCTTGAGATATGAAGCCTGTATTTTAAAGTTAGGCTGCAGCCCTGAATAATGTTTAAGCCTCTTACCAGTCCTATGGTCTGCAGTTTCTGACTTCCAATGGTGGGGATATTCAGATGGTTCCAACTGTCCATCTGAGGAATAGTTCACGATTCCTGTAGATATATTTATTTGTTATATGTGCTAATTGGGGTTTTCTAGAAGAATAGAATAGAACATTAACCTCTATAAAACCCAGAATAGGGGACTAGAGGGATGGCTCAGTGGTTAAGAGGACCGGCTGCTCTTCCACAGGGCCTGTGTTCAATTCCCAGCACCCACATGGCAGCACACAACTATCTATAATTCCAGTTCCAGGGGACACAACACTGTCGCATAGACATAACAACAGTGTATGGAACAAATACAAGTAAATAAAAGGAAAAGAAAATGTGATTTTAAAAGATCAAGCTATTCTGGGTTTTTTGTTTTTCCATATCAAGTTCAGAATTGAACTTTCGATGTCTTTAAAAAATTGTGTAGGTGTTTTGATAGGGATTGCATTGAATCTGTAGATTGCTTTTGGTAAGATGACTATTTTTACTATGTTAATTCTCCCGATCCATGAGCAAGGAATATTATTCCATCTTCTCATGTCATCTTCAATCTCTTTCTTCAGAGTTTTGAAAATTTTTTCAAACAAATCCTTCACTTGCTTGGTTAGAGTAACTCCTAAACCTGGTGGCACTCAGAGGAAGGATAGCAGGCTACCAAGAAGAGACTTGATACCCTATGAGCATATACAGGGGGAGGAAGTCCCCCTCAGTCACAGTCATAGTGGAGGGGAGTAAGGGGAAAATGGGAGGGAGGGAGGAATGGGAGGATACAAGGGAGGGGATAACCAGTGAGATGTAATATGAATAAATTAATTAAAAAATCCAATAAATAAATAAACGATCAAGCATAGAACATATGTATATGTACATATAGGGTCAATAAAATGTCTGAATCAATCATATATATTGATTTATATATTATATAATATATTAGGTTATATTAAAATAAATACATATAATTACATATGTACACACTCACATATGGTTAGCTTAGGTTAGATTGGTATTGTAGTAATGGCCATCTATACATGAGAGAGTCAGAGAACCTGGCATCTAATTAATTCAAGAAGTTGGGAGCCTGTTCCAGCACAGCACAGCAGTCCTGGAAGTTCCTTAAAGAGTGGGTGATGCCATATTGAAAGGCTGAAGCAATCAAAATGTCCCCTCCACAAGTGACAGCAGCAGCAGCAGTAAATGTACGTGCTTGATTAGGAAGAGTACAGGTTTCATGTTCTGGCTGGACTCCTCATCCTCCACGTGTGTTCCATCCAGGGTCCCAGCCCACCGGATAGTGCCACTCACACTCAGCATGGGTCTTTCACTCTCATCTACTGTCTGTCATGTCACTCCTCTCTAGAGATGCTCTCACAGACAGATCCAGAGACATACTTTACTGATCCCAGCATCTTTCAGTTTAGCCAAGTTGACATCACTTGATGTGGTTGGGGAGAACTGGAGAGATGCTAGTGGCATGTCTTGGAAAAATAACAGAAAGCAGACATATTCTACCAATGTGAAGAATAGGCTGTCATAACAACTAAGTCTGTCCCCAAGTGCCAGTGGAGCCAATAATGAGATACTCTGCTATACCTGTGTAAATGGTTAATTCATAACCCTTCAATCTCCACCATTCTAAGTTTTCCTTGGGAAATTAAAAATGATTCAGTTTTATGACTGTGATGGAGCATCTCTTATTCTGATATTTAGAGACTAAAACTAGATGCAAAATGTGATGGCTCTTCTTGGTTGTCAACTTGGCTACATCTAGAACTAAAACCCCAAAATGGAGGATACACCTGTGAGGGATTTTTTTTTTTTGTCTTTTTGCTTAACTTGAACTAGGAAGATCCACTTATATTTTGGATTTTTTGAAGTAGGAAAACATGCCTTTAATCTAGATCTTTTGAGCTGGAGAAAGACATACCTTTAATTCAGAGGTAGGAAGACATACACACATACCTTTAATCTGGGCCACATCTTCTGCTGGAAGCCTATATAAGGACATGGAAGAAGCATTTTCTCTTTGCCTGCTTGCCTTCACCTTGCTAGCATGTCCATTCCTTCACTGGCATTAGAGCCTGCTTCTTCAGGATTCCAGTGTAGACCAAAGACCAGCTGAGATGTCTAGCCTTGTGGACTGAGTAACTACTGGATTCTTGTACTTTCCATTCATAGCCAACCATTATTGGATTAGCTAGACTGCAGCCTGTAACTCTTTCTAATTAATCCACTTCATATATAAATGTATACAAATACATATATATTTATATAAAATATATTAAAAATATCTATCCTATCTATCTATCTATCTATCTATCTATCTATCTATCTATCTATCTTTCATTCTTTAAGTTCTGGTACTTTGGAGAACCCTGACTAATACACAAAGGCAGATAGTGGGGCATCTAGCCGATGAAAATATTGCTGAATCCCAGGGAAGAGGCCATGAATGAACTCAGAAAATGTTCTATTGCTGCTGAAATATGTTATCATTAACTTAGTGCCATGAAAATATTTTTTGGAATACTGTGTGTTAACAATCCCAAAGTGTTAGGAGGATATATTTCCATCTGGAGGCTTGGGAGAAGAATTTTCCAGCTCCTAGAGGGTATCCATGTCTTTTGGCTTGTGGCTTCTTCTTCTTCTTCTTCTTCTTCTTCTTCTTCTTCTTCTTCTTCT
>OU015752.1:35643805-35713572 GCA_907169655.1 Acomys percivali
GAGAGAGAGAGAGAGAGAGAGAGAGAGAGAGAGAGAGAGAGAGAGAGTGAACACACAAGATATTTTATGGGTGAAGCTCAAAACACAGGATGTTCAAAGAGAGGTGAAACAGTCCATCCTACAGGGAACTCATTAAGCTTACAAAGTAACTGAGTAGCTTCAGGAAGTCCCTGAACCTGACTAGATTTACATAGTTATTCCTGCTCCAAGAACACAAACAGAAAGGAGTGCAGAGAGTTGTTTTCAGACATCTCCTGATCTGCTTAGAATAGGCTCAGAGGAGCTGAGCTGCCTGGAAGAAGCCAGGACCAACCTAACTGCCTGCAAAGGACACTGTCTACTCTCTAACATGTTGAGTTGCCTGCAGATTGTCCAGTGGACCCTAGCTTTCCAGTTTTCATGGGTTGTTCAGCAGTTCTGGGGTGGACTTTGGTAAGTGAGCTGTCTTTGAGTATTTTCTGCTTCTATGACTAGCCTCTCATTCATAAGTGACTCCGGTAACAGTCATTGTCTCACTGAATTGGACTGTGGTGGAGTCCTTATTTCAGACTGTCACTGGATCTCTATCCAGGGTGACTTGGCATTTGTTCATGTCTTCCCATAAATAGTGTCACAGTGAGCCCTTCATTATTGGGAGGTACAGCTGTCATTACATAATGTGACACAGAATAATGTTTGATATTCAGATTGGTGTGCATCTGTGCTTCTACACATTCTTCTCATTCTCAGTAGTAAACAAATACTTGCATTAGCCCCAGCCTATGAGATGTGCTCTGTTATCCAAACATTTATGCTTCTTAAGTCTGGAGATGTGTAGGCTGAGGACAATGGTGATCTTGAGTGGGTAGCAGGAGATTCCTGTCCATGGACATTATGAAACCATATGTAGAGGTGGTGACTATTTTTAGCCCCATAAACCATTCTCTTACACATTTCTTTTGAGGAACAGATTAACCATTATTTTTGAAGTTCTGCTTCAAGGACATCTTACATGCCAATCATAGACCTGTGTAGTACAGTGGGGGTACTGTTGTCTGTGCTATGCATATTGGCCACATTGTCCCTAAAGGACTAGGATACTCATTTTCCTAGTTGCTGGTGGCACTAGTAGATGATGGTTCTCAGCCAAGCAACCCAATAACATCTACGTTCGTACTCCTTGTGTGGAAACAGTCAGCACCATTCATTGTTAATATGCTCCTAGGAAGAAGAATTCCATTTTTGGAGCCAGTCTTTGTTGCTAAAGCTATTTCCATCTCTGTTCAGTTATATCTCCTTTACTTTCCTCACTAAGTCACTCACTCACTCTATCAATCCAGAGAATACCCACTGATAAAACTGATGCATGTACACAGCCTCTAAATTTATTTCTTAAATAATTTCATTTAAAACAATATCTATATTTGATAAATATCTGTGTCTTTAGGCAAATATTCCTCAGGTTTTTTTTTTAATAAAGACAGAATATTCATTGAGTGCTTTGGTGGACATCGCACTAAGTATTTCTTCTTTTTTTAAAAAATCTTTTATTTTATTTAATTTATGCGCATTGATGTGGGGGTGTCAGATCTTGGAGTTACAGACAGTTGTGAGCTGCCATGTGGGTGCTGGGAATTGAACCTGGGTCCTTTGGAAGAGCAGGCAGTGCTCTTAACCACTGAGCCATCTCTCCAGCCCCAACACTAAGTATTTCACATGTTATATCTCATTAAATTATAAAAATATCTTTGTAGTACTCTAGTAGTACAAAGACATATCAGAAAAATGAAAATTTTATTTCCAATGTGCTATTGTTTATAAGAAGGGAAAGAGAAAGGGGTGATGTTGAAACCAGCTCTGCTTGGAGACAGTGTTGCTATTTATTGAGGTAAAGCCCTCAAACCTTAGCAATATAAATTGGACTCTAAATATTTCAATGACTCTTTTACAGCTGTAAGAAATCACTTATGATATAATTACTCCTTTAGGACTTATCAAACACCATGGCTTGATAACAACACACCTCACTTACACTAAGCCTATCAAATTATCTAATCTCTGAATAGTTTTATGTAGTGCAAAACACTCAACTTTCATTCTTTTTTACTATGTATGCAGCCAAAGCACTAGCTCAACTTTCATTCTTACTGGCTACAACCACACCCCCTTAAAAAAATAAAGGAAATACGTGAAACAGCATTTCAAAGCTGTGCATACCTTAGATGGCATTTGACTCAAAACTTCATCCCATGAGCTTTTAAAGGGCATGTATTGTGTTGTACCTCCTGTGTGTTCAGTACTAGGAACTTAGCTCTTCTTACCTCAACGCTGAACCCTGATGAGCCCCACAGATAATCGTCATTGTCCTAAGACTAGAGAATATGTGTTGTGGTAATGCAAACCTGAGGCTAGTTTTCTTGTGCTTATTCCTTCCTAAGATCTCTCCTCTGCATTTACTGTTTCTTGAGTCATCGTGTCCTCAGGCACAAAATGCAAATATTCTTAAGTTTCAGGGTATACATTAGTGCTGTTCCTATAGAAAACGGTTCGTCGTCACCTTGGGTTGATTGAATTCCCTGCAGCAAACAGATGGCTAAAAACCTTTAAATAAATGCAAGTGGATCTTTCGGGTATCTCCAAACCATCGCCTTACTGTCCCATGCTTTCTTCACTTGGCTTGCCAATAAAAATTAATGGGTATGGTGGTAGTGCTGACAGTCCCAGAGGAGGCAGGAGTGAAGGTGAGTACAAGCCACTCCAATCTTAGGCTGTGTGTAGTATGAGAACAGCCCTAGCTCATGTCCCTCATGTAGTATTACTACACCCATCCATGTCAGAATTATCCCTCCCTCCCTCTGTACTCCCCCTTATGTGGGCACACACATATGCTGCTCCCTGCTATGTGTAAATGTGAGCGAGGAAAGGATTTCTAAGGTACGCCCATTTTGACCACATTACAGGTTTATTCAACAAGACTTTGGTTTTAGGAATCCCATGAGACTTTTGAATGATGCTGTGGTTGAGTATGATCATTTCTCCTCCTCTTTCCTCCCTTTCTATTCTTCTTCCTCCATCTATTTTTCCTTCTTTTCCTCTTTCTGAAAAAGATAATACTAGATTATTGTTTACTGAGTAAAAACAAGCTCACAAACATGTTTACATATGAGAAAGGCTTTGTAAGCTTTTGTATAATATGATGCCATTTATTTTTATTTCTTTATTTCCCTGTTGCATTCATTTCTTAGGAACATATGTTAACTGTACAAATAACAGGCTCCGTCATGAGATTTAACTGCAATAATTAGATATGCTTTAATCACGGTAACCCTCCCATTACCTCCTTTCCTTTCCCTTTCCACAAATACTTCTCTTTCAAGATTCTCCTTGACAAATCCCCATTTCTTCTCTTTCATCTTCTGCAGCTGTAAATATTCACGATGGTTTGAAAGCATCTTACCATGTATCTTTTTACTACATTTGCACTCCTCACTTGTTTTAGCTTCCGCTTTCAAGAAAGACCATAGCAGTTGACGTGGTAGTGAGAGCGTGCCAAGGGAGAAGACAGTAGGATGAAAGTTTGAGACTAACTTACTTCCTTGGGCAAAGAGTATACCTTTCTAAAAGACAGGATGCATATGAATGGCCTTGGTGTGGGATAGTGAACTGTAGTGTGGCTCTTAGGTATATGTGCCAGAATCTTCTGCACCACTTGTTTTGGGAAGATGGTAGGAACTTCAGAGAGGAGAAGCGTTATGGGATGTTTTAGGCTGCTGGGGATTGCCCTCAAATGGTACTGTAGAGCTCTAAGCAGTTCTTCGTTTTTACATCCTGACCATGGGCTGAAGGGACTTTGCCATGTCATGTGTTCCCTGCCTCACCACAGGCCCCAAATCAATGAAGTCAGTAGGTGAGGGGTTTAGATTTGCTAAACTATGAGTCAAAAATAAGCATCTGTCTATCTCAGATTAGTTACAGTGACAGAACATTGACTATCACATGGCATCAACCTCTCTACTGAGACTTTGGTAAATGTTCTGATGGTGAAAAGTCAATTACTATAGGATGATTTGGGAATTTGAGAGAAAAGGGGTTTGGGTAGGACCTACAAAGACAGTTGAGATGACTAATTATGCCAACAGCATTGGAAGTCCTCAGAAATCAAAGAGATGAAATCAAAGCAGTGAAAATAAGAGAGGATGTGATTTAGTGAAGAGGTAAGAAACAGAGATGGACCAAAGGCTAATCTACCACACATGCCACTATGCACCCAGTAGGGATAGATTTTCACTCAGATGAAGTGTGTATGCATAGGGGCAGATAGCTAACACATAACAGAAAGCAAGAAGGAATAGACTTTGCATATCTGAATCACATTCATGTGTCCTAGTGAGGACAGTAAGCTCATTCAACACGGAATTGCATATTTCTAATTTTAAAATCCACAGATGGTGTAGCTGATGCGATTCATTTATGTCTTAGATTTGCATAGCATTTCCCCCCAAACAATCCAGAACCTGTACTGATATTATAAAAATACATATCTTGAAAACATGATCAGGAAAAACAATGAAATAAAGTTTGTTTATAATAAAATAGGTATGGAAAGTGACAGACTTGTGAGAAATGATGTTATGCAGAAATCATATCATTATAGGGTTTTACTCCATTGTTTCAGTCACATTTCCCTTGGTGGAAGAGTCTGTCTGTTGCTCCCTCACTCTTTCTGCCTCTGCCTCTGTCTCATTTCAGGCCATTTTCTCCATACCTCATGATATCCAATTATTGTCTCACTTGTCACAGAACAATCTCCCTTCTGTTTTGACAGAAACTTCCTTTTTGTCTCATCTTTTATTGGGAATTTTTCTAAGTAATGGCTCACAGATCTCAGAGTTTTATTTAATAAGTTTTAACATATTTTTTCTCTAAATAATTAAGTTGTACCCTTAGATATCATACAGATATATTTCATGAAATCTTAATATTCTAAGTGAAAATTGAAGTTAATACTGTGAAAATTAATTCTTACTAATTTTCAGAAGGTAAAGGCTTTAGACAATGTAAGAATAATGGGGAAAAGATCTAAGTTGAAAGAAGAAGTGGGTAGAGATATAATCTCAATGCATTATATTCATTTCATATTACCAAATAATATTAAATATACATGGTTCACACTTGCTCTATAGTTAATAAAATATCTTGAAGTTGATATATGTTAAAACTACTTAGCCTGTGCTATGTAGGAACAATAAAGAAGATTTCATGATTTGAAGTAGCTGTACCTATATTTTTATCAATAGAACTATCAGCCCCATAATCTTCTGCAAAGAGTCCTCTAACTTTTCACAGTACTTTTCAATGACATTATGAAGAATTCTGTAGTGTAACTTTAAGGGAATAAACTTTAGGGGAATAAATGACAGGCCGTATTCCACCCTGGTGAGAGGGCAGTTGGGAGACAAGAGTGGTGAATATTCCTTATTACACACTGGACTAGTTGCTACATTTGCAATGAAGGTTGCAAAAGTTATGTTGTAGGTAATGTTCTGAAGTCCAGAATGGAAATTATTAGAAGAATCAGTGTAAATTCAGGACCTCAAGATGCAGAAATAAACTATATAATTAACAGGAAGTGGCTTATTAATTCCTCCTCCAATATAGTGGCATTCTGGTCTTATTTCCTGTTGGCCACTTCCTGCTCCTTAAACAGTGGGCGGCCCTTCCTACCTATCTCCAATTCTCAGATGTCTTTAAAACCTCTAAATTCAAAGTGTGCATTTTGCATTGTGCCTGATGTATCTCTTAATCTGTAAATATCCAACAGGATCAACATCTGGTTGCCAGCTTCTTTTTAAACAAAGGCTATTGGATACAATAATTCTACTTTCTGAAGTGTCATGTATGGATTATGGAGATGGGTAGTTTCAGTAGGGATGAATTGTCCTTTGAACCATAAATGTTGTCAGAACATGGTCAAAAGAATGACCTGTGGTGAACAAAGCCTTGGGGAACTGTAAGAGAGGCTCCAGGGCAAAAGGTCTTTTTCCTCAGGTGAACTTTTGTTTCCTGCATTGTTCTTGGATGTGATTTTGTGCCTCCTGTAACAAACATTTACATTCAATTTATAAGACCTGTTCATGTCTGTGGGATGTCAGATCATAGCTATAGAACCCAAACTGGTCAGTGTGGCCTGCTTTGCCTTTGTGCTTTTCAGATAATAATCTATAGTACATGCCAGACAGTAGTGCTTAAACTGGTCTGTGCTGAGAAAGTTCTAGGAAAGGGCTGCTCTCTTAACATTTAGTATGTCTTTACTGGCGTTGATTTTCATGTTTTTCTGATCATGTTCTTTTGAACTCAAACAACCTTCCTTGGATTATTGCTTTCTTTGTTACATTCCTGCATAGAAGTACACTGAAATAGAAGTGAGGATGTTGACAGATCCAGACTGCGAATTACAATCTGTTCTGTCATGGCCTCAGATCCCAGGTCCAGCAGACAACATCTGCACAGGTCAGTCAAAAGTTGACAATAAAAGAGTAATTTCCCTTTTACTTGCTACAGAAAACATCCAGTGAACTCATACAAAATTCCTCTGTACCCCTATTTTTACACATTGGCTTGAAGAAATAAAGCATTTTCCTGCAGATTACCCCACGTTCTAATTTGTCTAATTAAAAAAATTTGTCTAATGTTTTTGAAATGTTGTTTCACTTGTTTCTTTATCACATTTTTTTGTTTCTTTTAATAAACTGGAAATTAACTTTAAAATGTTAATTAAATTAATGAATCTGTTCTTAATTTATAATTTTCCTTGTTATCTCAAGAGTCTCTTCTTATTTAATTAGTACTAGATTGCTTAGAAGAGGAACAAGAATAAAAACAGCCAATGAATATTTTCCAAATGTGCTTGCCCACGTTTGAGATATGCAAAAGAGAAAATGCTACAGAGAAGAGAAGAGGAGTCAGGCTCATTTGTAATGAAAATGAGAGCAATAGGTACTATACAAGAGAGAGTGGAGGGATTATAGAGATGGCTCAGTGGCTACCAGTGCTTGTTACTCCTTAACAGGACCTGAGTTCAGTTTCAGCTCTTTGTAACTCCTATTCCAGAGTGATGCTCTCTTCTGGCCTCCATGGGCACCTGAACAAATGTATCCTACATATTGAATAAATGAATGAATGAACAAATGAATGAATAGCAACCCCAGAAAAAGTAACCACTTAATAATACCTTGAAGAAAAACAGAAGGAAGAGAGGGAGCAGCTACCGCATGCCTGTGTCCTTGGGATTTTGAAAAAAATTATACCACTGGTACAGTGGAGATGGAACCAAGATGAGTTAGCATTCCAGTAGACAGGAAAGCTTAAATGTGTGATTTCTGATTACCCTGATGTGAGACATGTGCCGGCTTCTCTATGTTTAAGTATCCATCTTCTTGAATCTCTTTGCTATCCTCCCACCCTACAGTTTTCTACTGGAAGCCAATTGCATGGAGCAAGTCATTTACCTCTCTGACTTTCAGAGCTGGTTAGGTCTAGGCAGCCACTGCAGGACCCAATGGGTGTAAACTGAAGCTGGTATCACTTAGATGCCTGGTGCCCTTTATCCAGAGTAGAGGCAATCCTTAGAAACATGAATGGGGTAGTACAAAAGCATAGGGAAGGGAAAGGGAGGCAGTTCCAGGTACACGAGAAGCCAGAAATAAACATTTATATAATTACAACACTTCTTTCTCCCTTCCCTTTCCTCACCCCAAGCCTGCCCATATGCTCTCGCTGCTCTCCTTCAAATTGATAGCTTTTTTGTTCACTATGTATTCATATACATTTCTGTTTTTATTTAATTAATTTATTCAGATTACAACTCAATTGTTATCCCATCACTTGGATCCTCCAGTTCCTCCCTCCCTCCTGTTTTCACCCTAGTCCCCTCCCCTAGATCTAAGACCAAGGAGGGCCTCCTCCCCCACTATATGGTCATAGGCTATCAAGTCTCATCTTGGTATCCTGCTTATTCTTTCTCTGAGTGCCACCAGACCTCCCCACCAAGGGGAGGTAGTCATATATGGGGCACCAGAGTTCATGTCCGAATCAGTCCCTGCTCTCCACACAACTGTGGAGAATGTCCTACCCACTGGGCAGATCTGAGTAGAGGTTCGATGTTTACTGTTTGTATTGTCCTTGGTTAGTGCAGTAGTTTGAGCAGACCCCCTGGGCCCAGATCCACCCATCATGATGTTCTTCTTGTAGGTTTCTAGGACACTCTGTATCCTTCTATTTCCCCATTCTCCTATATTTCTCTCATCTAGAATCCCAATAAGATGTCCTCACAACTATCCCAATCTCCTGCTAAGTGAAGACTTTCATGGGACATGCCTTTTGGGCTAGTGTCCAATTATAAGTGAGTATATACCATGTGAGTCTTTCTGCTTCTGGGTTAACTCACTCAGTAGGATCATTTCTAGTGCCATGCATTTGTCCACAAATTTTGAGATTTCCTTGCTTTTAATAGCTGAGTAGTATTTGTATTCCATGGCGTAAATGTAACTCAGTTTCTTTATCCATTCTTCAACTGAGGGACATTTAGGCTGATTCCAGGTCCTGGCTATTATGAATAAGGCTGCTATGAACATGGTTGAGCATATGTCCTTGTTGTGTGGTAGAACATCTGGGTATATTCTAAGGAGTAGAATAGCTGGGCCTTGAGGAAGCCCTAGTCCCAGTTTTCTGAGAAAGCACCAGATAGATTTCCAAAGTGGTTGTACCAGTTTGCATTCCCACCAGCAATGAAGATATAACCTGTTCAGTCCATGCTTATATGTATGTTTCCAGAGATGAGCGTTTGGAACTGGACAACCAATGTGTGTACTCTTCCCTGGGGAGACCATAGAGGTAGTTTCCTTAACATGTTCCTTGTTACAAGAGATAGCAGACATCACTGGGCACAATACAGTACACCATGAAGGACTTTATCCCTCGATATTGAGTTTAATTGTACTATTTTATCATCAGATTCTTCTTTTTAAAATATCTATCTTATATTTAATTATCCCCCCCCCCCGTGTATGTGTGTGTGTTTATGTGCACATGTGTGCAGTGCCAGTGGATCCCCTGGTCCCCTTGGAGTTGAAGTTGCATGTAGTTGTGAGCCACCCAGCATAGGCGCTGAGAAATAAACTCAGGTCCTCTGTGGAAACATAACCACTGAGCCATCCCCACAGACCCTGAGTTCTTCCCTGTCTGTAGAATAGTTATCTAACTTAGCCAGCTTTCTTTAAATTCATTAGTTCCCTATTCTCCAGAGAAGGGAAGAATGTAATAGAACTGTGCTTTCCTGACCTGAGGCAAAGGGGCCAGATTCAAGCTGTCCATTACAAAATAGAAGGACTGCTTTTGGAATCTACAGAGAGATGAAGAATTAGGTCCAGGTGTTTTGTTTGTTGGTTGGTTGGTTTTGATGAATCTGCTGGAAGAGTTTAGTTACTTCCCATTAAGAGCAGGGAAGAACTTTTGCTTTAAAGCAAGTCCAACAGCACTGCTGGTTAACAATTACGCTGATAACATTGGTTCTTTTGATTTTTTTACTTACTAATTATCAATTAAATCATCAAATGTACCTACCAATCTGATGTGTGGCCCTGGGAGGCACAGAGGCAAACACAGGTTAATCTGGAATCAAGTTTCCTTGCACAAGACCATTTTAAGTGGACAATTATGTTTTAAAAGAGGAAGCCACTGGAGGTTGGGACTAAGGCACAATTTTAAAATGAGGAAGCATCTTTTCTTTTGAACAATATTCCAGATTTTCCTTTGTCACACACTTGCATCAGTGTTGTACTCTGGCTTGACAATTGAGTATTTGATAGTTGTTGGGAGCAGTTAGAATAATGAAGTTATAGTGTCCTTTCTCCAGAATCAAAGAGAAAGATCTCAGTTGCATTCATCTTCTCTGTTGGCTGCAACAAACTATCACAGATTTAGTGGTTGCAAACAACACATTTATCAGCTCATGGCGCCATACTTTAGAAGCCTAACAGGAGTCTTGTTAGACTAAACATCAGGCATTGGCCAAGCCTTTGTGGAGACTCAAGGGTAGCATCCATTCTTTGCCTCACACTTTCTGCAGGTTATCATGTTCTCTGGCTGGACCTCATGTATTCTGTCTTTAAAGTCAGCAGTGGATAGAGAAAATGAAGATGGCCCCACATCATGCCACTGACCTCTACAGCTGCCAGGCTGTAACTTATCTTTTGCCTCCGTCCCTTCCCAAAGATTAGGTGACTACATGGGGCACAGTGGGATGATACATAGTGATCTTCCTTCCTTTTTTAAATTTATTTTTTATTTTTTAAATTTAACTCTTCTCTCATACAATACATCCCAACCTCAGTTTTCCCTCCCTCCACTCCTCCCTACCCCCACTGCCAACCTTCCCCCTCCTCCAGATCCACTCTTCTTTTGTTTCCCGTGAGAGAAAAGCAGGCCTCACAGGACTATTAACTGAACACCATATAACAAGATACAATAAGACTATACACAAACCCTCATATCAAGGGCAAGGCAACCCTAGGAGGAGGAAAAGGGTCTAAAGAGCAGGTGAAAGAGTCAGAGACACCCCAACTTGCACTGTTAGGAGTCTCACAGGAGCATCAAGAAAACAGCCATGAAATATATGTAGAATACCCAGGACAGACTCATGAGGTTTCTGTGATTGCCATTTCAATGTCTCTGAGTCCCTATGGGCTCTGCTTAGTTGATTCTGAGGGCCATGTTCTTGTGGTATGCTTGACCCCTCTGGCTCCTACAATTCTTTCTTCCCAAGCTCCAGGACAGCTAATCAAAAACTTTAATTGAATCTACTTCTTCAATTTTTCTTTGCCTCATAATATAACATCATAGGTTCTGGGATTCAGAGAGAGGATATCTTCAGAGACAAGGACACCACTTTGCATATACATTAGCCAACAATAATAATCGTTACTGAGCAATTGTAATCTTTACTGAACATTTGGTATGTTCTTATCTTTGTGCTGGACACTGAAGCATATAAGAGATGGCTAAGAAATAATGTCTGCGGTCTAGGGAGAGGGTTCATTGTACAAAGTGCTTGCCCTAAAAGTATATAAGAGCTAGAGTTCAGATCTATAGCTCCCACATAAAAGCTGGTTAGGTGTGGCAGCCCACTTGTAAGAGGAATCAGAGAGAGAATCCCAAAGTCAAGACATCCTCAGTAAATAAAGTGGATAGTAATCAAATAAGATACCTGACATCAATCTCTGGTCTCCACATATGAATTTATAAACATATGTGTTCCTGCACATATATGCACCCATGTAAAGGTGACTACACATTCACACATGCAAGCACACCACACACACACACACACACACACACAGAGAGAGAGAGAGAGAGAGAGAGAGAGAGAGAGAGAGAGAGACAGACAGACAGACAGACAGACAGAGACAGACAGAGACAGAGACAGACAGAGACAGAGACAGAGATAGACAGAGGCAGAGAGACAGAGACACAGAGAGACAGTGATGGGGATACCTTCTCACAAGTAATTTGGGCAGCACTTGGCTGATGGTAAAGCCCACCACATACAGAACAATGAGTGAGTGCCCTGAGATTTAGATACCACACATTGGCAGTTGGTGAATGCACCTTGCTCTCTCTATATGTCCCTTTGGTGAAGACATCTCCCTTTTAATCATGGGTCCTCACTATTCTTTATAGTCTGACATCTGAAGTTTTGTTCATCTATACCACTAGACTTCAAATGTTTCTGTAACTTTCATCAGCTAACTTACTGAAAATTCAGACAAGGAAAGAATCAGAGGACCCATTTCAAAACAACTCCAAAGAATTCCCCTTGCCCCCCAAATTTATTCAGCATTCATCTCCTCTATTATATATTTTGTCTTCAGAGTCAAGTACTTGGAAATGTTTAAATCATGTAGCTATAAGAAATAGAATTTCTTCAACTATTAGTTGTGTTTAGATGTTTATTTACCTATCCTATCTCTATAATGTATAATTAACTATTTACTTCTTGTTAATTCTAAAGATATAGAATAAAAACCACATCTAGATATTGGTAATTCTAGAATATCTGAGAAAATATTTTCCTTTTAATTAGCAGCTTACTTTACTGGTAAGAAAGTCCAGCATCCGGAAGCATTTTCTAAAAACCAGTCACTCAAAGGACATATATCTGGCACATCCTACCAGACAGGGCTTGTGGGCTATAGTACAGTGCATTCCCTGAGCACCAATAAAAGTCTTTTCAATAAGAGCTAGAAGGATTGGATTCTCCTGTGCTAAAGGATTAAGCCATTAACCTTAACAATGCCAATGTCTGCTCACTTTCAAATCCCACTAATTAGTGTCCAAGGTAATATTTAAGAACACACTTTATACATCAGAGCATGCAAAGACATCAGCTGCTCATAAACACAAGAATCTTTTGAGACACCATCAAGGGAAAAGATACCAGGCAGAGTGCAAACTGCTATCTTTATGAATGAGGAGGAAATCTGAGCCATGAGGATTGGTATTATGTGGTGTTGTCAGAAAATATTCTCTGAGGACAGGATTGTGTTCTATCTGTGCTGACCAATATGATAACCACTCGCCATATGTCTGGTGCGTAACTATATTTGGATATTCTGCCAACTGTTTTTTATTTTTCTTTTTATGTCCAGTGCAACTGAAGTACTTAGTTTCAGATTTTATTTAATCTTAATTTAAATTTTGAGTTCAATATTCCACGTGGCTTGGGACCATTATTTTGACAGTATGGTTTCATTGGTTCTTCTTCTTCCCATATCTCACTGATTGCTTTCATATCTAGTTCCTGACAGTAGACTAGAGAAGTAACAGCAGTAGTCATGTTGTCTATGTTCATCAGAGTTTTCCAGAGAGACAGAACTAATGGGCTGTGCTGATAGACAGATGAATGCTAGGTTGACAGACAAGTAAGACAAAGCAGAAAGAGCTATCATGATCATTGGGTCATACATGGGCAGAGATTGAAAAGTCAGGGGATAGCTCTGAATTATCACCCTAGTCCAGGCAGTAAGCAGGCACATTGGTAAGAGGGGCAGCCGTAGCATGAACCTGCATTGGGAGCCACAAGAGCCTGGGTAGAACCAAGACTGAGGTTTTTCACATGGTATCATAAGAGTGGACAGACATGGATGGGCCATGTCCTGGGTTTGTCTCAGAAAGTTAGTGCTGTGGATAGTCCCTGGCTCTGTGGAAGGGATGGAGACAGCGACAGCAGCCGTAAGTGTGTGTTTCTGAATGGAAAGAGAGAGCTATCCAGACTAGAACAAAGATGTCTTTTGTGCTCAATATATATCAGTTACTTTACGTGATTCTATTACAAAATGATTAACAGAAACAACCTAAGGAAGGAAGGGATTATTTTGGCTCACACTTTGAGGTGCTCATCGTACCGTACACCAGGAACACAGACAGGCCAAGACACAGGGAAGACACGGAAGAAGGTGTCTTCTATGAGGTGGTCCTAAGTCCTGTTTAGTTAATAATCAATATAAACATTCATTATGCAACGTGATTAACTTACTGCATATATCTGAATGAACACAATCACATACGGTTTTGATTGCCCTAAACAATACTAGCCGAATAAGCAGCATTCTAGTATCTATCACACTCCTTAAAGTCTTCTGTCTTTAAGTAGAGTTTGCTTGTAATTCTAGTGGCTGTATGGACAAGCTTTGTAAGAAGAAAAAGTACCACTAATTAAGTCAGAGAATGTTCCCATCAGCTCCAAATGAATTGGGAGATGAGGATCTTTCTTAATAAAATCGTGCAAGTGTTATTTAAAAAAAAAAAAAAAAAACTTTCCCCAAAACTTCATGGATATGGATGCTAATATGACATTGATTAGTTTCAGGCCAGCCCTATTCCTCCACTGTGTTTGCTAAGGGGAATAATTCTCTGCAGCTGGATTTTTGAAGCGTTGATTAATTGGTCAGGAAGTTTTCTTTATCGCTCAATATCTGGCAGGTGTTTATGGGTATATTTGATGTGTCTTTATGACTCCTAGGATGCACATCTCTAAATGATGGCATCACCTAGATATAGTTGGCTTATGATACATAAAGATGTTCAGGACTGTCTGTTAAAGGAAGGACAAAGATCACAGTCTAAATACCCAGAGAGCAATTATCGTCACATCACTTTGGTTGCACTATACAGCTTATTGTTATGGATCATGTCATCTTCCAGCAATTCTGCTTACTTTGTGTCTAACAACTGTCCATAGGCTTAAGGAGGTGTATAGGCTTCACCTTTTCCAAACTTATGTTATTTGGGGTTCTTTAAATGCCTATACCTCCCTTCCAACCCGCCTACCCTAGATAGGAGAGTAAGGAGGTTTATGGGAATATTCCAAGGAGTGGAATAGCCGGGTCTTGAGGAAGCCCTATTCCCATTTTTCTGAGAAAGCGCCAGATAGATATCCAAAGTGGTTGTACTAGTTTGCATTCCCACCAGCAATGAAGGAGTGTTCCTCTCTCTCCACATCCTCGCCAGCATGTGGTGTCAGTTGAATTATTGATCTTAGCCATTCTGATGGGTGTAAGATGGAATCTCAGTGTTGTTTTGATTTGCATTTCTCTGATGACTAAGGAGGTTGAGCATTTCTTTAAGTGTTTCTCCACCATTTGATATTCCTCTGTTGAGAATTCTCTGTTTAGTTCTGAGCCCCATTTCTCTATTGGGTTATTTGGTTTGGTAGTGTTTAATTTCTTGAGTTCTTTATATATTTTGGATATTAGACCTTTGTCAGATGAAGGGTTGGTGAAGATCTTTTCCCAGTCTGTAGGCTGTCGCTTTGTTCTCTTGACAGTGTCACCTGCCTTACAGAAGCTTCTCAGCCTCATGAGGTCCCATTTATTAATTGTTGACGCTAAGGCCTGGGCTGTTGGTGTTCTATTCAGGAAGTTGTCTCCTGTACCTATGTGTTCCAGACTCTTGCCCACTTTTTCCTCTAATTGGGTTAATGTCTCTGGTTTTAGGTTGAGGTCTTTAATCCACTTGCACTACCACACAACAGGGACATATGCTCAACCATATTCATAGCTGCCTTATTCATAATAGCCAGAACATGGAAACAACCTACGTGTCCCTCAGTAGAAGAATGGATAAAGAAACTGTGGTATATTTACACTATGGAATACTACTCAGCTATTAAAAACAAGGAATTTCCGAAATTTGTGGACAAATGGATTGAACTAGAAATTATCATAATGAGTGAGTTCACCCAGAAGCAAAAAGAGTCAAATGGTATATACTCACTTATATCGAGACACTAGGCCATGGTACGACCCCATGAAAAACTTTACCTACCAGGAAAGTGGGTCAGAGGGGAGAAAATCCTATTGAGACTTTAGGGGTGAGGAGCCTGGGAGAATGAGGAAATAGAAGGATCCAGAGGGTCCTGGAAAACTACAGGCGGGTCTGGGCCCTGGGGTCCTCCTCAAACTATGGCACCAGCCAAGGAAAATATAGGCAGTAAACTTCGAACCCCTACCCAGTCTAGCCAATGGACAGGACATTCTCCACCGTTAAGTGGAGAAGGGGATCTGACTTTCACACAAACTCTGGTGCCCCGTATCGGACCATGTCCCTTGGATGGGGAGGCCTGGTGGCACTCAGAGGAAAGATAATAAGTCACCAAGAAGAGACTCGATACCCTAGGAGCATATACAGGGGGAGGAGGTCCCCCTCAGTCACAGACATAGGGGAAGGGAGTAGGGGGGGAAGCGGGAGGGAGGAAAGAAAGGGAGGATACAAGAGATGGGCTAACAATTGAGATGTAATATGAATAAATTAATAAAAAATTTAAAAAAAAGGAGGTTTATGGGAACAGTAGAAGTAGCCACTCTTGAATTCAGTTCCTGGGAGCGATTCCCCTGGTGTAGTTGGAAGGATTTCAGCCGACCAGCAATTCTACCAAAGTTGCTTCTGGAACCTGGAACAACAGCTGGAGCCTGGAGCCTCAGCCAGAGCCCAAAGCCTTGAAGCCTTCACTGGAGTGGCTCTCTCTTGGAGCATCAGAAAGTGGAGCGAGGAACAGCCAAACAATACCCAAGACCCCCCGCCAAAACCCCAGCCTCCTGGTGTGTGTGTGTGTGTGTGTGTGTGTATGTGTGTGTGTGTGTGTGTGTGTATCCTCTCAGAGTCTGTACTAGGATGTGTTTCACCTGGCAAAAACCAAGTCCACACATGAAGTGGTTCAACTTCTACGTGGATAAACATCACGTATTCTCTCACAAGTCCCATACTTCGGATCAAAATAAAAACATGTTTACATCCACAATAGTGGTGTCTTTATGGACAAGAAATATGCTTTGCTATACTTATTCTTTTTCTTTTTCCCACCCTATTCCTTCCACTTCAAGATCTGTAAAAGTAATCATTGCCATACAAACTGTTCACTCACTCCTTTGCCAAAGTGCTAGGTGTACTGAAGCTAAGTGTACAGATGCTGGCTGTTAGAGCTTATATCATCTATATCATTAACAATTAATGTTTTTTATTAGTACATTTTTTTTTGTGGGGCGCCATTGCTTTAGTCTTATATCTATGCCAGTGTCAAGAAAGACCCACAGAAAGTAGCTGTTGGGTCTTTATTGAAAGGCTGAAGAAGTGAAGTCTGATATGTACAGGTGATGACAAACAGTAATGGGCACAAGAGCTAAGGGTCAGAGGAGCTAAAGCATCTGGCTGGCTTTTTCTTCTGCTTTAGTCCATCTAATTCCCTAGTCTACTGGATGTTCTACCCATACTCATGGCAGACCTTCCACCCTTATTTACTGTTCACATGTCAGTCACCCCCAGACATTTTCTCACAGACATACCCACAAATGTACGCATCTCAAATTGACAGGCAAACCTATCTATCACTCCCAGGATACCAGTGCAGGGCTTTGCTGGTAACCAGAAGGTCCCTGTTGCTTAGGGGTAGGCTCCAGTCATTTGTCCTAAGATATCCATCAGATTTGGATATTATTCCTGTGACTCAATGTAATAGCAAGAGGGAGGGACTCCAGAAAGCTTGGAAGCAAATGGAACTCAATAGGCCCAGAATGAACATGGTGCTGATGGGGTGAGTATCTGGGTCTCTCTTTAATGCATGCCCTCCCCCCCACTCTTAAGCCACCACATGTTTATATACCAATGAGCCAAAGGCAGTTTCCTGTCACAACTGGACAACTGAATCTGAAATAAAGAACAGTAATTGTTTTTAATGATAGCTGAGAGCAGGAGGAATTAGAGAGGATGCCACATAGAGAATAAAGAAGTAGAAAAGGTCTATATTCATATTCAGTTGATATTCTGTAGGCAAAGGCTTGAGAATACACCAAGTCAACCAGTTATTATTTGACAAACCTCATATCCTTTTCTGGATTAGAATTATAATCTAATATTATTAAGGACTTAATGGTTTCTACATGTTGAAATAACCTGTGGTTAACCAAGGAAGTTTCCCCTGTGATGTAGGGTGTAAATTTTGTACAGAGTATGTTAGGGTGTAACACTCACAGACCTTGGGATACCATGGCTCATAAACACTGACCTGTAAATCAAAGCCAACTTTCTGGAAACTTCAGGGTACCTGGGTAGGCTTGTTCTTCCTGATATATACTAAGTCCTGTGCCAGGGTGTTTGGGCAGTATAGATAGATTCAAAGATGCCATGGACTCTATCTTCCATTAGATGTAATCAATGTGGGACCCTCCCAAGACAGAAGAAGGAGAGAAAAGGAAGTCAAATTTAGAACCTTTTGACTTTCTACTGGGGACTCTGATTGGTCTGCTCCTTCTGTCAATCAAAAGGTCACAAGTCAATATTGGTAGTCCTCTTGGTATGGGTGCTTTCTAGGCTTTGGGACAAAATGCACTTCATTACTCCTTTGGCTCTGGAAACTGCACCACTGGTCCTGAAGTGCTTTGAAACTTTCCTTGCCTCTTTGAATCCCTTCCCACTCTTTTGTAAAGACATTTCATAACATGTTCTTCAGTTGTCCAACTTGACTGAATTGCCATTTTCAAGAGGATCTGAGATTGGCAACCAGCCAGGAACACTTATGTGTACTCACCCAGCATCATGCTTGGCCATTTCTCCTGTGCTACCTTGAAGTGCTAACCTGGGCTCTAAGTGCAAGTCTGAGGCTGAAATAAGCTTAGTCGAGGGCAGTTATGGTGGTCAAGTAACCAGGACATCACTTGAAAATGTCCTCACTCTTCATAGTTCATCAACTTTGCCTTTTAAGAGAGTTACAGAATCTCAAGGTGACCTAGCCATCCATCTGAAGGCATGTGATGGTGCTGCCTGACAGCCACTCTCTCCCGCATTCCAGTACTAGACCAGTCTCACTTCCCACTTTTGTTCCCACAAAATGCATTGACTTTTACCCCCACTCCTGGCTGCTCAGTTAGTTAAAGCCCTAACAGCCCAATTTGTATGGGAAAATACTGTTTGCATGGAAAAATATAGAATTTATAGAGTTATGTGTACACAAATTATTTGCTTATACAACATTGTAACAATTGTTTTTGTTTTCCTTTTTGTTTTTCAAAATCTTATCACTTAAAGCTTATGGTCTTAGAGCAGTTATTACAGACAGGAAAACACCTTAGCCATAGTCTTTCTTCTTCCATGTGCATTCTTATCCCAGACTTACGGTCATGGTTTCCTCCTCAGTCAGCTGAGGAATTCCCATTCAAGATATGGGAAGCATTGAGAAGGACCAGTCTGACATCTTGGTACACTTCCCTTTGACATCCCTGGCATGTCCTATAGTCCTACATCCAGCAGTGAGGTGCAACTCAAGATCTCATATGGATTTGTGAGTCCCAGGTGCCCGGTTGGCACCCAGAGCAAAGGCACTTATACAATCAAACCATCTTTTGACATGTGGACTGATGAACAGTGATATGCCCTTCCCTGCTTGAGGAAAAGCTTGTGGAGATCTGAAGTGCCAATGACAGCATGGCTGCCCACCCTGATGCCAGTCACTCATTGTGAGGTGGGACTTGACAGCCCCTCAGGCAAACTTAGGGATGCCCCTGGAACTCAGAGAAATAGCTGTATTGAGCAGCTCTGTGCTGTTCAGAGCCTGGACAGTGTTCCAGGCACAAGGTGATGTTTACTGTTTAAGAGAAACAGCATCTGCCACTGCAGCCTGACTCCTGTGAAAGCTTTGATTCCTGTCACTAAAATCTGTTAAGCAAATGTGTATTACCTGCTGTTCCTTTTTACCACTTAGACTTTGTCAGGATCCTTGGTTTCAAGGACTTTCTAGTTATTGGAATTAGAATCATATATAGGAGAGGAAGTAAGTAATGAATGTCCCACATTCAACTTAACATGTATTGAACATCATAGGTATTGAGATGCCAGCCATTACATATGGTATAAAAATTCAGCTCTATATTCAATGAGTTGCTTACAATGGAATTGGAGTATAACACGGGTACAAGTTTTGTGTTACATAATTTAGAAGAAGGAGCAGCTGTCATAGGTGGAGACGTCTACACATGGGGTAAAACTGGAAGTAGATCTTAAACGATGGTGAGTTAGGGGAAGGTGAGGGTAGGGGGCATAAAGGCTTGGAAGACAGGATACACATCAGGACTGATCATGAAGGGTGAGAACTGGCTTTCCTGGCTTGAGACTGTCTGGAGAGCGGACAGGATGCTGGCCTTGTGTCCTGGAATCTTGCCCTGTAAAGTTTAAAGTCAGTGGCTATGTCACAGTGAAGAAGACGGCCAACCCCACATGGGCAGTGGTCAGCCTGCCAGTCTCTGTGTTCTCTTCTATGCTCTTCTTGATTGCCTGGCCCCACACTGTGTTTTACAGCAGCGTGCTTCTTCCATAGGGAAGTGCTGTGCGAGCCCCATTTCTGTATGTGGGGCATTTCAGCAGCCTCCCTAGTAAACAGCAGGTCATCAATCACACGAGACAAACCGTGAAAGGAAGGAGGAGGAGAAGTGGCACGTCATTTAGGGAGGCACAAAGGTCACATGCGCTGTTTCCAATAGGGTTTTCAGACTCAACATTTCAGTGTACACCTCTCTCTTCTTCTCATCAGACTCACAGCTTGGTTTGCCCTTTTCAACTTATTTCTTATATGAAATTTATTTTGCAGGCCTCTGTCAAGTTCCTCACCAAATATCCTTGGTGCACAATGTCCAGAGAGCTTGTAGGAGTTTCGTCATCTTGTGCTGTTCAGGAAGCACTGATCAGTGATTTTCTGTCTTTAGTCTCCTACTCTTTGCTCTGCCATGAGGGCAACACTGGAGAGCCTTAATGATGACAAGTGGTGGGTGAGAAGAAAAACCCTTGTATACAAGCTAGCGACTTGAGGCTCACGCTGGCTGGTGATGTGGAGCACAGAAGTAGCTTCCACGAGGCTGAGGCTTGGAGGAGTGGGTAGGACGGGAATCCAAAGGGAATGTGAGGGCACATCTTGGGAGTGACTCAGATTGCATCTCAAGCTAGCATGGATGATCAAGGGTCTGGGCCTATCTCAGGGGCCCAGTAAAAAAAGATCCGCAAGGTTCAGAAGAAGAGATGGAAACTAACTGCCTCTTGAGATTTCAACAAGAAAGGAAGACATTCTGTCCCCTAGGAGCAGAGCTTAACTATAGGGGGCGGAATTGAATGGACGCAGATCTAGAGTGAAGTCTGAGGAAATGAATTATAGGAGAGTAGTAAGGACTGCAACCAGCTGGCAACTACTCTTAGGGCATTGGGTTTCTCGTGGCAGTTCAGAATCATCCTGAGTAAAATGTGCCACATGCTGCTGGTGAAGCTTCTAGTAGTTTTTAAAAAGGGCATTAAAAACTAATATTTTAAAAAATAAATATCTACTTAGTTATACTTATGTTTTTAATTTAAATGTTGGGAGCAAACTGTCATAGTTAGGGTTCCTATTACTGTGATGAAACATCACGAACAAAAGAAACTGGGGAGGAAAGCTTTATTTGGCCATATACTTCCATATCATAGTCTATCATAGAGAAAAGTAGGAGAGGAGCCCAAGCAAGGCTGTAACCTGGAGGCGGAGCTGACACAGAGGCCACAACGGGGTGCTGCTTGCTGCCTTGCTCAGCCTGCTTTCTCATAGAACCCAGGGCTACCAGCCCAGGGAATGAACCACCCACAATGGGCTGGGTCCTCTCCCATCAATTACTGATTAAGAAAATACCCTACAGCCAGAGCTTATAGAGATATTTTCTCAACTGAGGTTCCGTCCTTTCAGATGACTCTAGCTTGCATCAAGGTAGCATAAAACTACTGTTTTATTTCTTTAAAGAAACAGCACAAAGGCCAAGATTGTGGGAGCAAACACAAATACATGTGTAGGCAGCCTATCCGTTACTTCTACCGACGAGAAGAATTTGAGCCCAAAAGAGAACAGAGTTATCATTGCTTTTTCCTGTGCTTGACTCTCTAGGACTGGGAACTGCTGCTTGTCTGGCAAGAGGTTGACAATGATTCTTTAGTCACATAGCATTTTAATTATTATCATATATGTAAACTTGCTTATTATTACATTCTTTTAAATTTTATGTATGTGTGTCTCTGTGTTTATATATGTTTATCCACACAGATACCTGAGAAGGCCAGAAGAGAGCATCAGATCCTTTGGAGCTACAGGCAGTTAGGAGTTGCATTATTTGGGTGCTGGGAACTGACCACTAGTCCTCTGCAAGAGCAGCAAGAACTCTTAAATGGTGGAGCTCTGTCTCCAGGATCTTATGTATTGCTTTAAGAAAAGGCCTTGCTCCTGGTGGTTGCTTATGTACATGATGGAAAATTGATATAAATTAATCAGCCAGGGATGAGCAAGTAATCAGAACTTCTGAGAAGCCATGGAAAGTAGTAGGCTGGAGCTGGTGGGACTAAAGGGTGGTTGTTGAGTTTTCAAAGGAAAATCAGGGAAGGAAAAGAAGAGTGAGATCCAATAATTCTTAAGAATGATATTTGAGAGTAAACTAGAGCCAAATCAGTTTTGGCAAGAAAACTAAGAGTAGAGAGGGAAGAAGAAGCAGCTATCTCTTCTATACTAAGGAGGTTCCATTGTCCTGTCTACATTTTACTTGTAGTAGAACCAGGAGGGGGGAAGAGGGGAGAGAGAAGAGATAGAGAGAGAGAGAAAGAGAGAGAGACAGACAGACAGACAGACAGACAGACAGACAGACAGAGACAGACAGAGAGAGATAGAGAATGAATATGAAAATATTATCTGGTCCTTGCTCAGTTAATAATAGTAGTTTTACCATAATCAGATACCTACAATATGTCAGGCCCAAGCTAGACCTAATATAGGTTAGAAACTGTTATTACTTGCTTTGTGCCAAAACAGCTGAAATGAATGATATAAGAAAAGAAGGCTTTGTTTGGGTCCATGATTTCAGAAGGTTAAGTCCATGGAAGCTTGGCTCCATGCAGTCAAGTAGAATCTCATAGCCATTGCTGTGGGTCATAAAAGAAGAATATTATGTCATGACAGATAGAAAGAAGAGTCCAGAAAGGCTAGACCTGCGGTTCAGGGAGAACCTTCAAGAATAATACGACATTATGACTGAGAGGTAGGCAAGGGATGGAGTTTAGGTAGAGTATTCCAACGTAGGTTGCCAGGAACGCATCTCCTCTAGTTATCCCCACGTAGTGCTTCCATGACCTCCTCACACCTGTTGGGGATCAAATTCCAAACACATGAACTTATGAGTGAGAGACTTGCACTGAGGGCATAGCAGGTAACCAGTCCTTCAGGGGCATCTCCATCTTAGCCACCAAGGAAACCGCGCCTTAGAGCAGGACCAGGTCATGCTCTGGTTCATACAGACTTCAGTAGGAGAAGTCAGATGAGAGTTGGAGTTCTTTTGTGGATTCCCACTGTGTAAAGCTGCTTCATATCAGTGTGGGGTGTGTGTATGTGTGTGAGTGAGTGGGTGGGTGGGGGGGCAAGCCTTTGCCAAAGCCTGCTTTATTTAAACTCAAAGTTGGCTATGCTCAGTAACTTTGGAGGGGAACTCAAAGCACCATTTTTATTCCAGCAGGGATGAAATCAAATTGTTGTAAAAATTGATGCATTCTTAGACATTAGCATTTAGAAATGTTTAAATTAAGCAGAAAAATGTCTGGGCCACCCTCAGCTATGTTTTTTCCAGTTTCTCTCTCCATAACCTTTGCGTTTGTTTGTATCAGGACAGACTTACTTCTATGTACTGGTCTCCATGTGTAACAGTTCATTATTACTAGAAAGAGGGTAACACTTGGACAAATTCATACTCTAGGGAAGCCATAGCTTACAGGTTAATTTGTGGAATAAATGGTGGGAAATATTTGTAGTGTCTGAAGTATTTTCCTTGATTGTATAGAAAGTGTGGGGGAGAGCAATTTTCAAAGGACAGTAACAAAGACCACTACAGAGGGGAAAAAGAAAAGGCAATTTAATTTGACACATGTACTAATTCTGCTGTGCCCAAGGACAGGTTTTTGGGCATCATGGATAGGCTGATGGGGTGGACAATTGGAAGAGATGTGGTGGAGGGGTCTTAGGGAGGTTAGTCAACCAAGTAATCAATTAACTGCCTGTTGTTATCCGCAAGAAACTAGTGTCCATTCATTATCTCTAGTGGACACATAGGACATTCAGAGTTCTTGTCATGGTGATTTCCTTCAGGGGTAGAGCAAGGCTTTGGGACAAGTCAAAGAACATAACAAGAAGATACAAATAGCATGCAATTAGTAAGTGATTTATTTTTGACCTTTCATTGGTTTTAGTATTATCAACAGCAGCAACATACATGGAGCAGGTGACAGTGGTGGCCCAAATAGCTCACCAAGTCACAGACTGGAAGGCTTGTTTCTGCCCATCCTTCAAGGAACAGAGTGGTACCATATCAGAAACTAGATGCCAGCTGCATTCCCTGCTCTATATGTCCCATCCTTTCAGAGATATGTCATATTATTTCCTTTCAAATCTCTCTCTTTTTGCCCCCTCATCTGCTTTTACACACTTCATTGATGTTATCCAGGCAGCTGTTATATGAGTCTGACCCATCCTTTTATATATTCTTCTTAAATCTCTTTATCCTTTTGTTTCTAATGTAACTTTTTTTTTCTTTTCATCTCAGCTACTCCATCGAGAATTATGTGCCACTTTGGTGCCATTCACACCCCTAGAAATCTGTGGTGACACTATTGTCTACTGGAAGAGGCTAAACTCCTTGATACACTATTCTAATCCCCTTTGTGTGCTTTTCCTTGAACGGTCCACATTTTTCTGCCAACCTTTTCCATGCTGAAAGTCTTTACTTTCACTGTTAGATAAGACCTCAGTAGGTTCCTCCATTATCAAAGCCTATCTCAGTTCTGTGTTATCTTAAACTTGAAACATGCTTTACATTTGTTTAGAAACAAGTAAACATTTCTCTCACCTCCCATAGTATTAATAACTTTATCCCAGTAACAGAATCCATCATGAGATAAGACCTGTTGGAAGTTTCTCTAAGAGCCATGCCTGTTTGATGTATTGTTCCATTCTTAGTCATGGCATTCTTGTGATGCATTATGTCACTCAACATCTTTACCCAGAATAATAAGTTGGAGGAATGAGACATCTGCCTACAATTTATTCCAGTTATGTCTTCTCCTTCATGAAAAAGAAATGGCAGAAAAAAAGAAAGCTAGGTCAGTTTAATCCACCACAGCCAACCCAAAGATTCATGGGACAATCACATTGTTCCTGTGTTTTTTTGTTAAAATTCTAAAAATATGTATGCTTTTTTCCTTGGAGAGGTATTCTGTTAATTAACTAAGAAATAATTGGAAATGTATTCTGTGCCAGCTATAGGCCATGCAGGTAGACTGAGCCACGGGCAGTGGGTGAGTTAAGTGTGATCAGTTGCTGGAAGCACAGCTTTAAGGTTTACATCCTCCTCCTCTCCTGTGCAAAGTGTTTTTGTTTTTGTTTTTTTTCTTGAGTCTGTGGCTATACTTAGGTCAATCATTCTTCAACTGATTAAATAAACATGGTCATAATACATTTTTAGGGTCCGGCACATAGGATGAGTTTAAATAAGAAGAAAGCCTGATGTGTGTAGTAAACTTCGAGTGAATAGTTAACTATGTTTGGTGAATTGTGAACTGAACTACTCATCCTTCCCTGCTGTGATGGTCGGCATCCTCTACAACTGTGAGCCGTTGTGTTCTGGCAGCTATTGTGTTACAGTAATGGGAAAACATGGGGAATAGCGACTGTCACAGGGCTTTGTGCAAAGGAGTTGCCAGTCAATTAATTACACCAGGAAACTAAGATCTATAGGAATGGAAAAGAGGCACCCACATGAGGAGTGTGGCAGGGAAACTTGGTTTATACAGTCCTAGTGTCTCCAAGGAGAGATGTTGAATGTCTCGAGTGACGGCTGCAGTGAAGAAATCAGTAAGGACTTACCTGTGGGTGATTATTTTTGAGACAGAATCTTACAATATGGCCCCAGCTGGCCTCATTTTCATGATCCATCTACCTCAGCCTTCTGAATGCTGGGATTGCAGTTATGTGCTGTGCCACTCATCTTAGATTTTATATATATATATATATATATATATATATATATATATATATATCAAAGGAAGAATACTGGAAGCCTGGGAGGGAGTATAGTCATCTAAATTTAAAGGACAGAAAGCAGGCAAGAAATGTGTGCAGTAGCGTCACATGCAAAATACATTTACCACTGGTGCTCTGGAGGGAAACAGGCAGGCTTTCTTGATGATTGGAAAATAGCAAGATTGGAGCAGTGTCTCAGAAGCTGTCCGTCTCAGGAAAGATCTCAGCTCATGTCTGTTTCCCGACACAGAAGACAGAAGCCTATGCCCCCTTTCTTTGTGGGCTTATTTGGTGTACACAGACATTGCCCTGCTGTGAGCTGCCTGCCTGCCTGTAAGCTACAAAGAGTGTGTTACCTTCCCTGAGACACGGGGATTGCTATGATCACAACGTGCTTGGGTGCTCTTCCACTCCTACAGGCAGGTATGATAGCAGCCTTCAGTCTGTGCTTATGATACCACACTTTTGAGTAAGACTGCAGTCTGTAAAGCATCTTCAATCAATATGCATAGTAATCCTCTCGGATCTCTATTGGAAGGGTATCTCTATCGGATCTCTGTTGTGGTTGACTGAAGTGTTTCGGGTTGTCACTGAAGTGTGGCTAGACTTTATGTCAATGTTCGTCATCTGGTTGGAAGACCAGGACTTTTTCCTCCATCAGGGTGGTCTGTGAAGATCAAAAGGGGGTTATCTCAAGGTCTGTGATATATTCTCAGCTGTGTTCAAAGAACCAACAGAAATAAAGGCATGTGGAGTATAGAAATTGAATAAGCGTTGCCCTTTATGATTCTGTAATTATTTTCTTTTAATTAGCACAGAAGAATCCACCTATTTCTAGGGGACATACATACTATTTTTATTTTAAAATAAAAATACTCTAAACACATCAGAATTCATACTGTGTGATGATAACCATAAGTAGATGTCTTCAATATCCCTGGGGCATTGGATCCAGGATCCCCACCCCTGCCTGTAGCTGCCAAAATCTGTGGACATTTATATCTCTCCTATAAAACGGAATAGTCCTTGCTTATAACTCATGTATATCCTTCCATATAATTTAAATTATCACTGGATTGGTTTTCAGTACTTGAAACAGTGTGAATGCTGAGGGAGTCAGTGTTGAAACTGCATTGTCTAGGGAACAATGAAACACTTACCCACACTTCTGTGTACACACAATTCAAAAAAGATCCATCACGAAAGGAAAACTGTCCTCCCTGAACCATTGGGTACCGAGGGCTGACTATATGGTTTGCTATATATACCTTTATGGGCTATAAGCTATTCCATGAGTCCGACAACATTGCTATAACAAAACACCACAGGCAGAAACTTACTTTCTTATTGTCTGTAGGCTGGCCATTCAAGAGCATGGTATCATCAGCGCTAGTTTCAGCTGAAACTCTTTTCTAGGCCTGTGGGTGGCTACTGTCTGACTGTGCCCTGACATAGCCTTTCCTCAAATGCATTCGGTCTGTCTAACATCCTTTTCTTACATACCAGTCTGATTGGATTAGGACCCACCCATGTGATTACACTTTCCCTTAACTACCCCTTTATAGGCCTCTCTCCACATACAGTCACATCCTGAGGTTCTAAGTGTTGGGATGACTTCCACAAACAGTTGTGCAGCGGGGGTGGGGCATAGTTCAGCTCATAAAGGCTCTAAGTTGAGGTTTTTCACATCAGTTTTGGTGATGGTTAACGTTTACTGTCAATTTGACAGGAACTAAAATCACCTAGGCAACATGTCTCTGGACGCTTCTGAGAGGGATTTTTCTAGATTAGGTTAGCTGAATGAAGAAGACTCATCTGAAGTAAAGCAAGCTGAATGTCATGACTCATCATTTTCTGCTTGCTGACTGGAGAGACTATGTAACCAGCTGCCACAATAGCCTGGGTTCCTCTCTGCCTTGCCAGGATGAGTTTTCCCTCAAACTGAGAGTCCTAATAAACCCTTCTTCCTTCCTTACATTCATTTGGTTATGAAGTTTCTCACAGCAATTAGGAAAGTAACTAATAATGGGTTTGACTCTTGTAGAGAACTCTGACAAGCACTAATGAGTCTGTGCACCTAGAGGAGTTATGGCTGCCTCAAAGTTATGGCTTCCAGAAACATCCTGTCAGGCACCAAAGAACAATATTTGCTAGTAGTTTCATTTTTAAAAATGGGGATAATTAAAAGAACATAGTACGTGTATTTTATCCTGTGTTAGTCATGGTTCTCTAGAGGAACAGAGCCAATGGGATGAGAATGTGTGTGTGTGCGTATGAGAATGTGTCTGTGTTTGTGTGACTGTGTGTGTGTGTGTGTGTGTGTGTGTGTGAGAATGTGTGAATGTGTGCATGTGTGCGTGTGAGAATGTGTGTATGCATGTGTGAAGGTGTGTGTGTGTGTATGCGCATGTGAGAATGTGAATGTATTAGTTTAGCTTTCATAACAGTAGCTGAAGTGTCCAAGAAGTTGAGACTTAGATGGTTGCTCGGTCCATGAGGCCTTGGACTTCAGCAGCTCCACTCTGGCACCTAAAACCTGGTAGGTTCCTGTAGAGCCACCATTTTGAGTCAGCCATGGAAGGCTGGCAATACTGCTTCTGGCATCAGTGAAGAAATCACCAGCATCAGCAACAGGAGAAATCCACTGGCTGACAAGAGGGGAAGTCAAGCAAGCAGAAGGGGCACCATCTTCCTTCTGCCACATCCTTTCTATCTAGAGTTGGATCTTTTCAGGTTGTTCAAAGGAATCAGGGCTTTTTTCAGTTGAGGCTCCTTTCCCAGGGGATTTTAAATTGTGCTAATTTGACATTGAAACCAGCTATAATATACCTCAAATAATATTTATTATTTTATTGCACAATAAGCATAACAATTTTAAAAGATATTTTACATTTTTTCCCTCAAAATCTGGTATGTGGTTATTTGTGGTACAGCACATCCCAGAGGGAAGAAGTCATGTTTCAAGCGCCCCATAGCTCCACTCGGTAAGTGGCTGCCATTTAAAAGCCTGCCTCACCTGCTGATCTCACAAGGCTTCTTGCTCCAAGCTTTGAAATGGAAGCCTCCCTCTTTATTCAATCACTTACCACTTATTCTAACTGACCCTTCAGTGGATTTCAAAGGAAAGCATGGCTTCTCTGAAATGTGGTCTAAAATGTGTGTAATGACAACCTGTCTCTCCCAGGACCTCAAAGTGAAAATTATAAAGGAAGAAAGAGACAAGGAACACAAACATGCGACTCTCTAGCCAAGAGTAAGATACAAGAAATGTTTTGACTTATGGGCAATCTAAAGAATGTGGACCCCACTTCAAATTGAATTTAACAATGGAAACTAAAACAAAACCCCATACCACAGTAGCTAAGATATAGAGTCAGCTCATTAGCAGTAACTAAAAAATATGTGACATATGCTGAACATGGTACATATACCTGTAAGCCCAGCACTTGGGAGGTGGAGGACTATTTAGCAAGATCTTATGTCAAACACACATACACACAGAAGTTCAAAGTGTGTATGCCTAATGGAATATTATTCAGCCATGAAAAAGAATGGCATCTTGGAATTTTAACTAAACAACAGGACATGTGCCATAAGTCAAACAAAAATGTGTGTCTATATTTCTATGTGTAGAAATAGAGTCCTGTATGCTCTCTCATGTGTCTTATGAATAGTCACCATCAAAATGGAGATTGGGAAGGGTGCACGGTAATGAGAAGGGTTGGAGAAAGGAGGACTGGAGCCAATCCCTGAGCATTTTATATGTGTATGGGAACATTACTCCAAAACCCACTAATGCATATAATTAATATGCGATAGTCTAAAATATTTCCTGCAGTCATAATTTATTTGGGCAAAGGAAATGGTTACTTTCTATACAACCCTTTTGAATATCGTTGTTTAAATTCCTGATTCAAGTGTTACATATCCACCACTGGCTGTGGTCCACACTTTGAAGAATATTCTTGCAGACTCTTTTCCTTGTCACGGGGCAGAAGCTATGAGAGAGCCCCTTTTCCTTGGTAAAGAGATCACATGGCTGTGTTCTGCCTTGGCCCCTGGGAACACTCACTGTGCGAGGCTGGGCTGCAGCCTAGATTGGCCTGTGGCTGCAGCCTTGTCATTTTAGTGATGAAATTAGGCTACTGTTTTACTGCTGCCATCATGAGGCAAAGCAGTTGGGAGATCTGTGTCTGGTCTTAGGTAGAGGAGATGCCTGGACTTTCTAAGCTGGGAAACATCTCCCGGTAGCCCTCAGACAATACCCATTTTCATCTTTTTCCTCCTCTTCACCTTTACCTCCTGCTCTGTCTGCAGCAATAGCACAGCTCCTTATGATACATAATGCTTAGATGACTACATTTCCAGGGAAGCGTCTGGAAAATTAAGAGCTTAAAAGTAATCTGCTTTTCTCTTTCTGTGTATTACATAAAAGCTGGTTATGCCAAATTTGCTTTTCTGTGTGCTGTTAACAGTCTCCTCATTATCCAAAGCAGCTTCGATGGCTAATTGATAGCTCCATGGGAGTGTTTGTGCATTGCGTGGAAGAGGAGGATCCAGTTGAAAAGGGGAAATAATTTAGTACCTTTAGGCAAACCCTTCTATGAATAAACTGTGTGTGTGTTTCACACTCTCTCTGTGTATAACATGTATGTGTCTCTCACTCTGCATTGTGTCTATCTTTGTGTGTGTGTAATTATTGTGTGTTTCTCTACATGCGTGTGTAACCTGTATGTGTGGTGTCCTTTTATTTGGTTGTGTCTTTGTGTATGTGCACATTTCCCTTTTTCCTCCTCTCCCCTCCACCGCCCTGCCCTGTGGTGTGTGTGTGTGAGTGTGTGTGTGTGTGTGTGCACACGCACATGCACATGTGCAATTCTCAATTAAAAATGTTGGTTTTTAAAAATCTATTTCCTACTAACTCAAGCTTGGTCCATCTAGTTATTAGAATAGCCCGTGAAAATGAGGGGGTGGGGTGGTGAAGGAGAACAAAACAGAAAAGCTTCATAATATAAATCTGTTCCTTATTGCTTACAGCTCCAGGCAGTTTTAAGAATCAACTTTTATTAGCTCCCTATTAGAAGAACATTTGCCTCATAATTTGATTATTAGGATGGATATATTTGAAATCTGCATTTCCATATAGATAGAAGCACTCTGTTTTTATGACCTGATGCACTCTTAAAGACTCACAATGAGACTCCATCTAAATTTCCTCAGTTGACTGTTTTCAAAAGAAAAAAGGAAGAAAGAAAAAACCAAAACTTATTAAAATGATAAGACAGGAAAGGACAAGGCTAGAGGGTAGTCAATGGCAGAAGGTTGCTCCTTGGAGCCTCATTAGAAATAGGCCAACTTTTATGTTCTACATTTTGTCTTTGTAGAAGACATTAATTAAAATTACTCTCGGTGTTTTCTCTTTTTGGCTAGCCTAAGAAATTCATTTTCTTCACCCTCCTCGCTTGTTTTCTCATTTCCTTGCCATTTAGCACATACTTCTTATACACAAACACTGGCAAAAATCCTGATGGACCATTTGGCTCTAAGTTCCCTTTACCCCGTCCCATGCTAGAATTAACAGTGTCTTATATCTATGGACCATTTCCTCTGTGCTGGGTACTAGATAACATTGTGCAATGTCATCTTCATAGCTGTCTGTGTGATAGCTGCAATTATTATTCCAGTCAATAGATAATAAGCACATGTATTAGAGAATTTAAAAGCCATGCCTTCAGTGGCATACAGAGGTTAGAAATGATGGCTTAGGCACCAAAGTTAGGAAACATGAGTCCCAAATCACACCTAGCCTTCTCCCTGTAAAGTATAGCCATCTCCATGGCCTGGCTTGATTTCCAAACAGGTCTGTGAGTAAGTTGTTACTGCTTTCATTCTAAAGCCATTTAGACAGGAAACATGACCACACCAGGACACATTCAGTAGCTGGTTCAGTGACAGTGCCATTATCATAGTTTCTCGTGTTTAAAAGACACCAGGAGGAACAGGTATATTCCTATCTCCAGAATCTGTGAACATGTTCCTGGGGAGATGCCAGGCCTCTTAGTTTGGGTAGGTATGGACCTCAGAATGGAGTTGACATTTAGAGTAATTGGTGAGGGTTGAGCTCCAGGAAGATGGTGGATGTCTTCACACCTACACACTCCAAGCAGTTTTGCTTCTACTTGATTATGGTTGGGAAATGTGGGCTCTTTGGCGACATTCAGAATGACAAGTGGAAAATCATTCCATTACTAGAACAAGGGGAAATTAATGCTTCCTAGCACTTCCCCTCTTTTGGCCATGAAAACTTTGAATTGAATATGCAATAATGAGTAGACCAAATTGATTAAATACAATCATATAAAAATAGAGCCGCTCCAAATTGATTCCTTCCCCATCACATTTTTATTCCATTTTATGTTTCTGGGCAGCACTCACTCAAGGAAAACCATTTCCTGAATGTATAATGGCAAAGTCTTTTTTTTTTTTCTTTTCATTTCTTTTAATTTGGTAACAGAAAAAATTAAAGAGGAATCCTGTTGTGTTAAAGTGTGCATCCTTCTGTGTTCCTGAGCTGTTGTATTCACATGTGAGCAGGTGGTACCCACTGCTGATGCAGCAGGTGCAGGGAGGTGAGCTTCCACTGTAAAAGGCAAGATTTTAGGTAAACTGTTTTAGTAATGGTAATTTAGAAGAGCTCAAAGTTGAACCAGAGACAATCTATTCTAAAACCTTCTGCAGTGGCTCACTTAATTTACAATGAGGAAATTTACTTGCCCAGTCTAAAAGGATAGGGCTGTGAGGCAAGTAGGGAACCAGGGCCAGAGGGAATTAATGGGGAAAAGCAAGCATCAGACAGGAAGCATAGCAAGGGGGCAGGTAGGTTTTCACGCCAAGGAAGAATAGAAGAGTAGGTGAGTTTAGGCATGGAGCCTAAGAAGAAGAGTGCGAGAGGCAGCAAGACAGAATGATTTGTATGACATTCTAGATGTAGTGGCATCTTTATGTGTCTCCTACTGGGATAGATTTGTCATACTCAAGCTTGAATGGACAAGGGTATTCCAAGGACATCTAGCTAATTTGAGAGAGGAAGAACGGCAAGGTCTTAGATCACCTTCCACTTTATTATTGCGCAGTGGCCATGCTGAAAAGACCACAGTATGAGTGAAGCCATGAGTTCTGGAGAATCAGGTGAGAGGTGGAGTCATTGCTTATCTCTGTTACTGTGAACTTAAAGACGTGACTTCTCTTGGTTTTCTCAAGGTTAAGTTGGGATAATAATAGAAAGATCCATGGAAATGAAAAAAAAATTATACGAAAACCATTTATGTAGTTTCTAACACAAAATGAATTTGCAGTAAGCGACTCTAGATGAGAGAACCATGTGAGAATAGCAAAGTAGAAGGATTCAGTGGGTCCTAGAAACCTACAAGTAGAACATTATGATAGGCAGATTTGGGCCAAGGGGTCCCGCTCAAACTAAGGCACCAGCCAAGGACAATACAGGCAGTAAACTTTAAACCCCTACCCAGATCTAGCCAATGGTCAGAACAGTCTCCACACTTGAGTGGAGAGTGGGATATGACTTTCTCACGTACTCTGGTGCCTCACATTTGACTATGTCCCCTGGAGGGGGAGACCTGGTGGCACTCAGAGGAATGACAGCAGGTCACCAAGAAGAGACTTGATACCCTATGAGCATATACAGGGGGAGGTAATCCCTCTCAGGAACAGTCATAGGGGAGGGGAATAAGGGGAAAATGGAAGGGAGGGAAGAATGGGAGGATACAAGGGATGGGATAACCATTGAGATGTAACAAGAATAAATTAATAAAATTAAAAGAAAAAAAAGCCTAGTACATTTTGTGTTTTCAAGAATTGTACATTTCTACAATATTAGTCTCCCTCCTGATGCTGGGGCAGGCACTTGAGAGTTCAGGCCAGGACATAATGCCATGTGTAACTGTGCAGAAGAGCCTTTCTGAGTAAATACTTTTTTTCTACAAGTGATGGCTTCAGCATTAGAACATGCTAATCAACTGGACACAAAGCCTAGGGCAAATCTTCTTACTGACATCACAGCTCAGTTAGGGCACTTACTACTAATAAGCAGATAAAGCTAGTTTGGTAGAAGAAACCAGGGTTTTAGGCAATATAAAGAGAAATCTAGAGTATTATTGTACCTTTTATTTTGGGCATAGTCTTTTACTTCTTCTGACGTAAATAAAAATAGCTGCCTGGCTCAAAGGTAAATCAGTTATGTGAGAAAAAAATACTGTTGATAATCTCTGTTTAGAAATATGAGAGAGGAGAAAATTGACATAAAAATACTGATGACTCAGAAATTCAAGGAACATTTATACAGAAACCATAAAGTAATAGAATTTCTCAGTATATGGGTATGACAGAGGACTTATTTATTTTTCCAAATATAAGGAAGGGCAGGTATTATCTGCTTCTGGACTAATGAACTCTGAAAAAATTTAGAATCACAGTGGGAAGATAGAAAGTGCTGATATTTTTAAGGAGACTAGGAGAATAACAATTATAACAGAATGTATAACCTTACATAAACAATAAATATAGCAATAAATAAAGCAAATAAAATAAATATATATTGTTTTATGTGTTTGTTACATGTTTTATGTAGATATAAAACCTTTTGGAAAGTCAATGTATAATAGTCAAAAACAACATTTGAACTAGTATAAATTCATAGTCTGTGTTTGGCATTCTCTCTCAATTTCTCGTTATCAGCAGAGTTCTTGACATGTGGTTTGTACTCAAGAAATACCTACTGAATACACTGATGCAGTAACTATAAAAGGCCCTTTGATAGTAACAATATTAGCCAGTTTATTGATGGCCATTATATATCAGGTATTGTCTTAGGTGATATATATATATATGTTAATTCATGAATTACCTTCAATATTAGACACTATTATCACTCCCATTTTACAGATGAAATCAAGGCCAATTGCATAAGCTATGCAAAGCCACAGTGATTGGTAGGACTGCATCAGAGGTAGTGATTGCCGGACTGCATCAGAAGGCAGCAAGAGAATGTTGTCTGGGTAAACAGATCATCTGCATGTGTACTAGGAGAAAAAAAAAGTATGCATTTTCACAAACAAGTGGCCCAGCGTGTTTGGAGCATAGATGTAAAGAGTGACTGGTGATATATTAGGTTGTTTGAGAAAGGAGGAGCCAAACCGTCAGATAGCGATGGGAGAAACAAGAGATTAAAGTAGAGAGGGGCAGGTTTTATCTTCTATTTAGAGAGGTTGTCCTAGGTTCAGTGTGAAGACTGAATTGGAAATGGTGCGAGTAAGGGAAGAGTAACCATTGACAGGCAGTGCAGGAGAGAGGGTGGTAGTTTGAACTTAGAACAGAGTAGCAAAAAATGGAAAGAGGAGATACAAGAACAGTCAAAGCGGGAGAACTGCCAGGTTTGTGCCGGAGTGTGATGATGAGTGAAGACGATGAGTCAAGGGTCACTCAGTACTGCTTCTCTTACTCCTCCTGGTTTAGAGGGTGGATTAGATTATCATATCATTAACTGAGCTACACTGCACAGGAAGCTTGAAAGTCAAAATGCAGATGAGCTCAGTTTTGCATAGACTGACTTTGAAGTATGTGTTGATTACCAAGTGGATGGAGAGTCTTAGACAAGACATCTGGGCTTGGCACTTACGAGAGTAGAGGTTGTAACTCAGATCCGAGGACTAAGTGGAGTGGAAGAGAGGAGTGCTGACAGCAGGAACAGTTTGAGGAGGTAATGACTTCAACTGAAGTCAGTATTCTTCTCATCTGAACTCTCTCTCCTCTTTATATCTAGCAATGACTTTGAGTTTTACATAAAATCAAAGATAGCCATGACCTATAATGGATAACTTTGAGATGTGAGAAGACCATTTGGACACAAATGAATTGTGATGCTGTTGATGTTCATTTTATTACTCATTTATTGATGTTGATAATATGAACTCTGGAAAAAGAATCTTTAGGATCACCATGGGGGAGTGGGAAGTGCTAGTCTTTCTACAGCTAATAGGAGATAGCAATCACAGCTAAATGTACAGTAGTATGAAGAAAACAATAAACAAAGAATACAAAAAATAATCTGGATAGCCCACAGGTTCCAAGACCCAGGTTGTTAAATCTTATAGGCATTAGAAAGTATGAATAAGCATGCTTTGTAATTATTCATGGTCTGTGTTTATCCCCCTGGAGGTTTCATGTGATCTGTCAGATAAGAGGCATGCATCTCCGTTTGTTAGTTATCATTTCAGCAAGAATAACTAAGCATAAGAAAAGATTCCACTGAAAAAATGAAATCAGGGCTGGAAATGTAATGCTAAATGCATGTCAGGCGAAAGGGTGACATGCTAGGTTTAGCAGAGCTTTGTATCTAGGCTTCTGTAGGGGTATCTTCCAGCTTAAGTCTTATGAGGGTGTCCACCTCCTGGCTCTAAAACATAGGTGGTTGCAAGGGTTTTCAAATACAAGATCAGAACTCTGCACTGTGCACTGTGCACTCATATATCACGGGCTGGACTCTTCTGTCAATATCAATGGCCTTTGGAGCTCTAAAGGTTGATGTTAGAAATATGAGAATTTTCAGCACAGGGCAAGTTTCAGAAACACCAGTGCTATGTGTGCCTCCAAGATTAATTTACTCTACTAGTCAACTGCTTGCAAAGATACTTGGCAAGCTTTTTTCTACACATTATTGGAGTTCTGACAGGCTTTCTCTCAGCTTTCATTTTGGGGCGTTTGGGGGCTTTCACAAAAGCAAATGCTTTGAAAACTTGTGCGTCATGTGCTTTCACCTTTGTGGTCACCAAACTGCAAAGCCTGGAACTCATCTTTCTCTATACATCTCCCTGTGCTATCTTGGTCCAAAAGCATTTGTTCCAAGAGCCAAGCTCTTATTTTTTCCCTGTCTCAGAAATGAAGGGGAAGACATCTATTATTTCTCCTCAGTTAAGCTTTTTAGGTAATAAGCTTTTCTTCTCATTTTATACAGGCAATGACGCTGAAGAAAGCCTTTTTCCATCTCTGCTGCAGTGTGTACTAAGGGAAAGATTGTATCAGTGGTTGTGACTCATAGTTCAGCAGTCTTGTGCTCTGCATCTTGTGAAAGCTAAGTTTACCTCAGCCCAAAGACTACTGGGATATGAATTGTATGGCTTTGAAAATGCCTAACGGTACACCCTGGCCAGTTTAAGTTCAAGCATGTATCATGGTTAGAGCTTGGCTTTTGTCTGCAGTGTTGGGTACTAGAGAGGTATAAAGTGAGTTACTGTTTCACTCAGTATGCAGGGCAGAGTGAGGCACTCAGGCAGAGCGTCATTGTTATGGGTTTGGGGCACAAGCCTTAAGTCTAATGGGCATCTAAAGGGATGAATTTGTCTTCCTCCAGATGAGCATTACTGTCTTGAGTGTCATTTTCAGAGCCTGCTTCTCAACTTCAGTATCCAGGAACACTGTAAAATTAAGACACCCTCCTGAAGCACAGAGCTCAGAACAATGTGGCTTGAATTGGGAATGCCATCAAAAGCTTACACTGGATCTGGGGCAAGGAAAGACCAGTGCAGAGAACTCTGTGCCAACCTGGAGTGCTGGGGTTGGGTTGCCTTTTGAATGATGTGATGGTCCAGTCAATGATCTTAGATAAAATGGAGACTTATCAAGATTGTCTTTTCTTATTTTCAGTTTGTGGATGATAGTAGGTCCAAAGAGGTGAGGTGAGAGGTGGGAAATAGAAGGATGGAAAAGAGTGAGGAATGTTGTAGTTATCTGAAGGGAGAGGTGATGGCATCCTGAATGGACAGTGACACTCAGGTAAAGAACTCATTAGTACACAGGGCTGTAGGTGAAATGGCCAGTTATTTTGAGTTTTTTGAAACAAATAATTAGAATATGACTCCCAGGTCCATCATAATCATATAAATAATGGTAGATTTGCCACAATAAATACAAAAGGATGCATATGTCTGGGGGAGCCTTGTACCTCAGCCTTACAGAGGCAAGACAAAAGCCAACTTAATTGATATTTAGGATCCAGGGCCTCAATTAGCCTTCAAACTTGTCTGTGAATGCAGCATATGAAATGATTTCCTTAAAAAAATGACTTGACTTGTTAGTTTGGTGGGAGGATGGAAATGCCAAGAGGCATCCATTCTGACAGGTTTATAAGCATCACAAACTCATAAGGACAGCCCTGTCAGAATTGTATACTTAGCCTTTATTGGAAGCAATTATTCTGGACAACTGGTGCATATTTATAAGGGCACCTGCTAGAAATGGCTCAGTCTTGGTGGCTGCCCATTCTGTCTCCCCCGCAGTTGCATATGGATGAAGCTCTGTGATCACATTGGCTCTAAGCTCAGTTGATTATCTACAGTACTAGGGAAGACTAGATCACCAATAGCTCTATTGGCAGGACACAAGATTACTAGGCCAAACTAGCTGTCTATGTATTAAAGTAGAGTTCTGGATCCTCAGAGACCCTGAAACTTCATTAGGATTAGAAGTTATATAAGCGTTTTTTTGAGGCAAGAATATTGAAACACTCCATTCTCTAAAACAGTGAGCTATTTAACAGATATGTGATATGATACAGCATTATAATAATACTATGTAACGGTTTAATGACACAGTGTATAATAGCAGTCAGATATCTGTGGTTTTATTCTTTCCTGGTCAGAAGTTATGAAAAAGTAGCTGGCGTTACTGAATACTGGCAACATGCCAACTATTTTAGTGCCATCAGCTATTATGGTTTGAACATATACAGGATGTTTTGTTTGCATCCTTGGTTCCCAGCTGTTGACACTGTTTGGACAGGTTGTGGAATGTTTAGGGGGTACCGTCTCCTGAGAGCAGTCCCTGGGGACTCTCTAGTCCTGTCCTATTTCCTATTCCCCCTTTGCTTCCCTAGTTCAGGTGCAATGTGAGCAGCCAGGTCCTCCCTCCCTGCTGCCATGTCTTATTCTCCATGATGGCCTAGATCCCTCTGAAACTGTAAGCCAATATAAACCTTTTTTCCACACAAGTTGGTTTTGTCAGGGTATTTTTTTTTTTTTTACAGCAATGGGAGGTTACTAAGTTACCCCACCCATTAACCTTCCGAAATTCTTGGCATAGCAATTGTCTTCTTTAGTAATGAGAAAACCTAAGAAAAACTAAGAAGTGAGTTGGATTGTTTTCATAGTCCTGAAAAGTTTCAGCACAAAAGATGTGAGATCAAGACCAGCTTGGGCTCTGTGGTTAAAGTATTCCTTAAGAAAGCAAAATGGAGCAAAAATATAAAGAAGCTTAATAGTACAGCATTGACAGGCCACTTGAAGCATTCTCTATACTTCTTTTTTGCCTTCTTTCTCCTGAAGCAACTTCAATGGGTGAAACATGACCATAGTGCCATGTTCCCATCTGATGTGACATTTCAGACTTCTCTCATTCTGAATACTGTCCTATTTTTACTTTTTGTTACAGTCATGGTTATCATTTCCTTAATAGATTAAAGTCACTGGTAGTCTGTTCTGCCATGTTTTGTTCATGTTTTTACAGTCTTAATTCATATATGCATTGTCATATATGATTGCATAATCTATTGACTGAGCATGTCCCCCATAGGCTCAGATGTTTGAGGTCCTATGTTCCTGGAGATGTTTGGGAGGCTTAGAAGGTTTGGCACTATTGGAGGAAATACACTACTTGGGGTGGGCTTTGAGATTATAAACTGTGAGCTACTTGAGTTTGCTCTCTCTGTTTCATGCCTGCTATTGAAGATGTGACTTTGAGCTCCTACCATGAGACCTGCTTGCATTCAAGACTCCCTTCCATGATGGACTCTCACCCTCTGGAAACAAGCCTAACTAAATTCTTGCTTCTCTAAGTTGCCTTGATCGTGATATTTTATCACAAGTAACAGAGAAGCAAACAGCATAGACCAATTTCTAGTTATTGTTCTTGAAAAATCATTTTAGGAATGGAGAAGCACTGTATGTCTTCCAGGCATCAATAGGTAGCTCCATAATGAATCACCATAGATCATGCTAATGTTGGAGCATCTGTGAGCCTTCTAGGACATGGGCATCATACCCAGGATCATTTAGGGGCGGCTCTGCATTTTCTTTTTCCTTTCCTCTTATTTAGGATTTACCAGTGGTACAGCTCTTTGAAGTTCCACTGGTAAGAGTAGTAGTGGAACTGCTGAGATCTGGCTTAACTAGGCACAACTTTGTTTGAGGAAGGTCTCCCCAAGTCCCCTTGACCTCTTAAATCTGCATCCTGTCATTGTCAGTGATTTGACCTGAGAATGATGTCTGTGGACCCAGCAAGTACTCTGAGTGTAAATGCCACTGTGTCGCTCTAATTTTCACCTTGCCCTGATGTTTACAGTCCTTCTTCCAAAGTATTGCCCTGCACTGCTGTGTGTTTTTCAAATCCTCAAATACTTCTACAATTTACTTGTTTAGCCAAGTTGTACCCAACTCTTTATTTTGAGGTATTTCATATAAGCTAGAGAAAGTGGAGCAATGCTATCAATAGAAAAAAATTATGTTGATAAAACCAGAGTTGAAAAGGAGGGCATCTTTTAATTATGCCAGAAGCTATGAGGAATGATTCTGGGGTAGAGTTATGGGTCATTGGGAATGACGATGGACTATCTAACTCTGCTGAATCCAGTGATTGGGTGTAAAGTGAACCAATGCAAGGTGACTTACTTTCAAAAGGTAACACTTAAAAAATAAGAGGATGTCTAAGGAACTAGTTCAGTGCTTGCCTTGCAAACAAGAGAGCCTAAGTTTAATCTTCAGAAACCATATAGAAAAGCTAGACATGGTGGTACAAGTTTATAATCCCAGAGTGCTAGGGAGGTAGATCCATGGGCTACAGACCAGCCATCCTAGCATGCTTGGCAAGTTGCAGGCTACTGAGAAAAAGAAAGGCAGACCTGAGGAATGCTGAGAAATAAAGTTATCCTCTGGCAAAAACATAAGTTAAAAATAATAAAAAGAAAAAAATAAAAATAATAAAAAGGCCATGATTTGGATTGAAAGTATAAACATCTCCTTTAAAGAATGCAGAAGTAAATTTAAAAAATATAACTCGAGGTTGACTAACCCCATGCATCTATAGTACCCTAACTTTTATCTGAAGTATATTGTGTTATTTGCAAAATGTTTTCAAACACCCAGCATTTGTTATATTTAATTCTAACAATGGCCTTAGGAGGAAGGTTATCATCATCAACATTTTACAGGAAATGTCACAGAGGGCCTGCCAGTTGCCTGCAAGCATGTAGTAACTGGTGTGTTTTGATAAGAGATGCAGTCCACTGACAGAAAGTTCAATATCGTCTCCACTAAATCCATATTCCATCTTTGCCCTGGAAGGCAGCGGTCGCTTGTGTTCTAAATTGTTGGTTGAATGTGATGTTGTTGATGACTTCACAATCCAGAAAGGACAGAGAATATGATTAAAGACAAGGACTCTGCTGTTTAGGGCTCATTGTCACAGTAACTAAAGGGATTCTTGTGGGTTCTGAGGTTAAAGAAGTTATCTTAAAGCTAAATAATTATAGCAGTAATATATTTATAATAAATATCAATAATCCTAAATTAATTCTGACTATATCACTTCTCTAAGACTTAGGTAATCAAAGTGTGGGTCAAGTATTCCATGCTGCCTGCTGCCCATCATTTCATCTTTTGTATTTCCCCATCATGAATACGGCGCCTGAGAGGACACTATACTGCCAGACATACTTAGTCTCTGCCTTTTCCGGTCCCTCTTGCTGTGTCCATGAGGATTTCCTTTTAGGAACCCCCATTCCATCCATGTCCATCTGTGCAATACTGACTTTCTGTTAGTTTCTGGTTCATATGCTGCCTCATGCATGATACAAGCCATGTTTCTACTGTAGAATCCCACCTAGTCCTGTTGCATCTTATGCTCTGTTTATAGCCTATGTTGCAGGACCAGATATTAAACATGATCCAAGTTTGTATACTGTAAAAAGAGAAGTGGTTGAAAATATAACAAAAATGAGAGGTATTAAGACCATCAAGAGGGGATATGGAGATGGTTCCGGGGGAGTAAAAGTGCTTGCTATACAAACATGAGATCAGATCCCCAGTAGCCAAGTAAAGGTTAAAGGTGGGGTTGTGTACTCCTGACCTGGGAACAGGTGGGTCTATAGAATTTGCTGGCAAGCCATTCTAGATCAACTAATGGATTCCAGGTTTGATGACAGACCCTGTCTCAAAAAAGAAGATTCAGAGAGCAATAGGAGATGACATGAAATGCTAATCGCCATCCTTAACATGCACATGCATAGGCAGATGCACTTACATGTGTACAAATGTATATGTGTGCAGACACACATATGTACACACATACACAAGACCATAGAAAACCCAAAGATTCTTAATTTTTTTTTATGGTAGCCCTATTGCTAGTTTTCTGAGAAAGCACCAGATTAATTTCCAAAGTGGCTGTACAAATTTGCACTTCAACCAGCAATGAAGAAGTATTCCCCTTTCTCCACATCCTCACCAGCATATGCTGTCACTTGACTTTTCCACTCCTTGGAATATACCCAAAAGACGCTCCACCACACAACAAGGACATAATGCTCAGCCATGTTTATAGCAGTCTTATTCGTAATAGCCAGAACCTGGAAACAACCTAGATGTCCCTCAATCAAAGAATGGATAAAGAAACTGTGGTACATTTACACTATGGAATACTATTCAGCTATTAAAAACAAAGAAATCCTGGAATTTGCAAGCAAATAGATGGAACTAGAAATGATCATCCTGAGTGAGTTAACCCATACCCAGAAAGATACACATGGTATATACTCACTTATAATTGGATAATAGCCCAACATGGATGCCCTCTGAGAGTCATTTAGCCAGAGATTGGGATAGATACTGGGACTTCCTATTGGGACTCCAAGTGAGAGAGGTAAGGGAGAATGGGGAATCAGAGGATCATATATACCTACAAGATGACCATTAAGGCTGGTGGATCTAGACCCAGGCAGGTCAGCTCAAACCACGGTACCCATCAAGGACAATTCATGCAGTAAACCTAGAACCCCTATCCAGATCTAGCCAATGGACAGCACGTTCTTCACAGTTGTGTGGCGAGCAGGGACTGTCTTGGACATGCACTCTGGTGCCCCCTATGTGAGCACTTACCCTTGGTGGGGAGACCTGGTGACACTCAGAAGAAGAGTAAGCAGGCTACCAGAAAGAGATTTCATAGGCTATGATCATATGGTAGGGGAAGAGGTCCCCTTCTTTCACAGACCTAGGGTAGGATGAAAGAAGGAAGGAGGGAGGAACAGGTAGATACAAGTGAGGGGATAACAATAGAGATGTAATCTGAATAAATTACTTAAGTGAAAAATTAAAAACATTTTATTTATTATAATTTATTCACATTACATCTTGATTGTTATCTTCTCACTTGTATCTTCCCATTCCCACCTTCTCTCCCTCTTCTGCTCTATCCCCCTCTCCTAGACCCCTGACAAGGGAGGCCCTCCACCCCAACCATCTGACCTCAGCTTATCAGGGTAGCCGGCATCCCCTTTCTCTGTGTGGCCACAAGGCTGGCTCTGCTAAAGGGAAGTGATCAAATCTCAGCACCATGATTCATATCAAAGGCAGTCCCTGTTCCCTGCACCCCAAACCATGGAGAATGAGCTGTCTATTGACTACATATGAATGGGGGTAACCCCAAAATTATTATCCAATAGGTAGCTACTCCTTAATACTAAGCATTCTAATGGGAAATATTGAGCCTGGGATATTCGCCTTCTCTCCTCCCCTCCTTCCTTTCTGTCCAAGTGTGTGTAGCCTCTTTCTCTGTGTATGTGTGTGAGAGAAATCATGCATACTTTCTTTTAAAAAACAAGTAAATAATTGAAATTTCTGAAAAATGGGAAGCTGGGGAGATGGCTCTGTAGTTAAAACACTGTCCTTGTAAGCAGAGAATCATAGTTCAGATCCTCAGAACTCAACCAAATGCTAAGTGGTGGTGTGTCTTCCTATATTTCCTATCCTGGATAGTAAAGACATAGGATCCCCTGGAACAATCTGGGTACTGAACAAATCAGGTTTTTTAAGTAATCCTATCTCTCATGAGAAAGTCTCTAAAAAAATCAGGAAAATATACTGAGCTTACTCATATCAGTAACTTCTGGGTTTGGTTCTGATACCTTAACTCAAAATAATAAGATGTAAGAGGAGTTCATGAAGATCCCCAACATCAGCTTTGGGTCTCCATATGCATATAAACTCATTTGCACTCATAAACATGTGTGCCTCTACACATGTAAAACTTGCATGTGAGAAATACTAAATAAAAAACTAAATGCTTTTGAAAAATGACTAAGATTGTTTGAAGATGGCGGTGCACATCAAGCACAGTATCTGGGTAGCAGGACTGCAGTGATTGCAGAACAAGTAAAACGCTATGCAGAAGACTTCAAAATGCCAACTTCTGTGTTTCCCACATGAGAGAAAAGGCCACAGGGGCTGGAAACTAGTGGTTTTAGCCTCTGGACCCCTGACTCCTGGGATCTAGGAAGAGAGTTCCAGCCTCTGGTCCAATAGTCTACCTGTTTCTCTGAGGAGACTAACCAAACCTTAGGAACAAACAAGATCCCCTTCCAAGATGGCTGTACCTAGCACACAGGGTGTCTAGGCAGCTTGAGCTCAGAGACCATGGAACGAGCAAGCAAATGGTGGAGCTGCTGACTGAGAGTTCCCTCAGCAAGAGGAGGGATCCTTGGTTCCTCAGGAGAAATGCCCATCCTCAGGATCATACAGGCGAGACACTTCCATTCCAATTCCCTGCCTGAGGAAAATAAGGAGCTATGCCCTGAGTTACAGCAGCCAGTCCATAACCATACTTACCATTCTGAGGAGGGATGCCACAGAAACATCCAGGGTCCTGCACATGGCTCTTCCCTTAACCTAGAGAAATCCAGTGGGTACCAGGAATAACCAACACCAGAAACAGCCAGATGGCTAAAGGCCAGTGTAAGAACACAATTAATAAAAGTCAGGACAATATGGAACCACCAGAACCCAGTTATTCCACTGTAAGCAGCTCTGAATAACCTAAAACAGCTGAAAAACAAGAAAATGACCTTAAATCTATGTTTATAATGATGATAGAGGCCTTTAAAGAGAAAACAAATAAATACCTTAATGAAATACAGGAAAATATAAACAAACAGGTGAAGAAAATGAGTAAAATGGTTCAAGACCTAAACATGGAAATAAACTCAATAAAGAAAACACAAACTGAGGAAATCCTGGAGAGGGAAAACTTAGGGAAGAAAACAGGAACAACAGAAGTAAGCATTGCCAACAGAAGACAAAAAGTGGAGGAAAGAATATCAGACCTAGAAGATACAATTGAAGAAATTAGTCCATCTGTCAAAAATGTTAAATCTAAAAAATTCATAAAGACAAAACATTCAAGAATTTAAGGACAGTATGAAAAAAAGAAACCTAAGGGTAATAGGAATTGAAGAAAGAGAAGCTTCCCTGCTTTAAGGTTCAGAAAATATTTTCATCAAAATCATAGTTGATATTTTCTCCAATATAAAAGAGATTCCTATAAACATAAAAGCAGCCTGAAGAACACCGAATAGATTAGATCAGAAAAGAAAATCTCACCATATAATAATCAAAACACTAAATGTATGAAACAAAGAAAAATATTAAAAGCTGCAAGGGAAAAAGGTCAATTAACATATGAAGATAAACCTATCAGCATTATACTGACTTCTCAACATAGACTCTAAATGACAGAAGAGCAGGGACCAACATCTTGTAGACCATAAGGGACCACATATATCAGCCGATACTACTATACCCCCAAAAATTTTAATCACCACAGATGGATAAAACAAGATAGTCCATGACAAAAGCAAATTCAAGTATATCTATGCACAAATACAGCACTACAGAAGGAAAACCCCAACTGAAGGAGATAAACTACACCCCTCAAAACAGGATATTAATAACTCCACTGCAATAAAACCAAAAGAAGAGAAACACACAAACATACCACAACCACCAACATTAAAATAACAGGAATAAGCAATCATTGGTCATTAGTATCTCTCAACATCAACAGACTTAATTCCCCAATAAAAAGAAACAGGCTAACAGAATGGATGTGTAAATAGGACCCATCATTTTGCTGCATACAAGAAACACACCTCAGCAACAAAGATAGACATTAACTCAGAGTAAAGGGCTGGAAACAGACCCAAGTAACAAGCTGCAGCAGCCATTCTAATATGTAATAAAATAGTTTCAACCTAAATTAGTGAAAAGAGATGGGGAAGGACATTTCATACACAGTAAAGAAAAAAATCCACCAAGATGACATCTCAATTCTGAATATTTATTCTCCAAATATAAAGGCACCCACATTTGTAAAAGAAATATAACTAAAGCTTAAATCACACATCAAACCCAACACAATAATAGTGTGAGACTTCAGCACCCTGTTCTAACCAAAGGTCAGATCATTTGGGCAGAATCTAAACAGAGAAATAATGAAACTAACAGAGTTATGAATCAAATGGATCTAACAGATATCTGCAGAACTGTTCTCCCAAACACAAAATAATATACCTTCTTCTGAGTACCTGAGGGAACTTTATATAAAATTGACCGTATACTGCTACAAAGCAAGCCACAACAAATACAAGAAAATTAAAATAACCCCTTGTATTTTATCAGATCACCATGGATTAAATCTGGACTTCAATAACAACAGAAACAACAGAAAGCCTACACACTCATGAAAACTGAACAACTCTCTCCTCAATGACCTCTCAGTCAAGGAAGAAATAAAGAAGTTAACGTCCTAAAATTCCATGAAAATGAAGGAACAACATACCCAAGTTTATGGGACACAGTGAAAGCAGTACTAAGAGGGAAGTTCACAGAATTAAGTGCTTTCATTGAGAAATTGTAGAGATACCATACTAGCAAATTAACAGCTCACCTGAAAGTTTTAGGGGAAAAAAAGAAAGCTCAATCAAGAGGAGTAGAGAGCTGTAAATAATCAAACTCAGAGCTGAAATAAATGAATTAGAAACAAAGAGAGCAATAAAAAAAGAATCAACAAAACCAAGAATTGATTTTTTGAGACAATCAACAAAGTAGATAAACCCTTAACTAAACTAAAAGGCAGAGAGGCAATATCCAAATAAACAAAATCAGAAATGAAAAGGGAGACATACCAATAGTCACCAAGGAAATCTAAAGAATTATTAGGTCTTACTTCAAAGGCCTGTATTTACAAAATTGGAGAAACAATGAAATGGATAATTTCCTTTACAGATTTCACTTAGCCAAAGTTGAATCAAGATCAGGTAAACAAGTTAGATAGTCCTACAACCCTTAAGAAAATAGAAGCACCTATTAAAAGTCTCCCAAGCCAAAAAATAAATAAAAAATAAATAAATAAATAAATAAATAAATAAATAAATAAATAAATGGCCTAGGGCGAGATGGTTTCAGTGAAGAATTCTATCAGATCTTTAAAGAATAGCTAACACCAATACTCCTCAAACTATTGCACAAAATAGAAGCAGAAGGAACATTGTCAAACCCATTCTATGAGGCTATAGGTACCCTGATACATAAACCACACAAAGACCCCCAAAAGGAAGAGAATGTCAAACAATTTTCCCTTCTGAACATTGACAAAAATAATAAAATACTGGCAACCCAAATCCGTTCACAATGATAACTTAGGCTTTATGCCTTGTGTAAGGGTGGGTCAATATATGGAAACCCATCAATGTAATCCACTCTAAAAAACAAACTGAAAGAAAAAAAAACATGATAATTTTTTGACAAAATGGTTTCGTGACAGCATTTGAAAAAAACCCTATATCATTTCAGGTTAAAAGTCTTGGAGAGATCAGTGATACAAGGTACATATCTAAAAACAATAAAGGCAATATACATTTAGCCTATAGCCAACATGAAACTAAAGGGAGAGAAACTTAAAGCAATTTCACTGAAATTAGGGACAAGACAAGGCTGCTTATTCTCTTTCCATCTTCAATACAGTGCTTGAAGTCCTAGCTAGAGCAATAAGACAACTATAGGAGATACAAAGTGGAAAGGAGGAAGTCAAAATATCACTATCCGCACATAATATGATACTATACATAAATGACCCCAATAATTCTACCATGGAACCTGCTACAGCTGATAAACACTTTCAGCAGAGTGGCTGGATACAAAATTAACTAAAAAAAAAAACCAGTAGCCTTTCTTGTATACAGCTGACAGATGTGCTTAGGAAAACAACACTCTTGTATGCCAAGAACTTCAAGTCTCTGAATAAAGAAATTGAAGATATCAGAAGATGGAAAGATCTTCCATGCTTGTGGATTGGTAGGATTAACATAGTAAAAATGGCCATCTTACCAAAAGCAAACTACAGATTCAATGCAATTCCCATAAAATACCAAGACATTTTTTTTAAAACACTTGAAAGAATAGCTCTCAAATTCATGTGGAAAAACGAACAAAAGAGAATAGCTAAAACAATAAAAAGACTTTTGGAGGTATCTCCATCCATGATTTCAAGCTGTACTACAGAGCAACAGTAATAAAAATTGCATTTTACTGGCCTAGAAACAGACTGTTAGATCAATGGAACCTAATTGAAGCCCCAGAAATAAAGCTACATACCTAAGTACACTTGCTTTTTCACAAGGAAGCCAAAGCCATACTTTGGAAAAAGATAGCACCATCAACAAATGGTCTAACTGAAGGTCTACATGTAGAAAAATGCAAATAGATCCTTATTAATCACCGTGCAAAAAACTCAGGTCCAAGTGGATAAAAAAACCTAAACATAAAACCTGATACACTAAATCTGTTAGCAGAGAAAGTGGGGACAAGGCTTGAACTCATTGGCACAGGCACTTCCTGAACAGACTACCAATAGCTCAGGCTCTAAGAACAATTAATAAATGGGACCTCATGAAACAGAAAAGCTTCTCTAAGGCAAAGGACACTGTCAACTGAACAAAGTGATAACCTACAGACTGGGAAAAGATCTTCACCAACCCTACATCTGACTGAGGGATTAAATATATTAAGAACTCAAGAAATTAAACAACAAAATAAACAATCCAATTAAAATGGAGTACAGAGCTAAACTGAGAATTCTCAACAGAGGAATCTGTAATGGCTGAGAAACACTTAAATAAATGCTCATAGTTATCAGGGAAATGTAAATCAAAACATCTCTGAGATTCTATCTTACACCCATCAGAATGGCTAACATCAAAATCTCAAGTGACAGTACATGCTGGTGAGGATGTGGAGAAAGGGGAACACTCCTCCATTGCTGGTAGTAGTGCAAACTTGTACAACCACTTTGGGAATCAATCTGGTGCTTTCTTAGAAAACTGGAAATACTGCTATCTCAAGACCTAGCTATCCTCCTTTTGGACAAACACCCAAAAGATACTCCATTATACCACAAGGACACTTGCACAACTATGTTTATAAGCAGCTTTATTCATAATAACCAGAACTGAAAACAACCTAAATGTCCCTCAACAAAAGAAAGGATAAAGAAAATATGGTACATTTACACAACGGAATACTACTCAGCTATTAAAAACAAGGAAACCATGAAATTCGCAGTCAAATGGAGGGAACTAGAAAGGATCATCCTTACTGAGGTAATGGAGACCCAGGAAGACACACATGGCATGTACTCACTTATAAGTTGATATTAGCCATACATTACAGGATACCCATACAACAATTAACAGACCTAAAGAAGCTAAGTTACAAGGATGATCCAAGGGAAGGTTTCATTGAATCTCACTCAGATGAGCAAATAGAATAGACAGCGGATTTGGATGTAGAGAGGCAACTGTGTAGGAGATTGTGTGGGGAGGGAAGGGAGGGGGAGAATGGGGAGGGGAGGGGGAAGAGGGCTTGGAAAGAAAAGGAAAACCTAGGGCAGGGTCATCATTGAGACAAGCTGTAGATCTGCTATGGGGTAGGCTCCAGTGAGGATATAGGAATCTCTCTAGTTGAGCCTCCTACCAGTGGGGGACATGAAAACTAAGGAGGCCACCTTCTAGCCTTGCGGGACTTATAGTGGTGGAGCAGAAAACCAATCCACCTACAAAATCTTCCATCTAAAATGTACCCTGTCTACAAGATGTGTAGAGATAGAGTAGAGATTAAGAGAATGTCCAGTCAATGCCTGGCCCAACCTGCGACCCACCCCATGGGAGAAAGCCAACCCCTGACACCATTAAGGATACTTTGCCCCAGACTGAGAGGCCCCAGTCAGCAGCTGATCAAATAAGATGCTGAGACTCACAGCCAATCATTAGACAGAGCTCAGAAAGTCCTGTGGAAGAGTGGAGAAGGATAGAAGGACTCTGGAGGGGACAAGAATGCCACAAGAAGACTGACAGAGTCCACTAACCTAGACTCATGAGCCATACAGAGACAGAAGCACCAACCACAGAGTATGCATGGACTGGACCTAGGCCCCTACACATATGTAACCGATGGTCAACTTGGTCTTAATGTGGGTCCTCTAGGATGTTGAGCAGGTACTGTCTATGACATGGACTCTGTTGCCTGCTTTCCATCACTTCTCCATCACTTGTCTGGCCTCAGTGGATGAGGATGAGTTCAGTTCTGATGTGACTTGATGCGCTGGGTTGGGTTGGGAGGGTCTCATTTTCTGAGGAGAAGGGGAGGGGATAGGAGAAGAGGGTGGAAGGAGAGGCCTGGGGGGAGAGGTGGGAGGAGGCTATGATCGGGCTGTAAAGTGAATATAAAAACTGAAAATAAATAACATTTAATAAAAAGAAAAATGGTTAATTAAAAAAGCCTGCCTGAAAACTGGCTTTCTCCCGTGTACCCAGTTTGTGATCCTCACATATAGAATTTGGGGACGTATAGTGGTGTAAGAAAGAACAAAATGGCTCTATTAATTATAAATGCCCAAAGAATGAGAGATGATCACACTTCAGACCTTAAAAATGCAAAGTGCTCAACAGCTGTTGAACTGCAAGCCATTTTTGGAGGTGAAGAGCGTTGTGGCTCAGGAGCTGGTCGGGTGAGACAGGACATACTGAGACCACTTTTTGTAAACTCTCCCAGTTTGATGTTTTATTAATCATTGCTGCTGAATTTAAATATTTTAATGATTGGTATATTTTACTCTTCACATGCCCTGGGGCTTTTCGAAAAAGCAATGCCAGTTTAAAAATTAAAATAGAATCTCTATTCAATCAGTATTCAAGCTGCCTGGTGGCACTTAGGGGTTCACTCCACTGTGTATCTGGGTCAGGCTGGCATTTAGTGACTGGGAAACTGAATTTACCTGCATAGTAGCTTCTAGATTATATGCTGAAATCAGGCTCTTTAGGTAATTCTATCTCTCATGAGATGGCATTTGAAATTTTTCAGGAAATAATGCTCTGCTTTGAATATAAGTCTCTATACTTTCAACAAAATTTGGGGTGAAGCAAAGAAAAGAAACTGCATTATCACCACATTTAAACAGTGTTCTTTAAACTATTAAAATATATTTTCTGGAAAACTACATGAATTATAGATTATGTATCTATGGGGAGTCATTTCTATATCTCTCTATATAAATTCAGAGTTGCTTAAGGCAACCAAGGCACTTTTTGAAAATGGAGGTTGGAGAAGGTAAGTCTATTTGTCATACCTCAGAATACCCAAGTCCAAGGCTGCTTAAGCCCCTTACTCAAAACAGTGTCTGCTTGTGTCTACCCAGTGCACACCCTCCTACACACTCATCACTCCATTACTTCTGTGTTATTTGGAAACTAGAAAGGGAGAGGCTCGGTAGATGTTCAGTGGAAATGTGATTCGCACGTGCAAATGTTTTAAATCTGAAGTTGGTTGAATCCATAGATTCAGAGTGGTCAGATGTAGATGACTAGCAGTTGTAGGAGAAGATGGGCATTTGGGGGATTGATTTTTATTACTTTATTTCTGGGGCAAGGGAGTTTGCTCTTGGACCAAATTGTTAGTCAACTCACTGTCAAGTGGAATTTTCTTGCTTTAGTGGCTCTTGAGTTATTGAAATGACCCACAAACTCTAATCTTTCTTGTTGTCTCCCTGTCCCCACTAACATCGTTTGCAGATGGGGCCAGGGCCCAGTGGCTTGCTTTGTGGGCATTTCTTCCCGCTATACGTGGTCCCACGTTGGCCCTTTCTCCTCCTGGTGCTTCACCCAGGACCTGCCACATGTCCTCATTTGCAGGGTCCCTTCCCTTCTCATCTCCATTTTGTCCTCTCAGTGACAGTGTCTCTCATTTCTCCTCCTCTGCATTGCTACCCCATTCTGTAAACCATGAGCAGGCAGAGCTTAGAGCCACTCCTGTCGCCGGATTGTGTATTTTCTTTCTTTCCATTCAGTCCTTCTCAGCAGTCACTTTTCAGTCCATACTTAGCCACAGAGTTTAAGCATACACACACAGCTTGTGACACACCTGAGGGATTCTTTGACCTTTCATTTCCTTTGTTGTCACCTTCCCTCTGTTGGAAATCAGCAGCCTGCATTTTAAAACTGACTTGCTGATCCTCTTTAGCAAAGGTGAAGTGGAAAGGGAAAGATTTAAAGCAGCTCCCTCCACAGGGAAGAATTGGAGAGGAGGGTCTTTATGAATAGGGAGGGGACAACGGGCATGCAGACCTTGGTATATTAAAAGATATTAAACTATTTCCTTATAAACGGAGGAAGAATGGAAGGACTCATAGTGTCCTCTGCTCACAGAAATGCATATCTATATTATTTGGCCTCTGTCAAAGCACTGTACTTGGACTCTCACCTGTAGATAGACACGAGAAAGCCCAAATGTTAGGACTCACCCAAGGTCTTGCAAAGATGTCTATCAACATACTTACAAGATTACAACTCTGCACACCATTATTTTCAGTGTGTGATTGTTCTAAGTACTTCAACATCCCAAATGGCACACTGTCCCCACTGAGACTTGGCATGCTCTGGGGTTTGAACCTTGTGCACACTGAGGTCCTGCTCTTTCATGAACTTCACAGCCTCTTAGCATTCTAAGGATTCCATCAAAGTGTTGAGGATGTGCTTAGTTTTGATTTAGGGAGCTACATTCACTAGATTATTTGTTTCTTTCATGCACAATTACTTGGAGTCATCCTGCATTAGGGGAACTTCAAGGGATATTTCTACCCCCTCCAGACCTACCTAGTTAATAAGTTGTTATCAGTTGACAGCAGATTTAAATTGATTAGTACACAAGGACATTGAAGATGCTTTAAGTCCTGCAGTTTCAAGCCAGAAGAATCCTCAAAGACCATAGCTGGCAATTAAGAAACACAGATATCACCCAATATTGAGTGGTGGTGCAGAAAAATCTCTGAATTGTTTATAATAGAAGGGCGCGATGAACAGCCAAAGCTAAATTGCTCATCTTTTCCTGTTTACTTTATAGAAAATTGTTTAAATAAAATTACTATATAAAGAAGGGATCAAAATGTAAGCAGTCAAAATGTGGGGAAATATTATATATCTGTCAGAAGATTAATGTGAATATTAAGTATCATGCTGTTTTTCTGGGGTCTTATGATGCTTATATACTCATTTTTTTTATTCTAAAGTTTGTGTTCATTTTCTCATACAGGGATTTCAAGGGTATAATAGTTTCTAATTCCAAATTCATCCTGATCTGAGTCCTCCTTAGGCAGCGACCGTTTCCATCCTTCAGTGGCATATGGCTCTCTGAGAAGCACAGAAGCCCTGAGCAGATGACAGGTCCTAGAGTCCTGACTTGTTTGGAAATGAAATTATGTTGTGAACTGGGGAAATCAATACTCACACTTTGCCATAACCCTCAAAATCAGAAATGTACCTTGAAAGAACTGGAAAAGCACAAGATAGGAGGATGAGAATATTTTAGAAAAAAATTATTGCACTTATTTATTTACCTGTATGTGTATGCATGCACACCTGTGTGCCACATCGTGAGTGTAGAGAGCAGAGGACAGCTTGCTGAGGTCAACTGATTCTCTTTTTCTGCTACTTGGCCCTGAGGATGGACCTCAGGTCATCAGGTTTGTTAGCAATGCGTTTACACAAGTCCCACCTATGGCTTCATAGCAATCTTTTTTTGTTGTTGTTGTTTGTTTCTGTTTTGTTTTTCGAGACAGTGTTTCTGTGTATCTGTGTAGCCTTTACTATCCTGGACTCGCTTTGTAGACCAGGCTGGCCTTGAATTCACAGCTATCTACCTGCCTCTGCGTCCCAAGTGCTGGGATTAAAGGCATGCGCCACCACTGCCCAACTATAGCAATCTTAATATGAAATCTGCTAGATTTTATTTTAAGGTTGGAATACTCGATTTCTGCCATCTAACAAGATCTATACCATAATCTGATAGAACATTCATTCACCTTTACCTTAATTTTCCTCACATGTATATATTTATGCAACCTTTCTTTTGATTACCAAGGACACGTTATGTTTCTCTATTCCTTGACTTCTAATTTGTTTGTATTTATTTCTATATATTATATATATATTTGTTTGTACTTAATTTACATTTAAGGTGGGTTTCTTGCAAATAACATACAGCTAATTTATAGTGCTTTGCTCTTACTATCTCTTTCTTTTCCTTTGTAAATGGAATTCTTGCAAAGTGAGCACAGCCTGTATTGTAGCCTTCCTAAACATTCAGGCACCTTCTGTTATTGGCAAGTAGCTACACCCAGCATCAGCAAAAAGGTCTGTGGATTGACCTGTAGCAGATGCACCTAACATATAGTAGCACGGCATTCCATGAGACCTGAAATATGCTCGGAGCTTTTAATTGCATGCAGCCACTGAGCTTCTCAGAGAGTCACTTGCCGCTGGTAGATGGAAATTTTTGTTGCCTAGAAGGCTCTCTCTTGTAGGCTTCTGGTCAGTTAAACTTTGATTCTCCATATCCACCTATAAATCTCTAATTTTCAAGAAGTTGTCTTTCCTGGAGTTCAGCCCACTGGTATTATTTAAAAGAGTAGTTGATTTCCAGTTTGTTCAGGATTTTACTTCTTGTGTGAATAGAGTTGGTGTGTTTATGTCATCTATATTTAAAGTGATTATTGACACCATTGAGTTGTTGTGATGATCAATTTCTATTGTGAACTTGACTGGATTTACAGTGGCCATAGAAGCACACTTCTGGGCATGTCCATGAGGGTGTTTCCATAGCAGTTTAAGTGAAGAGGAAAGAGTCACTTTGAATGTGGACCGCTTGCTCCAGCATCCTGGGGTTTGGCCCTGTGCTGAGTAAGAGAGAGGGTGAGCTGCACATCAGCACTGGCTTCTGCTTCCTGATTGTGCCTTAAGCTTCTTCTGAGTCTGGATCTCCTGCTACGATGCACTGTTATCCTTGAACTGTGAGCCAAAATGAGCCCTTGCATCCTAAAGTTGCGTTCCTAGTGGATTTTGTCCACAGCAGTTAGGAAAAGCAACCAGTCCATCCCTGTCCTTAAGTATTTTCTATTTGTTACTCTTCTTCTACTTTTGCATATTTTCTATCTTCTTTGTTTTTTTTCAAACAATTCATGTGACTCAACTTTTTCTCTTTTTTTTCACCCTTTTTTAAAAAAAATTAATTTATTCTTGTTACATCTCAATGGTTATCCCATCCCTTGTATCCTCCCATTCTTCCCTCCCTCCCATTTTCCCCTTATTCCCCTCCCCTATGACTGTTCCTGAGGGGGATTGCCTTCCCCTGTATATGCTCATAGGGTATCAAGTCTCTTCTCGGTGACCTGCTGTCCTTCCTCTGAGTGCCACTAGGTCTCCGCCTCCAGGGGACATAGTCAAATGTGAGGCACCAGAGTATGTGAGTAAGTCATATCCCATTCTCCACTCAAGTGTGGAGAATGTTCTGACCATTGGCTAGATCTGGGTAGGGGTTTGAAGTTTACTGCCTGTATTGTCCTTGGCTGGTGCCTTAGTTTGAGCGGGACCCCTTGGCCCAAATCTGCCTATCATAATGTTCTACTTGTAGGTTTCTAGGACCCTCTGGGTCCTTCTACTTTGCTATTCTCCCATGGTTCTCTCATCTAGAGTCCCAATAGGATGTCCTCCCCTCTGTCCCAGTTTCCTAGTAAGTGAAGGCTTTCATGGGACATGCCCCTTGGGCTAGTATGCAGATGGCTCAGCCGTTAAAGGCTAGGCTCACAACCATAAATACTTTTTCTCTTAATGTATCAATTATTCTACTTAAAAAACAAAATAAAACTCTTTTTCTTCTCTCTGTTTCACTGTGGTTCTGGAGGGTGACTTCAGGGAAGCAAGAGACCATCATGGAGCTATATCCCTAGTCTTAAAGAATCCTTTGACTCAATTGCCATATGTGGTGGTTTGAATAAGAATCCCCCTATAGGCTCCTATATTTGAATGCTTACTCACCAGTTGAAAGGGTTTGAAGAATTAGGAAATTTGGCCTTGTTGGAGGAAGTGTGTAACTGTCACCAGGTGAGGGCTTTGAGGTTTCAAAAGCCCATGCAAGGCCCAGGGTCAGTCAGTCATTCTGTCTATCTGTCTGTCTGTCTGTCTGTCTGTCTGTCTGTCTGTCTGTCTACAGATCAGGATATAGTTCTCAGGTACTACTTGAGAGTCTGCCTGGCTGTCCACATGTTTCCTGCCATGATAATAATGGGCCCAAACCTCTGAAACTAAGCAAGCCCCCAGCTAAAGTCTTTCTCTTATACTAATTGCCTTGATCATGGTGTCCCTTCACAGCCATAGAACAGGGACTGAGATATCATGGAACTTGCAAATACATTTATGACCAATCCTAGTCTATTTTCACACAATTATGTCTTCTATCAGAGGCAAGACAAACATAGCATTGTATTCCTCACCTCCTTCCTGTCATTTATTCCCTTACTCATAATCTGTAATCACTGAGCATAAGACATGGGTCCTGTGAAAGTCAGACCCCACTCTCCACCAACTCTGATGCCCCATATTCGACCACGTCCCCTGGATGAGGAGGCCTGGTGGCACTCAGAGGAAGGATAGCAGGCTACCAAGAAGAGACCTGATACCCTATGAGCATATACAGAGGGAAGAGTTCCCCCTCAGTCACAGTCATAGGGGAAAGGAGAGAGGGGAAAATGGGAGGGAGAGAGGAATGTAAGGATACAAGGGATGGGATAACAATTGAGATGTAATATGAATAAATTAATAAAATATATTTTAAAAAAAGACATGGGTCCTGGAAGTGAAACTTCAAGCCCCAGTGATCCTTAGTGGGGCCCCTCTGAGGTTTTATCCCTCAAACCAAGTTTTAGTGCCCTTAGTAACCTGTCAGTTAAGAGTATTCTCAGAAACACTGTCTTTTGTTGGAGGCTTCTGCTCTATTAAGCTGTAGGCATCCCTCCATCCCTAATTTTGTAGTAGTAGTTTTCCCTGAGACCTCTGTTCTCTGATGGATCTAAAACACTGGTTGGTTCTCAGGTTGTTCAGAATCTTACTTGTGAGGAAAGAATAATTGACTTCTAAGCTCTTGGAATTCTGCCTCCCAAACAGTGAGAAAATCAGTTTCTGTTGTCTATGCAGGCAGTCTGAGGCCCTGTCATTCCCAAGAGGACTAAAGTACAGCCATTGTCTCTTATCCATTTTTTCCTATCTGTGGATTCAATAACCTCTTGTTCAAAAACAGTTGAAAAAATTTGCATCTATACTGACCATGTGCACACTTTATTTTCTTGCTAATATTGTTTTTTAAAAAAAAACATAGAATTTACATTGCATGAGACATAGGCAATTTAGATGGTTTAATGTATATGAGAGCATGTGCACAGATTATATACAAATCCCTTGTCATTTTATATACCAGATTCAAGCATCCAAAGAGTTTGGTATTGATAAGGAGTGATAGAGCAGTTTGTCCAGGGATATGGGAATAGAACTCTTATTTCAAAGAAGATAATAAAAAATATGGACAGAAAAAGTTTATTAGCTCAGAAGTGACTGACAGATACTAGAATTGAAATGATTACTTTGTAGGAATTTGCATTGTGTTAGATTCCTCTGAAAGGAGTCCTTTGAAAGAATTAAAATTCATACATATTAGAAGAAATATAAGGAAAATGGGGCTATAACTAAGCAAAGAGAAAATAATATGCTCTCAAAACATCTTTTTATCATTAGTTTGGGAGATGAAAGCCCAAATTTCTTCACTCAAGCTAGTCAGATAAGCCACAAAGAAATAAGGAATACAGTTTATATATGAAGATTTATCAAGTATAATAGTTACTTTTCTTATTTCTGTGACAAAATGCACTTTGGAAGCAACCTAGGAGAGGAATTTATTTTTTTACTCAATTGTATGAGCTCTATGTGATGGCAGGAACGTAGGCAGAAATTATTGACTTCATAGCAGCTGAGAAGCAGAGGAAAGGTCCAGGGAAATATTTAACCCTCAAAGGCAGGCCCACTGTGACATCCTTCCAGCACCCACCACCTCCAACGGTCTGCTCACGTTTTGAATCCTTCAGTGAACAGACTTGTATTATGTCAGAGCCTTTATGGTCAGATCATCTCTAGAAACACCCTTACAGATATCCAAGAGTGGTGCTCTGTAAGCTCCTAGGCATTTTCTCAACCCAATCAAGTTGACAGTTGGGATTAGCTACTACACCGGATGGAAGCGGTTGTAATTACACCTTAGTTTCTATTTGCAAAGGCATGTGAATGGCCAATGGTAAAGCAGACCATGCTTTCTCTAGTGGACAGAGCCAAGGAGAAGTTCAGGCACAATGATGGGTAGAAACTCAATTCATCACTCACGGTCTAGTATTTGGTAAGTTGTCTAGTTGCTATCATTTTGGTCCCACTCTCCCTACAGCTTACTGTGTTTGTGTACTGAGTATTGTGTTAAATGAAGTTGAACATGTGAGTTGACTTTACTCTTCAGCATCAATGGAAAGTGAGTGTTGCTGCTATAAATTTCATCATGTAGGTGAAAGCTTCTAATTTAGTGCTCACCCTAAAGCTGGCACTCAATAAATGATCACTGAATAAAGGATGAGTACTGGGTGGCCTGTTAGACCCCTGATACTCTGGATTCTAGTTTTCTGGAAGCTGGAGAGATGTTCTAGACTTTTGTACATATAATCTAGCTAGCATGGTAAAGGTGGGACTCCTGGAAGCAATATAAGTGAAACACTATATCCTAACCTACTCTAAACCATGTTTTCACATGGATGGCTTACCTTTCTTTGTCCTGAGATGGGAAATTTGACATATCTCATAATTTTCCTGTTCCTTTAGATGAGTGACAGTAATATGATCATGAGTCATAAAGTGCTAACCCTGATTTTCTTTGGTAACTGGGATGTATCTCATTTGAGATTTTAATCAATTCTCCTCAGTCATCCAACCTAAGTACATCTTTCTTTTCCTTTTGTGTGGAGTTGATAGCAGCCTACCTTCATGCTTGGTTTCTTTTTTCTCTTATTCATTTCTTTCACAAGCTAGCAAATTTCACAGCCTTGAGCCCCTCTGTCAGGCATGGTAGATTAAGGTGAAGGGATAAAGGGAAGATCTTAGGTGGATGGGCGACATCAAGTTCTCTGAGCCTTAACAGTGAGCTCCAGAGGCTGAGGTGACATGGTCTATATGGAGGTTGCCTCCTACTTCCAAATCCAAGTCGCCAGTGGTTTACCATATCTGCCCTTCTGGATCTTTCTGTCTCTTCCTGTGTGATTGTTTTGAGACAATACCATAGGGTGCCTAGAACTTAGTATTTAGCTCAAATTTATATTCCCCTCACTTCCATTCCTATGGATGGGATTATAGGCATATACTACCATGCCTAGCTGCTTACGATGTAATTGAGACTTTTGGGCAGAATTTTAAAGGTTCGTGGAAGTGATCTCTTTCCTTTCCATATTTTATCCAGAACAGGGTCTTATAACCTTTTCTTTTTCAAACTACAAAGAAATTAAACAACAGAACCACTTTATCATGCTGCAAAAGGGCACTTTCTTGATCTGGACATCTATGGGAGTGCTGTCTTTTGAAGCTCTGTCTTATGCTATGTGGTTAAACTTTAGCATCCTCATATCCACATTGCCTTTCTCCTTTCCTTGCTGGAAGGGTCTCAGAAGTTGAACAGCTCTCTGGCAAAAAAAAAAAAAAAGCCTTTCAAATCATGTTCTTTCTTTACTTTTTGACCCTATCTCTTTCCTTGATTCTTGCTAAAGATCTGAGATTTATAGAATCACATCTCAATTATTCCTCATTAATTTTTTTTATACAAGACTCATCCACATTAACGTTTATATCTCTAATAATAGTACTTTATTTAAAGCTTCAGTTTTTTTATGTTCTATTACACAGGCAATAAATTCTTTTCCATCCAACTATGCAGTATTAATCCCTCCAGAGCAACTGTTTATTGTTTGTGACTCTTTGTATAATTGGGATCAGCAGCGGATATTATGAGTAAAGAATTCCACACTAAGGAGATTGTGAAATGAATGTATTAGTGAAACCACTTTTTCTAATCATTCTGCACATTTCTAATAGAATGATTATTCCTCACTTAGGAAATGAAACTTTTATGAATACTGCTCAGCTGGTTTCTGGGCAGGGACCATTGCCATCCTGGTAACTGTTAAAACCAATGGTAAGGTAACCAAAGAGTCATGGAAGGTTGGAACAAATACTCCATTTATTTGAGTTCCACATTCCTGCTCTCGTTATCTTCCTCCCAGTCATTTTGCTTGTTTAGTCATGTTGAAGATATGGGACTGGAAGACAGGGAAAAGGAGAGATGTAGGAAGCTCACGGCAAGAGGTTTTGTGAGATTTCACACAAGCTGCCTCATTTCTCCTCTTTCTTGTTTCCTCTTCTCAGAGGAAAGAGAAATTTCCTCTGTCCTCATACTGCTCAGATTAATTCTCCCTCCGAGCCTGCACACTCAGCATTTTCTAAGCAGATACAGTTCACTTCATGAGGGAAATTTTGGAGTATCTAATTTAACCTTCATATTATATTAATAATGACACAATATACATTTTCAGAACACTTGGCAGCTTATAAAGCACACCGTAGTCTACATGACCTTTGGGTCCTTACCATTTTCATAGGTTGTAGAAAATATGGGCACTATTATCTATACTAGGGGCTAGAAGCTATTTCTACTGTTGGCATTCACAATCTAGAAACTACAGTGATAGAAATAATGAGAAAACTGTGTTTTCCAAAGTATATAGAATAAGTATTTTGTAGTATACAATTATCATCTTAGATTTTAAAATACAGGGAAGATTGCAAAGAAATACACTTGGCTACTGAAAAAGGGGAGGGAATATTGCCACATCAACAAAAAAAGGTGATAGAAAAAGTCTAGGCAGGTGTGTTATAAGGATATTCACATATGTAGGCAAACATGAAACATGTTTAGGGCATGATGATACCCAAGAGCTGAATTATGGATGGTAAGTTTGTGGGCATTGAAGGAAAAATATATGTGGGGATTTAAAAGTACCATGGATGGCAAGAGTGATGGCACATGTGGTACATGTGCTTACCACTAAGCCTGATAGTCCCCAAGGGCAACCTGTGACTTATGTCCTCTATCAATTTCCTCCAAAAGCTCCTAGAACCCCAAAATAGCATCAACATCTCAGGCTAAACCTTCACATTTTGAGGCTTTGGGAAGAAATTTCATGTTAAACCGTCACCTTCTACTTCTTGTGTACACAAAGCTCATGATCTTGGCACAACTCAGAGTGAACCCAGTGCATCTTTAAGGAGACACACCCATAATCCTAATAGTTCCCATAAAGAAGTGGGGTCACTTCTGTGACTAACTGACCATGTGTCTCAGAAGTGTTAGAACTGGTTTGTGGGGGAAGTTCAGAAAAGTTTGGAGAAGTAAGCTAAAAAGAAGCCCAGAAAGCTTTATGTAGAACTTAGGAAGCAATTTGGGGGAGGCTTTGAGAAGATGAAAGTGCCAACAGAGTGTGAACAGTAAATACTTGCTCCTGATCTTTCAGACGGAAGAATAGATGCACTGGGATTTAGACCACAGGTCATCTGTCTTACATATTGTCAAATAATTGAGCATATTTTGTCCTTGTCCTGAGTGTGTGTGGAATGGTCAACTGGAAAACAATGGACTAATTTACCATACAGAGCACATTTCAAGGGCAGTGTAGCATTCCAGTTGGGGAGTGGGCCTTAATGTCTGATTAAGCCAGGCTCGCACTGAGAGTCATGAACCAAAAGCAGAGTGTGTAGTTTTTTAAATGCTTGCAGTTTGGTCAGGTAAGGAGCATGTTGGAAGTGGAGTGCTGTGATGCACTCCTACCATGTGAAGATCAAGAGTTCTACCACACAATTAATCTGAAACCTGAGCTACACCAGTGCCTGTACTCAGTTACAAGGTTTTGATTTGTCCTCCTAAGTTTCCCTTTTGTCCTTGTCCCATCCCCCTTTCCCTTCCTTAATATTTGGAATGGGCACATACATTTTATGCCACCATATCTTGGGAGTATGTCCTTGGCTTTTTATTCTATAGAGTTTGTTGTTGTTGTTGTTGTTGTTTGTTTTTGTTTTTGTTTTTTGTTTTTTTAGATCTAAGGGTTTAACTTTCAGAAGAGACTCAGAATTTGTGTTTTGGAGCATGTTGGAGTTCTGGAGACTTTGGGGATGCCTTGGGATGGGTGAAATGATTTTTGCATTAGGAGAAAGCCATGAATCTTGGGGCAGAATGCTATGGTTTAGATATGACAGACAACCCCTCAGAGCATATGTGTTGAAATCTTGGTCTCCAACTGTTCGTGCTATTTTGAAAAGTTCTGGGAAATTTAGAATTCTAGCTGGAGGAAGTAGGTGTATCCTTACTGTTCTTTCTCTCCTTGATTTTTTCCAAGATTTCTCTTCCTGGTCACCACGAGGGGACCAAGTTTCCAGATTAGTGTGCTGCTTACTACGATGCACTGCCTCCCATGGTCTAGAAACAATGGCACCAGTAAGCATGGATTGCAACCTTTGAAAGTGTGAGGTAAAACGAATTTTTCCTTTAAATAGTTCTTTTTCATTTGTTTGTTTTGTTTTTTAAAATTTTTATTTCACAGTGACAAAAAGTCTAATCCACAAATCTTAGAGTTCATGCATTCTTTGATATATGATTTGGACTCCACTTTTATAAATGACATTGTTCTGACTTTACAATGTGCTTTTTTTGGAAATGTGGCATGAATATTATTGTTCATCCCTGGGTGCCAAGAAATGCTAGTGCGGTCCTGGTTTACCACTCAGACCGCCCTTGGTGACTCCTTCTGTGCTTATGAGAGTAATGACCTGGACTCTATTCTCCGCAAAGGTCAGAAACTATTTTGTTCCCTACTTAGGGGAATTTTTTTTTGTTTCCCAAATACCACATGGTATTTTGATTTTAGTTCATACTTATTGCTATGTTTTTGAATTTTCCTTTGTTTCTAGCACCTGGGGAATTTCCTTTCTTGGTGCCAGGATTGGTTATTATCATTGAAACTCTGTGATATTTTATTCAACATTCTCAGTTTGCTTGAAGTGATGGTGTATGCACGTCTATCTTTATATCAGCTCAGCACATCATCCCAGAACTTCAGGATTGGTGACATTTACTATTGTTTTTTTAGTAATCACAATTAAATCTGTGATTTTTCATATAGGTTAATTATACACTTTGAAAACAAATAAATGGAATTTATACTATTGTGACTATAAATTTTTTATTTAAATTAGATCCATCTGACAAGTTAAGATAGTGTTTATTTTGAATGTGATATAATTGCCTTTATGCTACTCAAAGAATAATTATTCTAACACCAGATTTAAATACAGAGAGGTAGGCTATAAGTACTGGTCTTAGCTTAGGAGACTTTGCTGGGGCAATTCTTCCTGGGTGTAATACATTTCTACATATCACTGCTTATACTTCTCGGAGGTCCTCTTAACATTGTGGAGTATTTAGTCTTGAGTCATAGAGCTAGTGCCTCCTTATGGAGCAGAAGACAGAAAACCCTATGGTCCTTTATAAAATATTTGGTTTCCTTCAGCTCAGGGTCTCTCTTTTGTAATGCCACTCATCCATGGACCATTATCTACATGGGTCCATTGTTGTCACCTTTATGACTTGGGAATTTGTAAGATATGATACAACTTCACTGATGTTCATGCCTCTTGCTTTCCCATGAGCACCCATCAGTTAACGTTGCACACCAATCATTTCTCATTGGCTCAGAAGCCTTGTGTTTGTCCACATCCATGAAACTAGAGCAAACCGATGTGTTATGGTAGGTAGGATGAGATTTCAGACACCCAAGTACTCCTTCAGAGCTTCACAACAACCATGCCAGGATACTTTGGAAATGAACGTTTAATATGATGAGTTTGTTTATTTTTTTACTTTGGTATAGTTTTTTAATTTTTAACCTGTTTTCAACATGGGTGAAAAGCTGGAAGCTATCTAGATATAATTAGGAAAAGACAGATGTTTGTGTCATTGAACCAGTAGCCAGTGTCAGAAGCTTACCAATTTAATGATTTTTATAATCATAAAAAAGAAAAATAAACAGATACAAACCATAATCTCAGCACTTGAGAAGCTAAGACAGGAGTGTTGAGAATTCAAGGCCAACTTGGGCTCTACACAGCGCCTCTCTCAAAATGAACAATAGCATACCCAAATGTTTAAAATGTTTAAATGTTAAGTGAAGCCTTCTTGACCAAATTACTTACAGATCATTTCTTTATGAAATCAGTATTTACTCTGGGTAATATTTGGTGCCAGCCATTAAAGTTAGTTAAAAATATTCAATGTTGTATGAGCCTTCTTGGGGGACACTTTTTGTATGGGTGAGAGAAAATGATAATGAACAAAAAAGGCAGTGATACCAATTTTCAAGTGAACTGAAAAGGTGAGAATGTTGTTGGTACTGAAGAAAGGGCAGAGTAAAGAGAACTTAGGGACATGGAGGGCTGCCCGAAGAAGGAAGCCAAGAACCAATTTCTTCATACAGTGGGCAAGACAGCTTCCTTGAGTCAGGAGATTTTCAACTTAACTTTAGCGGTTTTGTAGATGAAAAACCCAGAGAGATATTCCATCTATAAAACAAGCGAAAATGTGGGCTTACATCAGCATAGCCCAATATTAGCTTTCTTATTCTCTCTTCTCCTCCTTAGTCTGTCTCCACACTTCTGCAGGCCTCACTCTTGAAAATCTTCACCCTCCCCTATGATGCTCTAAAGATTACAGATTCAGCTTCAAGAGTATAGAGTGTGATAATTGCCGACAATTGCAGGGGTGAAAGAAGTGTAGCCTCTGCAGCTGAGGGAGACATGTGAGCTTTTGTTGCGTAGCTGTCTGGTCATTAGTTCCAGGGTCCAGTCAAGCCTCCTGAACCTGGTTACTCTGGCTGGCCACTTAGTCACAGACAGCAACTTAGGTAAGACTCATCACCAGCAGTCACAGGTTATTTAATTATAGTTGTGAGGAAATGAGGGAGTCTGTAGCAAATCCATTACACCAGCTAGAAAAACAACTTAGAGCTCATCCTTACGGACCATGGTGGGCAACACACCAATCTTTCCATAGTATGGAAGCAAGAAAACTTGAATTTTCAACATCAAGAAAGGAAAAACATATCCTGCATTAGCTTCCCTCCTTCTCTGCTCTCTTGAATACCCACAGGGACAGGCTATTGTGGCCATTAGCTTTTCCCGTACTAAATCTGCTTGGTCTGATGAGCCCGTTTGATTTCAGGTTTGTCCTAAAGCCGCAGAAATCGAGTTTCTGGGTATTTACTTGGGATTAATGACCAGTTAGGAGCAGCTGTGCTTTGTATCATTAACCCTACCCAGGTGCTAATTCCTAGAACATGCCCTGCAAGCAGAGGTCATTATTGCTATTTGGAACTGCGGATGCTGCCTCAGAGAAGGTAAGCTTTATTTAAAGAGGAAGCCATTTTGATTGGGCAATGTGAAATATTTCTGGAGAATTAATGCCCTGTGTATAAGCAGTCTGATTGCCTGGAAACATCGCTGGTGCTGCTCAGCTGATAATCTACCTCAAGACGCCGGGCAGGCTGGAAACTGAAGCAGGCTCTATTTTTGGCATCTAAAATCAATGCCGGACTCTCGCAGCCTGGTCTGCCGCCTCATTATCCCCCCCTCCTGCTCAGCGAGCTGAGCGCAGCTTCCTTTGTAGGAGATTAAAGCAAGTCAGAGAGTGTGATAAATGCTTTCAGTCATATCTGATGTCATTTGAATAATACGAGATGTCAGAAAGAAATACGTCCCTCGCCTATTTTAACCAAGCAAATTCTTTTGATAGTCTCTTCCCCTTTAGTGAAATAAAAAACACGTTTCAGAAAACTGCCACCCTTCCCCCTCCAACAAAACAAACCCCCAAACAAAAAAGCAAACTAACAACAACAAAATAACTCCCGAGCAAACCCTTGTTAGATATTCATGGTGGTTCATACAATCTCTCTGAGTCTCCTTATTTATTCCATAATCCAGGAAGTCTGGTTAAGGATGGACATTTCCTCTATTAGAAGAAGCCACGTTTCCATTTTTCTGGGCAAACCTCCACATTTGCAAAACAAACTCTATCTCCTGGTCTTTATGTGTTTAAGTCATCAGCGCTGAGTGTGCTTTTTACAATTCAGCATTACTAACTGATTAAAATGGGAAGGAAGGGAAAGTCAAGTTCTAGGCACAAGTGGAGAGGGAATGAGCTAGGCTAGCCTTTATTCTCCAGGCATACCAGGCTGTGACACCTGGATTTGCCAGAGCCAGCCATGACTGCACCAATGCAGGTGATATGGTCTGTTAAAAAGATGAGACTTCCCCCATTCTCCCTCTCCAAGAAGCAAGAATCCCCAGATTGGCTCCTCTATTCTCACCTCTGAGACCAGCTTTCAAGAAGGGGTCTGATGGGTTTGTCTTTGATGTGGTATTGATGGCAGGAATCTTCCTGGGGAAACAGGCGACTGGCACACGTGAGTGCCAATTTCTGTAAATCCGTCTTGTCATTTCAAAGCTCGGAATGGCTACCATAAACTCTGGCAGTGTTAGATTCCAGTACTGGGTGTGTCCAGGTCCATATTTCCCACTTCAAAACCCACACTCTCTGAAAAGAAAGGCTGGACTTGCGGTTTGCAGTTTACACAGAGACTCTTCACTCTGACTTTAGTCTTTTCTATTGCTTTATTCATTATGATTTAGGACAGTGTAATGCCACAAAGCCTTTGCTTCATTGCCTATAAAATGAAGACAACTTGTAACTCTTAGGCATATTCTAGAAATAAAATTGTGTGAAATATGTTAAAGAAGCTGGTGCATATTGTGGCTTAAATTCTTTGAGCCTTTTCTGAGAATTGACTTTTACTTATCAAATATAATACCTATTATTTTTTTGCTTCTGCTTAGTAAAAAAAAAATAGCAGCCATGAATAAGCTCAGACATGAAAATGACCATTGCCAAAAATTAATTTTCCATTTTGAACTAATAAAAATTTTAAAAAAATTTGTGATGGCTGCTGTCATAGAAAGAATGTCATTTTCCCTCAGACACGTGATCCCTGATGGGCTGCTCTAGTGCTAGTGGATGGTGTTACACAGGCAACATACTGGCAGTACCAAGTGGACTCAGTGGCTTTATAATAGAGTGTAATGCAAGTGGAAGGAAAAAGTGTTGTGAGATATGGGAGGAGTTGGAAGGGATTGGCTGAGGGATGGATTTGATGATAGCATATAATCAATAACTTAAAAAAAAAACCTTACCACTAGTTCACCAAATTAATAATGTGCTAATTATAAACCTGTGTTTTTGAAAATAAAGTAATTAAAAATTTAAAAACAACTTTAAAAAATTAAACATTTTTTATTTTTTATTTTTTACGTACACATTTATATTATTATACATATATACAATAAACTACCTATAGCAAGAAGAACCATGGCACAATCAGGAGTTATATAAATGTTACATTCTTAGTGTTTTGGCTATTTGTATCTGACAGCCTTGAAGAAAACATCTTTCCTATTTTGGTGCGCCTAAACTTCTGAATGTAAATCAGTCTCCATCACCTCTTGTGAATATCAACTTAAAACATCTATCTAGACCTAAAAACATCTTAACCCCTAAGCAACTAAGCTTCTTTGTAAAACTAAACTATCTGGTCTGCAAACCCATCTTTTAAAGAAAGAAAAATGATAAAAACATGAGAGAGACAAGGATCTCTTCAGAATGTCTTATCTCTGTCAGGCCAGTTATATTTATGCTATCTGTTTTCTTCAGTGTATTCTCCCTCTCATCCCTACACTTGACCTTACTTCCTCTACTTTATTTTCCTTCTACAACCACTTCCTTTAGGTATTAATTATCAGTGTCTCTCATGTAAACAATTCTTTAACTCTTAGTTTGTCTTATTAGTACCATAACTCCATTATATTCCAATATTACTAGATAAATCGAAGTATCCAAAGGTTTCTCATTGTACCTTAATGTTTCCAGGAAAACTGAGGTTCCTCTCAGCTCGTAGTCTTGTCTGTTAATAAGTGAATTTAAGAATGGGGAGAAGTACAAAAAGAAGAAAATGCCCATTGCTTCTAAAAAGGGAAGTTATATCATCTCTTTCAATGATTTTTTCTTTCCCTGGGTCTTGTTAAATTAACTGGTAGAGAACCAGTCAAGAACAAGCAGCCTCATTTAGAGGATATTGATGAGCAAGACTAACATGTTTATTTCTCTTCCTTCTTGTCTTAAACTATGTGTACATGGTGGTAACAATTGCTCCACTTGGTTTTCATTATCTCTATAAAATGATTTTGCATTTTAGCGGGGAATAAGGATTTTGATTCAAGAAAATAGATATAATTGCTAACAGCCACTACTGTTTACTCCATTTGGGATATGGCACTGAACCTTGTAAAAAGATTAGCTCATTTGGTCTTTACAAGAAGTCAAGAAATGGGTACTGTTATCCCATAATACAAATATAACACGCAGGACTTAGAGATGCTTAATACTTTGCTCAAGGTTATAGGAGTGCAGAATACTTAATCTTTAATTATGGAATTTCAAGCATCAGTAAACCTGCATGTAAAGTAAGTTGGGGGAAAAGGAAATTCTTTAGGACTTGAACAACCTTGCCTAACAGGCATTTTCTCCTAGGGTGACTTTATTAACATTTGACTCCAATACTTTCTATGAGGGCGGGAACTGCATTCTGTTCATCCAGTATCTTTTCAACAGTGCCCAGTACATGAAGTAAATCCTTATCTAGGGAGGATTTAATGAAATCTCTATTTTACTCAACTCATGTTTTATAAGTTGCCTACAACATGACTGATATTTTTCTAGGCGCAGGAGGTAGGATCGCAGAAAATAAAAACCAAAATAGTTACTTCTTTGTTCTCATATAATTTGTATTCTGTTAGAAAAAGCCCAGAAAGGAATCTAACTAATGAGTCAGTTACTGTCAGGTCCCAATGTTACTAGAAAACAAGATAGGCCTAAGAGGAAGGGGCCTTACTGAAGGAAGTTCACTGAAAAGAGCATATTTGAGAAAAGACCAAAAGATTTGGTTGTGTGGGTATATGTGCAAGAGCATTCTACGCACAGTGAAGGTTATGCCTGGCCCATTATAGTCTAGTGAGAAGGTTTCTATGGTGGTGCAGAGGGAGTGGGAAGTTAGAGTGGATATAGTCCAAGAGCTCAGGAGTGGGCATCTGCAAAGCTCTGTAAGGACTCTGGTTTCTATGGTGATGACATGGAAAGCAACTGGAGGGTCCTGAGCAGAACAGCAATGATGTGGCTCACATTTTCAAAGGACCATTATGATTACTACGACAGGGTCATGATATAGAAGGAAGAAGAGTGGGGTTAGGAAGACAAATTAGCAAGCCACAGTAGTAACTGCACATGTCATAACAGTGAGATGACAGAGAGAGAGAGAGAGGGAGAGGGAGAGGGAGAGGGAGAGGGAG
>OU015752.1:35713672-35747473 GCA_907169655.1 Acomys percivali
GAAGGTTGAAGGTTTATGACAGCCAGAAACAGTGGTTAGTAGAGCAGGGTTGGTGGGGAAAGGGGGTCATCATTTTAATGTTGGATATGTTATGTTTGAACTTTCTATTAAGCATTTCTCCACTAGGCAGATGGGCAGTGGAGTATAACGTTCAGAGGAGAAGGTTGGCTTCAGTTACTTTTTTTTTTTTTAAATTTGGAGTGATCAGCATCTGCATGGAACTTAAAACCAAAAACCAGAAAGAGAACATCAAGGAACTTGAGGTCTAAAGTCCGCCTTAAACAAGATCGAGTGGACATTACTAAGGTGAGGTTGGAGTCTCAAGGAGCCCAGCCTGAGATGGAGGACTAGAAGAAAGAGAGGAGGAGTATTTTTTTTTTTTAAATTATGAACAAATGTGTTAATCACTGTTTGAAATCTTAAACAATGTGAAATTTAATATGAACCCAAGACTTACAGTGTGACCTTGACAGGAATGGTTTCACCAGTGATGGCCACCCCAGCCATCCTCCTGGCATGGATCCGGGAAAAGCATGGAAGGGAAGAAGGTCAAGACAGGGAAGACAGGCAACTCCTGGAAGGAGATTGGATGTGTAGGGGGATCGGAAACTGGACAGCAGCTAGTGAGTGAGAAAAGGAAAGCAGAGAAAAGGCAGCTGCTGTGTTACCACTTCATAAGCTGCAGCAAGTCATGGGTAGAAATGGAAACGGGCCCTGTAAGAGAGTGCAGCTCAGATGTCCCTGTGGAGGAGTGGAGGGGTGAGGTGATGAGCTTGTGAGGGAGGTGTTTTAGGTGGGAGCATGAGAAGCATAGGAAGGCATAGGGAGTCAAGATATGTACACTATTTCTGATTTACTAATTTAAGTGATTTTTGCTGTGTGTGTGTGTGTGTGTGTGCATGTAAAGATACATATAATTTGTGGGTGATAGATGTGTATACATGTATATTTATGTATATATGTAATTCTTCTGGTACAAACCACAGCTTGTCCTCTAAAGGGAATAAGCGATTGTTTATTCTGAGCCAAATGTCTGTAAACATAGTTAAGGAAACTAAAGAAAGCCTAGATCATTTTAGCTCTACTGTGCAACATGATAAATCTCAACAACCAGTAACTTCTGATCAGTCTGCTTACCAACTCTTCAAGGTAGCTGTGGGTCTCTGCAGGGTACTTCAGCTTGAAATACCTATAAGATATGCATATATGTGTACATGTGTGTATATTTCAGATATGCATATATGCAAATATAATAAATGAAAATATCCATTTGGGGTGTACACATGTACACACACACACATATATATATTAGTATGGATGTAGCACTATGCACATAAAACTGTCTATATGCATACACATCTACATAGCAGAGATAGTTTTTTAAAGGTTGAAAATAAAAACAGGTGAAGCAATCCTCAGTCGACAACGTTTCCAAACTTTATGGCATTATAAAACCATTTAAACATGTCCAACCTTCCAAAGGCGTTATTGTTAAAGCTCAATTAGTCTTTTTGTAAAAATACCTCCCAATATTAAATTAAAATGAAGAAGCAGTTAAGTATATTTAAGACACTTTATTTAAAGTGTTTTCTAAGCAGGAAACAATGCAGTTTTTCTAAAGGGTGGATTTTTGAAGTGAGTCAGCTGCTGCCTCTCCCTCCCAGCGCTGAAGCAAGAAGGAATTATATAGAAAGAGTCCAGGGTGCTCTTTAGTCCAGACAAAGCTGTGATGATTAGGAGAATGAATTGCAAATGAGGAAGACAATAGGAAAGAAGGTTCTATTATGGAGGGAGAGAGGATGGGTGTTGCAGAAAGGACACTTAATAATGACAAGCCCAGCTCAGAAAGCACTTGGGGAAAGTGAATAATTCAGCAGCCACTAGAGAAAAGGAAATCTTTGGAGAATGTCAATCTGTGGGCATCCAATTGTAAGCTAGGGGTGAAACATCTGTGCCTTCCCAGAATGGTCCCAGCTGATGATGGGCAGACAACAACAAATGCAGCCACTTTACCCAGCACTCTCAATTAAGAAAGATACAAACATGAAATGGTTTTATTCTTCTATAGCTAGTGCTTCCAGCCTTGCTCTGCTAAATCTCTTTCCCCTGTGAGAACTGATATTAATTCACTTTGGCAGAGTGCATGATTTCCCAAAATACTTTTGGTTATTAAGAGACTATCCTGTATAACTTTTGTTTTATATACCAGTCTATGTTTCCCATGCCATTATGCCACTGATGACTTACAAGGCACAGGTCATTGCAATACTGCACCAATCTGGCTGCTTCTGGTGCTGCTATGCATTTTTTCTACCATTGTCTCTGTGATTATGGGCATGCTCTACAGCTTCATGCCCAGGAAACAAGGATATTTGGTTAAATACTGTGGTACTGTGGGAAACAGATTCTTTCTTGGCCCTGGATAAAGATGATGGCTGCAGATTTACTAACAGAAAAAGGCAAAGTGATGGCCAAGAACCTACTTATTGAGAATGTGTCATGGTCTCTTCTGGGTTTAAACCAGTAGGCTACCATCTGAGTAACTGAATCCACTTCTTGAAGAATTGTGGTAGACAGTAAACTAGGGTGGAAAGGGAAGATCCCAAAGAAAACTCTATCCAAAGGCTTGAAGTTAGTGTAAGAAATAAACCTGTTGGTAAAAGAGTAAAGTTAGAAATCTGCTAGCCAAGAGTAATATTAAACATAGAGCCTGTGTGAAAAAGCTCACGCTATGCAAATGACCCATAACATCCCCAATTCTTTGTACAGTGTTCCTGCTAAAGCTTCTAAATTTCCTCTCCAGTCTCATTTCTCTCTTGCAAATATAGTCTTTCATACATTATCTTGCTTTGTTTCTTAGTGATATAGATCTTTGAAAGTTAATGGGGCTTTCGCCATCCATATGAGCTTGACCCAGGGACTAAGGTGCTGGTCTATCAGTGTTCATTCAAAGTTAACCTGAAACAGTGACTCTTGAGTGCATTGCTTCACATTGTTGGGGGGGTAAATGCACAAACAAAGGAGGAGTGAAGGAACAAAAAGAAGTTTATTAAGAAAAAGCAAGAAAAAAAAAATGAGTCCAGCTTTGGTTGTACAAGGTATTTCATGGGAGTTGCCATCAGCTGCTTACTTATGGCTGTCTTTTTAAGACTTATTGGGACAGCTGGACAAAGACTGAGGCAGATTTTTCTTGGGATGATTAATTCTTCAAATGTATCACAGGCAAAGAATATGGGGGACCACATACTGTGGTAGTGTTCCAGCAGCCAACAGAGATGATCACAATTAGAGGGTTGGTCACATTGTTGATCTGCTTTGTCAACTGATATGAAATTTTAATTTAACAACAACAACGACAAAAATTAAATAGTGAACAAGATGCAGGAATAATTGGACAGTCTGGATCAGGGTGTTAGTTGGTTGATCATTGTCTTAGTGCTGTAGACCTTCTTGCAAAGCCGAGGCAATGGTCTGGGTCTCAGAAGATTGTCCCTTCTTTGGTGTCCATCCTGACCCTCCTGGGTGATTGTCCTCATGTAAGGTAGGTGTCTTTTTAGGCTTTTTAGTTTCAGGAACCTAAGGAATGAAATGATAACTTAGCTCTGTGCTTTGATGTGCTTATGAGCAAGTAACTCAAAGAAAAGGAGCTATTAGGACCCCCTGGTACTCCAAGCTAACATTCAAATTTGGCTTCTCAAGTTTTCAAGAACAGAAACAGTCTAAAAGACCCTGTGGAAGTGACTACAGGCAAAAGAGAATGCCCAACTGATAGCCTTAGCCCCATGGAATAATTTGTTTGCCTAAACAGGTTCTAGTCTGGGCTGAACAAAAGAGACTCCACAGGGGAAGTTCTTGCAACAATTCTCATAATGCAGGCACTGCTATTGAATTGCCCTCAGTGGGCTTCTAAGAAACAGAGATTTGTGTCCTTTTCAAATAGGGAAGGCACCTGGAGGTGACAGGAGCTCCACAAGAAGACCAACAGAGCCAACTAACCAGGGCTCAGAGGGGCCTGCTGAGACTGAAATACCAACCAAGGACCATGCATGGACTGGACCTAGGCCCCTCCACATGCGTAGCCAATGGACAACTCAGGCTCTATGATGGTTCGCTAGTGAGGGGAGCAACAGCTGTCTCTGACATGGACTCTGTTGCCTGCTTTTTGATCACTTCCTCCAGTGCAGCTACCTTGCTCAGTCCTAATGCAACTTGATGAGCTCGGGTGGGTGATGAGTGTGTTGGGGGTAGGGTGGGGGGTGGGGGGAGGGGGGGGTGGCTCCCTTCATCTGTGGAATAGGAGATGGGGCATGGGGGAAGAGAGAAAGAAGGAGGAGGAGATTGGGAGGAGAAGAGGGAACGGCTACAATCTTGATGTAAATTGAATGAATGAATGAATGAGTGAATAAATAAATAAATAAAATTTAAAAATAGTTAAAGCACTGTGAGGGGCAATGTTTCTCTTTCTAGAGAGGATAGGCCTTCATCTCTAGTGATGGCTGTACTTGAAGACCTGATACTGCCCAAAGCTCCTGTGTGAAGCCCCAGTACAAGCAACTATAGGCAAGCATTGAGTCTCCTTGGCTAACTCTTTTTGTTTGTTTCCTTTTTTGAGACAAGGTTTAACTGTGTAGCCCTGGCTGTCCTGGACTCACTTTGCAGACCAGGCTGGCCTCGAACTCAGAGATCCACATGCCTCTCCCTCCTAAAATACAGGGATGCCTGTCCCACCTGGGCTAGAAGAAACGCAAAAAATTATTTTTCTAAATAACTCTTATGGGTCTCTAGGGCCCCGCAGGTTGAGAACCACTGTTATAAACTACTAAAAGACTTAAAATTTCTCTTCGAGCAAGAAAAATTGATGTGTTAATTTCTAATGTAGAGATACGTCTTGTTTATCAATCTTGTCTGGAGTTTTAAGTTTCCTTCATGCTTTGTATTTCCTCTCCTGCCTCTTATTTTGACCATGTTGGTATGACCTACACTCACTGATTACAACCTCACAATGTTTCCTCTCAATTCACCCTGCTATTGGAGTCCTTCTTAGAATTTTTGTTTTGCCACAGTCTTAATATATAACCCCTAGCATTTCATTTATTTATTTTCAATCTAAATGGTGTCACTACTGGGATCAAGCTACATGAGGATAGCTCTCTTGGGAACAAAACACAGGCATGGTTTTCCTATGTTTTGGTTGATTTTATTTGTAGCTTGTGTTTTTAACCTTCTTGTCAACTTTAATCATTCGCTGATACCATAGTGCCCTACTGAATTCTGTGTGAGGCAGAGCTCCCAGGCCATTCCTCCTGCAGGAGAATAGAGATCCTCCTTTTCAGGTAGACTTAGGGAGTACTCAGGCAGCAGGACCCACAATAGCAGCAAGCTGTTACTCAGCTATTGCAGAGGATTTCTGAGACTGTGCCTCTTGCAGGAGTTGAGACAGAATGGGGCGGGGCGGAGAGTAAGATCCACATAAAAGCTTCAAAATTACCATATGAAAAATCATTTCAAAGAAGAAGGCTTGAAAATATCCAGCTTTCTGGTATGTAGCAGAGTGGGAAGGACCAGAAATTTATATACAGTTTATCATTGGCCATAACATTGCTGTGCTGCACATGAGTGTGTAAGAATTCAGTGATGTCTTAGATCCCGGTCAAGGCCAAGAAGGCAGATGACAGGAACAAGTGTGAGAGGGTCATAGAGGCACGCTTATGATTCTGATGATATTTGCATTACCCATTAACACCTATCAGAAAGCAATTACCACAAAGAGGCAGTAAATTTCCAATTAGATAAATTGAATCAGTCAGTTGATATTAGCCGGCCTTGTCAGCTGCCACCCTTAATTGCTGGGAAAATGGGCATGTGAACATAGTGGCAGTGGCGAGGCTTTCCGTGGGATTAAAAGCATAGGCTCCCACTTAGCAGGAGATCAACAACACAGTCCTCCTTAACAAGGCTGATCACGCCGCCATCTCTTCAAGTGTGTCTCACGTGCAAGGAGCAGACACCAAAGCTGAGACTGGCACAGAACATCTGTGGACATCAGCCTTTGATGAGTTCTACCTTCTTGCATCCTGGAGCACAGAAATGGACAGGAGCCACATGCATAGCAAGTAAAGCATGAGAAGCTAAGAAATACTGTATTACCTAGTGGGGAAAGAGTCAGAGCAAGGCAGCTTCATGGGCACTAACCAAAGATTTAGATGCTGCGGCTCATTTATAGAACATGGGCTTTCCCCACATGCTCTATCTACTATGTATCAGAAGGCTGGAGGCTTTCCGTCTGTCAACAGGTCCTCAGGTCATCTATGTTCTCTCAGATAGCAGGGCATTTTCTTTTGCTAAAGGTGACAGATAACCCCCCACATGTTGCATACATCACGTTTCCTTTATCTATTCATCCACACGTGAACATTGTGTTGCTTTCATGTCTCATCCTTTGTGAATACTGCTGGAAATGAACTTGAACATGCCAATGGCCCGTTCTTTTTGAGAGATAAGATTTCTGGATCACATGGTGGTTATTTAAGTTTCTGGCGGCGCCTCCACAGGGCTTCTCAGAGTGATCGTACCTAACCGAATTCACACCAACAAATATCCAAGGGTTCCTCTTTGTGTACACTCTCACCAACATTTGTCATTTATTTTTGGATGGTGTTCATCCTAGGAGGTGTGAATAATTTCTCTTTGTGACTTTTTTATTTTTGTAATGATAAGTGACATTATAATAGCACTGTCTAAATTCTTTGTTGCTAGAGTAAAATACCTGACTCTGAATTCTTATGCAGGGAAGAGTTTTAAATATATTATGGTTTGGGAGGCTGAATATCTAACCAGCATGGCATTATGCTTATATTAACCTAAACGTATTTATATTAATTACTTATATTAACTTATATGATTAATATAACACTTAATAATAATAATAATATGCAACTAATACAATACTTATACTGGCATACATATTAATGTTAATACTTTTATTGACATATCCTCAGGCTCATATTAGGACCTGTCTGGCTATGTCATTTCACAGCGTGGGCCTTCATCAGGGGGGAGAAGCATGTGCAAGTGGAAGAGACATTCCCCAACAGAAAGTCCAAGGAGGAGGGTAGCCAGGCATGCTGTTTAATAATTACCTCTCATAAGAAACAACCAGAGGTCCCAAAATAATTAGCTAAATTCTGTCTATAGACAGTGTCTCTAACTGAACTGAATCGGATCCCCTGAAACTGTAAGCCAAAGTAAAATGTTTTCTTGTAAGTTTGTTAGCAAAGATTTATTTGTGACAATGACAGGAAGTCACAAAGTTCACATGAGATCCCATGTAGCATTGTTACTTTCTGTCTGGCCTATTTACTTATATTGGCATATCCTCAGGTTCATCCATGTTGTCTCAGATAGCAGAACCTTTTCTTTTCCTAAAGGCAAATAACAGTGCAAAGGAGGCTATCTATGGGCCACAGTTCTTAAAGGTCCCAGCCACCACTTCCTAACATCACCTCAGTGGGAACGGCCAGCTAACACATGACTTCTTGGGGGAACAAACTGTGCCCAGATCATTACAAATATCTTATAATATGGCTTTAGGCTATTTCAGTCTTTTATAAAAATATCCTAAGAGTTTTTCTACTGAACTGTAGAAATTTCTTTTTTATTATACACATAGCCTTGTATCAGATTTCTGGCTTTTATATTCTTCCCTTATTCTAATTTTCTCTGTAGCTTGTCTTTTTATTCTGGTAAGTGTCTTTGCTTTCCAAAAGCCTGCTATGTTTATATGACCCTGATGATCTGTTTCTGCTCTTATTGCTTGCACTTTTGATGCTGTATCCAAGAACTCATTGTCAAGGCAAAAGTCAAGGAGTTTTTCCTCTGTGTTTTCTTAAAGAAGTCTGACGGTCTCAGATTTAGAGTTTTAGTCCATTTTGGGTTGATTTTGGTGTAGGGCAAGAAGAAAAGGTCCCCTTTTATTCTTTTGTTGTGTTCTTGCCTTTTCTTTTAGGGCATTTTTTTTCCAGTTGCTTCTGATCCCTAAAGACCTCACTCAGGTGACAGCTCCATGTGACAGAATTATACTTAGTTACTGAGCTTCCCTTATGCTCTTGCCTCTTGCTCAGTCAGGTAGGTCAGTACTGTGTCATCGTAGTGAAATTATTTGAGAATTCACATAGTCTGCCTGGATTTTCATTTTGATTATGAAGCAAGAAGCCAGATTTGCATAGCATGGGGGCATAGTTGTGGCACAGATTCACATGTAGTCTGTTTTGACTCCTCTTTTCTGGCCTGTATAGAAATAAAGTCCTTACCAAACTCTGGCGGTTTATTGCTCACTGCAGTACAAGTTAGTCTGCTTTGACAGGAGCTTAACCTCTGTGGTGGCTACGTTAAGGCTAAAAATAGTTTGTTGCAGGATTCTTTTTGTCAGTAACTACCCAGTTTCTACAAGGGATACTGTGAGAATTAAATTCAGCTATGTTAAGTGTCTTTTCTACATCCTTTAAATACATAGAAATACAACTGCCCTGACATTTTCTCCAGGATGCTGCACTGTTTGCGATTTATGATCTGAAGCATGAGTGAGGAGCTCAGTTTTGGGAAGATTATACCTGACTCTCCGCACTCAATAAATCTTACTTCAATGGCCAGGAGTCCAATGCGAGTTTAACTCTAACTGAGCTAAGTGGCCATAGGTCACTTTGACAAAGAACTGGGAGAATCATTACAATATATACTTGCCCTGGTGTTGTCAGCAAGTGGATAGTTTCTAACTCTGAAATGTAGCTTAGGGAGGACCTCAGCTTTTTATTGGACTGTTCTCACTTCTTTTCATTGTATATTATGTAGAATCCTTTCTGACTGTCTTATTCCTTTCTTCATAGTTTTTACAGTAAATATTTAAGGAAGTGTATATTCTAAACTAATGAAAACCACATAATATAATAGATACATAAATGAGGAGTCTAGACACTTAGCATGGTTACTAAGTATTCTGTACTGTACGTAGTTGTCTATGCCCTAGGCTACATGAGTTAAGTGTAATGAGTTGGTTTAGCTTAGTATCTGTATTAGCCAGGGTTCTCTAAAGGAATAGAACCAGTAGCATGAGCATGTTTGAGTGTGTGTGTGTGTGTGTGTGTGTGTGCATGTGTGCACACACACATGCACTAAGCAGATTTATTAGAGTAGCTGACAGGCTGAAATTCAGCTAGTCCAACAATGGCTACCTACTAACAGAAGTGCCAGGAATCCAGTTATTTTTTTCAGTCCCTGTGACTGGATGTCTTCAATACATGCTACAATGTTAAAGAAGTAGAGCAGTGGTTTGTAACTTTCCTAATAATGCGACCCTTTAGTCCAGCTCCTCCTGTTGTGGTGACCCCTATAACATAAAACTATTTTATGTTGCTACTTCATAACTGTAACTTTGTCTCTGTGATGAACTGTAATGTAAATGTATGATATTTCTGATGGTCTTAGGTGACCCTTGTTTAAGAGTTGTTTGACCCCCCAGGTTGAGAACTGTTGATATAGACTCGAGTGCCAGTAAAGGTGTGACCTGGTCAGTGAGAGTGAGGACAAGCGTGTCCTTTATATACACCAGAAGGTGTGATCCAGATTAAAGGTGAATTTTCCAACTTCAAAAGATCCAGATTGAAAGTGGGCCTTCTCCTTTCAAATGATGTAATTCAGAACAACGTCGCTCACAGGTGTACCTATGTACCTAGCTGCTTGGATATTAGTTAACTCCAGATGCAGTCAAGTTGCCAACCAAGAATATCTACCCCAGCATCACGAAACAGTCACCACTGTGCTACTGTTGTTCCCTAGGAAGCTGATATTGGGAACGAGTCAGGCTGGCAATTGTTCTTAGCAAAGTAATTCCTAAGAGAAGAAAGGATTTATAGGGTAGTTGTCAGACTTCCATGCATATTAATCAAAATATCTGCTAGCTCAGCTGTACATATCCCTGGAAGGCAGGGAATGGGACAATTCTGAAGAAGTTCTGAGCAGTACATGCCTGTGACTGCCATGGGAATGATTTGCCAGCAAGGAGGGCAGGACAGGAGGACGAGTTTAATGCTTAATGTCTACCTTTGAAGACATCTCTATTGAATTTTGAGACTCTCATTATGGCCAGCATTTAATTTTTTTTGCTTTCTTGTGGGATGTGTACAGAATCTGTTGTAACTTCTGTGTTGGCTGTCTTGATAGTTCTCATTAATTAGGCTCTTGTGATGAGTTTGTGTGTAGTCTGCCTAAGCTGGTATCCCTTTGAATTAGTAGAGTTACCATAAATGGGTTTTCTTTAGTCTATGGAAGTCTTAAAATAAAAGACTTGCATATTACTTGGGGAGAGAGGGAGGAAGAGGAGATGGATGAAGAAATGACAGGTGGGCTATGGACAGCAAGCTTCACCCTATGCTTGTGGACTTCCTTGTGTAACATGTTGCTTGGTCAGCTCCCATGATCTCGGAAGCTGATTTCTCATTGTCTCACTTGTCTTCTGGTCTACCCCACAGGTTTAGCTTCTCTGATTGGACCCTTTCTGATGCAGATCATCCATTTCCTTTCATTATTCACTTGTGTCTTTCACTCCACAGCATTTTTCAGTTGAATCCTATTCATTCAAACTAGCCATCAAGAGTAAAGTACCACCAATAAAACTCAAATTCAGTTGTCACTTTAATGTTCCAGTTGGCTCCTGGCAAACCCTAACATTTTTGATATGTTGGCTAGAGCTTTGGGGTTTATATACGGTTATAGATGTTTGCATTTCCTTTGTCTCAATATCTCTAGACATGCCATTTCCCTTGATTTAGATTAAGTAAGAAAATGTCTTTTTTTTTTTTTAAATCTACTCTCAGGTACCTCTGAACTTTAGTAGGCACTTGGTTCTACAGTGGAAAACATACCAACCTCCTCTAGACAGGGAACTTCGTGGCTCTCAGGGTACATCTTACTTCTTTATACTAAACCCCGCTCTCTAGTCACCAATTTTAGAGGGAAAAGAGACCCAGTTTTCTGTAGCAGGGAATAGAATAGGAAGAAAAGCTTAAGAGCCTCCTGTTTGTGTTACAGTGATTTCCGGTCAGCTAGTCTCCACACTGCTGTCATAGAGGAGAGGCTCGGTGTGAGCAAGAGCTGCTCCCCCTCCCTTGCAGTGAAGTAAAGCTGGAGTAAGAGTGTGATGTAGCGTAGGAGGAACCTACATGGGGTCCGTATGAAATGTGACTAAAATCTGATGGCAGTACCTCTGCACTACACGAGGAAGGTCACTTGTCCTCTGTGGTCTGCTTTCAAAGTATGTGATCACAGTTTTTTCTATGTGTCACAGAAAGACTGGTTTGAGAATTAAACAAGTTTGTGGCTTTGCAGCCACATTACAAAGTGATGAATTGTTTTCAAAGACGAGGTGATGTTCTTCTGAAAGTAGAGTGCTGCCTGGCTCAGTTTTGAGGGTGTCAAATTCGAGGGTGAAGACTGAAAAATGTTCCTTATGGGCTGTTTGTTTCCACATACAATCCACCAGTCTTCTGGCTCATTTCTTCATTTGTACACTCATTTATCCAATAATAACTAAGCCCCAGTCACGTTCTGCGTGCTAGAGGCACAAAGTTAAAGGGAAGTTGTTACAATTTCTCTACAACCATATAATCTCGTGGAGGAAAACCACTTAAAATATACTCAGACACTTCAGTGGGATTGAGGATTTTAGGGGGCATAAGTGACAGGTATAGGTCATCTACCTCCTGGGAGAGTCAGATGAGGTAACGTTCCCATTGTCTGAAGGCCAGAAGAGTGAACACATTTTGAATTAGGTTGGACACCTTTTGGGACTTGTCCCATGATGAAAATTACTTCCTGGTTTGTGTTCTCAGATGCTGCCAATTTCCCTGCCAGGCAACATCTGCTGTAGCACCTGTAGCCTCGTGCTAATGATTATTAATGACATTCTCTCCCTGTACTATGGCAGACAGCAGTGGAAGCTGGCAGCCACAGCCCCTCCACATAACCTGTGTCACAGGCACTTCTGAGGGGAACAGCCCCTCCTCTAGTGCTGCTAGGGAGCCCACCTATCATGGGTCATGGCTACCTGTGTCACCCTCTCTACCTTGGACTTTTTCTTCTTGTGCTTTAAATTTCAAGTTTCTTTAGGAAAGGAGGTTTATTCCCTTTCTCTTCCTATAGCCCTGCTCCACTCCCTCCATATGTTTATACATTATTTATTAAGAATAACATTAATTGCAAGAGTGGATTTCTCCATGCACTTTTGCATGTGGAAGAGGGTTGCTCCATAGACCACATAAAATGAACTAACACACTTCAATGGGATTCAAGATTGAGGTGGGCATAAGTGGCAGACATGGGACATCTATCTCCTGGGAGAGTCAGGTGACATGAAGTGCCCCTCATCTGTATGGTGGTTAGAATAGGAATGGCCCCTATAAATTCATGTGTTTTGAATGCTTGGCCCATAGGGCATGGCACCATTAGGAGGTATAGCCTTGATGGAGTAGGTATGTCATTGTGGGGGTGGACTTTGAGGTCTTATATGTTTAAGATACACCCAGTGTGGCTCACAGTCTCCTTTGGCTACTTAAAGCTCAAGACGTAGAACTCTCAGCATCTTCTCCAGCACTGTGTCTATCTGCATGCTGCCATGTTTCATGCATTGTGATAGTAGACCAATCCTCTGAAACAGTAATCCAGCTCCAATGAAATGTTTTCTTTTAAAAGAATTGTTGTGGTTGTGGTGTCCTTTTATAGCAACGGAAGCCCTAACTAAGGCAATCTGTGAAGGCTGTAAGAGTGAACACACTCTGAGTTAGACTGGACACCTTTGGGGACCTGCTGCATGAGGAAAATTACTTCCTGGTTTGGGTTCTCATGATCTTTCTGTTAGATATAAGAAAATTCTTAACTTGGTATACCATATGAGTCTACAGTTTTCCTAGACTTTTCCTAGAATCAGGTAGAATTTGATTTGGACCCTGGATTCAGTATTCTAGATATATACTCTTGGACAAGTTGATCATTTCTCCAAACCGCAGTTTTCCTTTATCATTCTCTCTCCATGGAGTATTTAGGCGAGGTAAATGAGATGGTGCATATAAAACACCAGTCAAGGGGCTGGAGAGATGGCTCAGCGGTTAAGAGCACTGACTGCTCTTCCAGAGGTCCTGAGTTGAATTCCAGCAACCATCTGGTGGCTCACAACCATCTATAATGTGATCTGATGCTTTCCTCTGGCCTGCAGATGTAAAAGAAGGCAGAACAATGTATACATAATCATAAATAAATGTCTTTTAAAAAAACAAAACAAAACAAAACAAAGCAAAAAACACCTGTCAATGTGCTAGTATACTGTAGGAACACTAGCAATGGAAGCATAGGTACTAGTGTTCTGCCACTGACCTCATCCCCCAAAAGAGTTAGGATTAATATGAAGTAGAAAAATCCATGAACATGGAGAAGAGAAATCACTCTTTCTACATGGTTTGCCAGTAGTATGATAATTAAGAATTTCCTTTTTCTCGAATTCAAACACCATTACTGCTTATAGTGAACACTGAATATCACCACAAGAACAGCATCTCCTTGTTGAGCACCACAAATACCCTTCTCTGATTGATGATCTGTGGTCTTATCTACTCTCCCAGCATGTCTGCAAACCCTTTTCCCTCCAGTAACCACAGGCAAGCCTGCATGGATTTGAAGATGCATTCACAGACTGGACACTGAACAGCCAGTCTGTAAAAGAACTAACTCACTGATGGTCTAACTGGAGAACACACCACGCCCTGTCACAAACTATGTTTATTTTCCCCTCTTTGACATCTTAAATAATATGTTGTATATGATTTTTTATTACTAAAACCTGATTATAAATTGTTTTCCTTTCTTTCCTCACATCAAATTTCTTGGTCCTCTGGCCCTTACAATCTTTATGCCCCACCTTCGAGATTTTCTAAGCCTTGGGTAAAGGTTGCATGATGTAGCTGTGTCATGTGGGGCTAGGAAGTGAGAGTCAGTTGTTCTCTGTATTTTTACTGTTTGTGGCTTTCTGTAATGATCACTTTCTGCCATAAAAAAAGAAGCTCCTTTAATGAGGAGTGAGGTCTACACTTCTCAGGCTGGTCTGGAGCACAGGACATGTCGTAAAGCAGTATTTCTAGGTAACTGGGCACCACCTTTATTATTTCAAATGACTCATTTCTAAATAACTGCCCATGAGTCAAGGGGACTGTTTTATACACATCAGTACCCTTCCTTTCTTAAGACTGATTTTGGCCAGTGAAACTATTTTCTTCCTGATGCTCTTTCCTCTTCCCGACTTCGTCAAGGCATTCTCATTGTTGTGACTAATGTTAGCATCAGTACAGCCCCATAATCATAGACACTGGCACTCAGGAGTTTTCAGGTGTTCCCAACACCATTCTCTGTACTTGGATTATCACCACAGCATCTGAACTTTATATGAAAGAAATCGGGACACTGGGAAGTTATGTGTTCCTGCCGAGATGGCCTGTCTCTGGAGTCTCCATTTTTTAGTAATGTACTGTCTTCCATACATAGTGTTTTGTAGCCATTTTATGTGCATTTTTAAAAACAGCTACCTTGTGGTATGAATGTTAATATATTTGCATTTTATATGCCAGGATATGGGTTCAAAACTTTTATATGTTATTATATTTTATATATTATTCTATTATACATTTTATAATTTATATTTTTATTTTACATATATTTCATAGTTAGCCACTATCTATAGTGGCTAATATTGATTGTCAAATTGACAGGGTCTACAGTAAGCTAGGTGCCAAGCCTCTGGGCAGGCCTGGAAGGGATTATTTTGATTAGTTTAATTAACTCATTAGGGTGGGAAGACCTACCTTCATCGTGGGCAGTACCATCCCATAGGCTAGGACCTTAAAGGAGAAAGTGAGCTTAGCCCCCACCACTTTCTGCTTCTGGCCTGCAGCTTCAATATGACAAGTCACCTCAATCTTCTATCACCATGACTTTCCTTCCATAGTGGAAGGTACCCTTGCAAGGTCAAAGCTTTTGTCAGGAGACAAGTAACCAACACACCAACCACCCATCACTATGCCATGCATACTGTTTTCAACCAGACACATCTTTAAAAAGAAGTGGTATAGAAGCTGCTGATTTATGGAGTCCATTCATTTTCTAATGCAATTTAGTGCAGATGCACTAAAACTTGCCCCTAACAACTCTACCAAGGTCTGAATGGTCACTCTCGTTTTCCTTTTTCTTTCCTGATTTCACACAGTGAGAATTGCCAATGAAAATCCATGCTGTGGATGTTCAAAGTATGAGTCAGAAGAAAAGGAGCACTTAATCACTTAATAAAATGACTGTCTTTCCAAAAACGTGAAAGGGATTTGATGGAAGTGGGGTGCAAAATGGAGACACATGTGTATGGTAACTTATCAGGAAATCTTAAAAACACATCTCTTTGATCTGTGTAAGATCCTTTTGAAGCCTCTTGTCTAACCCAATATGATTTTTTTTCTGATAAAAAGGAATCTGGCTGATTTCATTTGCATATCCACTTCAGTGTCAGAAGATGGCTATGTAACAGGGGACCATGATTCAGAAGTCAGAATCATACTGTTGTTTCTGTGTTTCCAGCTAGAGTAATAGCCACCATTCCCCACCTGGGACCTGAGTTTCCTCTGCCACTTATAGAGCCAAGACTGATTGATTCGCCGGAGTCCAGCCTCTTTTCTAGGAGGACAAACACTGCATTTGCAGACTTTTGCCCATCCCCTTTCCTGTTCTTTTTTTCTTGAATTCAGTTACAAATCTGATGAGAATTGCACATAGATGTGGTTTCTGTTAGGTTCTTCCTCTCAGTTCTGTATGAAACATGTACCATGTGAGCTTGTGCACACTGTGTTGCCATGGGAAATTCAAGACAGGACAGTTTGCAATCAGAAAATTATGTTTGAGTTTTATGTTAGATAAGAAGTTAGCTTAGGTTTTAGATCTAAACATGGCTTTTTTTTTTTTTTTTTTTTTGAGACAGGTTTTCTCTGTGTAGTCTTGGCTGTCCTGGTCTCACTTTGTAGATCAGGCTGGCCTTGAACTCACAGAGATCTGCCTGCCTCTGCCTTCCCGAGTGCTGGGTTTACAGATGTGTGCCACTACAACCAGCTGTCTGTTTGTTTATTTTTTTAAATCTAACCCTGAACTTTTCTGTTCACATAAATTTAATGTCATCATATTTTCCCTAAAACCTATAAGAAATACTGAAGCTATCTGGGACTACCTTTTGACATTATAATGAAGGCAGAAGACCTAGGTTACTATATACTGCCAGTGATCTCATGTAGCAGGGAGAGATTAGAGTTAGGGAACATTTTATACCTGCTACAGTTCTGAATTTCTTCGTTGTGGATTTGATAAAACATGTCATGTTCTATCACTGAGTGTTGTTAGCTCATGTTACTTAGCCCACTAGCAATTCTCTTTCTTTTTAAAATATTTTTTAATTGAAAAATAAAATCATTCATATTACATCTCAATTGCTACCCCATCCCATGCATCCTCCCATTCCTCCCTCCCTCCCGCTTTTACCGCATTCCCCTTCTCTATGAATACGACTGATGGGGACCTCCTCCCCCTGAATATGATGCTAGAGTATCAAGTCTCTTCTTGGTAGTCTGCTATCCTTCTTCCAAGTGCCATCAGGCCTCTCCATCAAGGGCACATGGCCAAATAGGGGCACCAGAGTTCGTGTGGAAGTCAGTCCCAGTCTCCATTTAACTCTGGAGAATATTCTGTCCCTTGGCTAGGTCTGGGTAGGGGTTTGATGATGACTGCACATATTGTCCTTAGTTGGTGCCATAGATCGAGCAGAACTCCTGGGCCGAGATCTGCCCATCATAGTGTTCTTCTTGTAGGTTTCTAGGACTCTTTGGATCCATCTATTTCCATATCTCCTATATTTCTCTAACCTTAGGATGTCCTCACCACTATCCCATTTTCCTGGTAAGTGAAGATTTTCATGAGACATGCCCCTTGGCCTAGTGTCCAGCTATAAGTGAGTATATACTATTTGAGTCTCTCTGCTTCTGGTTTAGCTCACTCATTATGATCATTTTTGGTTCAATCCATTTCTCCACAAATTTTGGAAATTCCTTGTTTTTAATACCTGAGTAGTATTCCATAGTGTAAATGTACCACAGTTTCTTTATCCATTCTTCTGCTGAGGGACATTTAGGCTGTTTCCATATTCTGGCTATTATGAATAAGGCTGCTATGAACATGGTTGAGCATATGTCCCTGTTGTATGCTGGCGTGTCTTCTGGGTATATTCCAAGGAGTGAAATAGCTGGGTCTTGAGGAAGCCCTATTCCTAGTTTTCTGAGATAGTGCCAGATAGATTTCCAAAGTGGCTGCACTAGACTGCAATCCACCAGCAGTGAAGGAGTGTTCCACTTTCTCAACATCCTCACCAGTGTGTGGTGTCACTTGAATTTTTGATGTTGGCCATTCTGATGGGTGTAAGATGGAATCTCAGAGTTGTTTTGATTTGCATTTCCCTGATGACTAAGGAGGTTGAGCATTTCTTTAAGTGTTTCTCAGCCATTTGATATTCCTCTGTTGAGAATTCTCTGTTTAGTTCCAAGCCCCATTTCTCAATTGGGTTATTTGGTTTGGTGGTGTTTAATTTCTTGAGTTCTTTATATATTTTGGATATTAGACCTTTGTCAGATGAAGGGTTGTTGAAGATCTTTTCCCAGTCTGTAGGCTGTCGCTTTGTTCTGCTGACAGTGTCTCCTGCCTTACAGAAGCTTCTCAGCCTCATGAGGTCCCATTTATTAATTGTTGAGCTTAAGGCCTGGGCTGTTGGTGTTCTGTTCAGGAAGTTGTCTCCTGTGCCGATGTGTTCCAGGTTCTTCCCCACTTTTTCTTCTAACTGATTTAGTGTCTCTGGTTTTATGTTGAGGTCTTTAATCTACTTGGACTTGAGTTTTGTACATGGTGACAAATATGGGTCCAGTTGCATTTTTCTACATGTAGACATCCAGTTAGACCAGCACCATTTGTTGAAGAGGCTATCCTTTTTCCATTGAATAGATTTGGCTTCTTTGTCAAAAATCAAGTGACCATATGTGTGTGGATTCATTTCTGGGTCTTCGATTCAATTCCATTGATCTACCAGCCTATTGCAGTGCTAGTACCATGCCTTTTTAATTACTGTTGCTCTATATAGTACAGCTTGAGATCTGGAATGGAAATTCCTCCAGAGGATCTTTTATTGAATAAGGTTGTTTTTGCTATTCTGGTTTTTTTGTTTTTCCATATGAAGTTGAGAATTGATCTTTCAATGTCTTTAAAATATTGTGTAGGTATTTTAATAGGGATTGCATTGAATCTGTAGATTGCTTTTGGTAAGATGGCCATTTTTACTATGTTAATTCTCCCGATCCACGAACAAGATACATCCTTCCATTTTCTGATGTCATTTTCAATCTCTTTCTTCAGAGATTTAAAGTTTTTTTCAAACAAGTCCTTCACTTTCTTGGTTAGCGTTACTCCTAGATATTTTATATTGCTTGTGGCTATCGTGAAGGGTGTAGCTTTCTTAATTTCTTCCTCTGCCTGTTTGTCATTTGTATATAGGAAGGCTACTGACTTTTTTGAGTTAATTTTGTATCCAGCCAATTTGCTGAAGGTATTTATCAGCTGTAGGAGTTCTCTGGTGGAATTTTGGGGGTCACTTATGTACACCATCATATCATCAGCAAATAGGGATAGTTTGACTTCCTCCTTTCCTATTTGGATCCCCTTGATCTCTTTTTGTTGTCTTATCACTAGCAATTCTCTTAAAGTGGTTTGTTCTTCATCTGCATCAAGAAAATTTATGTTCCTGTGGATTTATGAAGGATCGGTTTATGGGTGAGATATTAATTTGAACAGCTAGCACTTTGGAGTCACCAAAACCTAGAAGGGTTCATATTCAAGGGAGGACTCCAAATATATGTCCACCTTTTAAACTCCATTGCATGTGATATTGGGGATATCCAAAATTCTCTGAGCCTGTATATGTGGGAAGGAGAAAATACTTGCTTCTTCAGTTCTGAATTTTCATAATGGTTAGCCATTTAGGGAAGTGCCATTGTGAAGTGAGTGAACTTATTAAAATGACATACATTTCTATTATGAATATTTGAAATATTAAGATTTTAAGGCACTGCTTTGAACTATTTATTCATATCTCATATATGAACAACTTGGTTTTTTAATTAGGAAGAAGAAATCATTGCACTTTTAGAAAAAAAAATCACTTAGAGGAAAAATATCAACTAGCTCTATGTGATGGTGTTTAATTAATTAGCTTTTTGTAAACACAAGAGAGAAGGCAAATCAATATAGAAAAAGAAATTTAAAATATTTGCAGCATGAAGGCTGTTAGTGCTTTTAAGTTAGTATGTATAATATACAAGTTTGGATATGGCATGGAGTATGCCATGTTAGTAGGTAAAAGGGAATATATAATGTTTGTCTTTTGTAGCCTTTGTGACTTGGGATCACACTTTCATATAACATGTAACATTACTCAGGAACTTTCTGTTCACAAAAGTGATCTGCTGCATGGAGATGTGACCCTAGGTCCATATGCTTTGATGGTACATTATTTTTCCAAGTCAAGGATAATCTTTCTGACCTTTTATTTGCCATACAGAGTGTCTGGAGTGTTACACTAACCCATCAATGGACTGGGTACATACTGACTCTTCATGAGTTATCTGGCAAGAGGGAAGAACTTGGTCCATTCACCTTAGAGTCTGGCAGAGTTCTTAAGGCTGAGCCAGTTGTCCAGGATTATAAATAGAAAAAGACCCTAAGTAACTTTTCATTGTTTCACTTCATACGTATACCAAGTGCCCAGAGGAGACCTTTGCCTCAGGCCACGTAATAAATCTGTTACAGTTTGGCTTTCAGGCTATGTTGAGCTGTGATTCAATAGAAAAATAAAGTGAAAGTGAAAACAAGGTGAGATAAGTTTGGGACTGCAATGGTCTGTCTCATGGACCACATTTGGTCTCTTTAACTGTGAACTTGCCAAATTTTTATTTTATCCTTAGCTGTGAGGGAAACCTATGGCATTTACCTTAGAAATGAGCTTTTATCAAGTGAAATAGCATTAAAGTTTACCCTATTTTATTATAGCAACAAAAAATAATTCTGAAAGTCAGAAAGGTCAGTGGTATTGAAACTACCCAAAGGAAAATCAGGAGGAGATTGCTTTTTCTAACTTGAAGTTATATCAGTTTAGCAGGAAGGAATAACTACTAAATCACCTCCCAGGAATGTTTTGAATGTGAAGGGGGCATCTGGAGCCATGGAAGTTTGAAATGTAGTTACACATTATTTGATACTCTTCTCTTTCTTTCCACAGGTATGTCCTAGTGTCTTAGGGTTTCTATTACTGCAACAAAGCACCATGACCAAAAAGCAAGTAGGGAAAAAAGGGGTTAATTAACTTATACTTCCATATTGCTATTTGCTATTGCAGGAAGTCAGGACAGCAACTCAAACAGCACAGGATCCTTGAGGCAGGAGCTGATACAGCTCCGTGCTTACTGTCTTGCTTGTGCATCTGGAGTGCTGGGATGAAAGTTTTGTACCACCATACCCAGTCCTAAACTTTTCTGTAATATCTTTTTACAAGTTGAAGAGTTAGCTGGATGGAGTTTTGCCCTGAGATCATCATTTCCTTTAGTTCCATTCCACATCCAGGTGCCCCTTTTCTCCTTGAACTGTACATTTTGTATTTTTCCTTGCTCATCTTTCTATTCTTATTATAGCTATTCATAAGAGGGAACACTAATAACCACACATCAGAGTCAATACTCAGCTATTTTGATATTTTGATATCAACTCATTTAATCCAAAACTCTAGAATTTAGTATTAGACATATTTTTCAGACAAGGGCAAAGAGCAGCCACATTCTTTACCAAAATATCACAAGAACAGTCTCTTGGGAAATACTAATATTCTTTGAAATCTCTTGAGCCAAGCCCTCACAGTTCAAATAACCCTTAGTACCACTGTCTTTCATGTTCCTACTAGGATGGCCCACTAAACCCCACTTCTGGTACCAACTTCTTTCTTAGTTAGGGTTTCTATTGCTGTAAAGAGACATCATGACTATGGCAACTCTTAGGAAACCATTTAATTGAGGATAGCTTACAGTTTCAGAGGTTTAGTTCATTATGTCATGGCAGGAAGTATGGTAGCATGTAGGCAGACATGGTGCTGGAGACAGAGCTGAGAGCTTAAAATCTCAATTCTCAGGGAGCAGAAAGTGACACATGGTCCAGATTTGAGCTTTTGAGACTTCAAAGGCCACCCACTAGTGACACACCTCCTCCAACAAAGCCATACCTACTCCAACGAGGGCACACCTTCCAATAGTGCCTGTGCCTATGGGGGACATTTTTTATTGATACTGCAAAACCTAATTTTCATTTCATGCAGCTTGACTTAGAAAGTGTCTTGTAACAAAACAAACAAACAAAACCAACAAAACACCAGAAGCAATTATTAAGTACTTAAGAAACTCCATCATGGAAAAGGGTCTACATCTTCTTTCATTGCTGATGCATTTTTTGTTCCGTGGTTGGATGAAGTTTACTTCTGGACTCTGAAGTATCCAAGCTGCCCACACCGAAGATAATATGGCAAAGAACAGTGGTACCCAACCTATGGCCATGCAAACCATGTTTGAAGCCAATCTTGTGGCCCTTGCATAGCAGACTCTGTGACACCCTAGCTTCCACTTGGCATATCACCAAAGGTATTCAAGCTTATGACTGTATGGTATGTTATCACCAAAAAATCCCAGTTCCAGGAATCCTCTCACAGTTCAGGCACATGGTTGTTTGCCATTCTAATCTTTTCCAACATGCAGAAAGTATGATGAAACTGTTTTTATTAAACCAGTAAATTTAAGGTTAACTTCATAGGAAGAATGCTAGAGATATAGTTCACTCAGCACAAAGAAATAAGGGATTGTCTAGGCCATTGCGGCACATGCCTGCAGTATAAGAACTTGGGAGGTGGTAGGCAGGATGATCAGTAGTTCAGGGCCAGCCTCAGGGCCTGCTAGCTATGTGATGAGTTTGAGGCTATCCTGGGCTACATGAGACCTTATTTTAAAAATTCACACCAAACAAACAAACAAACAAACAGAATAATCTTAGATATTTACTTCTACATTTGGGGATTTAAATTGACTCATGACTTTATTATCTAAGAGCTGACTTTTACCCATTGGTGTTTTTCTTACTAATCATTTGAATGCATCTTCCCCCACCCCACCACCCCAAGTTGTAAGATTGTTTTGATTTGAAACCTGGTAGGTACTTAGAGTGGTTTTTTTTTTTTTTTAAATTGAGTTAGTTTTGCAAGACCTGCCATCTTCAGACATCTTCAGACATACTCTATCTTCTTTTGTGGTTGGTTGATTGACCTCTCTCCCATAACATAGTACCTACTTTTACAAGGAAGGTACTCCACTCAATGCTTTATTTCTGGCATGCTTGACTCATGTGAGGTATTAAAAAATTATTTGTTGTATGAATAAATTAGTAATACTAGTGAGTGGTTATGAAGTACTTAGCTAATACAACACACACACACACACAGTGAGTGGTTATGAAGTACTTAGCTAATATAACGTGCGCGCGCGCGCACACACACACACACACACATACACACATACACACACAGTGGCCAGGTGTTGTTGGTGACCTAACTCAGAATGCAAAATATTGCACATGCCATGTAAGCACTCTACCACTGAGCTCTACCCCAGCCCCTTATCATACTTCCAAATAATGTTACTCATCATGGTTTCTACAGACTGCCTACTTTATAGTCACTTGGAGTACCTGGTATAGAGGCTGATCCTTGGTGGCCTTCCAGATGCACTGCAGCTGAACTCGTAGAGTTTAGCATCAGGATTCTGAACATTTAAGGCTTCCACTTGATTCTTCAATGCTAATATAAGAGAAATGATTCGGAGTCCTGCTATTAGCATCCATTTTTCAAACTGGTGGAATAATGTATTGAATATAATTTGCCATGAAAGGGCTGCTATTGGCAACAGGATTACAATTACCCTTAGTTTCCATCTTCCCATCTTTACTGGAGAACAGAGGATTATGCACTGACAGGGCAGATGGATGAGATCAGTGATTGCTTTCAGAGTATGGATAACAGGTCAGCAAACATGTAGAGGCCTCATATGGGGAAGTGTCTCGTGTTGTGTGGTGTTGGGAGCAGAGGAAATTGTTGGAAGCCTGTTTGTTGTGAGGTTTCTGTGCATTTTTTCTTTTTCCTGTGAAGTTACATCGATGTGGGAAAGCCCAACTAATCTGCTACAAGTCCAGATAATTATAACTAGACTCTGACAGGTTTTGAAGAGCAATGAGCAAAAGGAAGACAAATGGAGGAGACACAGAACAGTCAGACTGAGAAAAGCTTTTGCAGTTTCAGGAGGATGACAAACATGAATAATGAACACACCCCTTTCCCAGTATACACATGGCTGCTAATGAAACACAACTATATAAATAACATACCCATCACAGAGTTGGGGCATACCAAAGTGAGATAATTAGGCTTGGTAAAGCATCCCAGAATGGATGTAATACAGCAAAAGCAACAGATGGAAGCTAGTGGAAGAAAAGGAGGAGGGAGGTGCTGAGAGCTTACTGCTAATGTAAACAGAGCAGGAAGCCAGGGCATAGAGGGAGGGCAAAGTAGTGACTCTTGAATAGCAAATTCTGTCTTTGATGCACACATTTACTTGGCATAAGTTTGATTAGTTTCAATTCAGTTAAACTTAATTCTACTCAATTGAACATTATTAACTCTGTAATACACCCCATTTAAGCTTCAGTGCTACCCAGGAATCAATAAAATCATACACTTCAGCACCTAGATTGCGAGAAGCATATAATCTAGAGTAGAGGAAGCAAGAGTAAACAGATACACACAAAATGAGGTGACGACGAGACGATCGGAACAGTCCCTGCTGGGAGGGGCCCTGCACACCATCCTCTGTGTCCTAAAAGATGTCTCGCATGATCTTCTAAGTGGAGGCTAAGCAATTCAGGGAAACCATCCAGATGGTTCATCTGCAAAATCTACACAGTTCCATTATTGTTAATACTGAGTGGCTATCTCAGATTTTCTAAGCCACAGCCCTTTATTTCTCTAGATGGGAAATAATAGAGGAGTTTATTTAATAAAAACCACCTAGAAAAAAGTATTTCTTTATGACACCAATTATTTAAGTGATAGGAGGTATTTATAAGCATAAAGTTTTCTCTAATCCACATGGTAATTATGTACAGTAGGTATTATTTTCCATACTGGTGAGCTGTTGAGTAGAGGCTGGGCGTTTAAAACAAGTAGCTGCCCAAGGTCACACAGCAGTGAGTGAGCAGTAGGGCTGTAACTGTAACCCATGTCTTTCCAATTCCATTAGCATACCCTCTTAAAATTCCTTCTATTGACTTTTGAGGTAGTGCAAAGAGAAAGGAAATAAGGGCTAAGCATATATACAAATAAACTGCAGGCATTCAAATTAAGAGGCAATTATTTCTGACACGGGGTTAGACAATCCAAAAGCATGTTGGCAAGTGAATTGGGTTTTGAAGGAGAGATGAATTATAATAAAGAGTTGCCATTGAGAGAGCAGCAGGAACAAAAAACATTAGGACACAAGCTAAGGGATATGTTGAAATCATGCATAATAGAACCTAACACTGGGTTCTGTTGAAGACTAAGGGCATAATGGTAATATAGAAGTAGCTCTTTTAAAGAGTGAAAGTTTGGGCTTGTGTCTGTATACAACAAGGAAGCCGTATAGTTGCTCAACAAGCAGGCTACCAAGATGAGACTTGATAGCCTATGACATTTAGTCGGGGATGAGGTCCCTCTAGGTCACAGATATAGGGCAGGGGAATAGGGTGAAAGTGGGAGGGATGGAGGAATGGAAGGATACAAGGGATGGGATAACACTTGAGATGTAATCTGAATAAATTAATTTAAAAAGAAATGTATAAGTAGAAACAGCATGTATCACACATTGAGAAATATGTTTTATCTTTAATGTTATATAGAAGAGATTTGGGGGAGCTAACATTTTGACATTCAATCATCGTTATGTTATTTGTGTGGCATATTGTTACATTATTTTAGCAACACTAGGATCACTTCTTTAATTACCATGCTATTATGCTATGAGGATTGTTATAATTATTTAAAGTATGTTCTGAGCAAGTTTAAATGATCGAGTGTTACTTTATGGTGAAAAAATATTCTGTTGTCTGTAATATAACTTTAGACTTTAATTTCTGAATTGGGACTTAGAAATTTCTTTCATTAGTGTGCAAATGCCCTTCAGATCAGAGAAGTACCAGAACACAGCCTGTGAAGCTGCAGTCATCCAGGAGGACTTACAAACAACTTATTTTCTACTGATGTCAACTAGTTGACATCTTCCTCATCTCTCCATTGACAATTCTGGCTCTATAGAAACAGCATGGATGTTTCTAGTAGGCATTCTTCAAGGGTGGATGCATTTCAGAATGTTGCAGTCTTTGGAACAGAAGTGACAGGGGAACATCTTGTAGATTTCATGAATGTGGCAAAGCTTAACTCTCCAAAGTCAGGCATCCATTTCTTTTTCAATTGTTGAAGTGGAACTCTTACAATCATCAGCCTGTTCACAGGATGGTGTTCACAGGATGCCTGGAAGTACACATCTTTACCTCCCAGGCAGCGAAGGTTCTCAAGTGAGTAGTAGACCCTGACAAGTAGTCTCTATTTTGTTCACGCTGTGCTTAATTACTGTACACCCATGGTAAGAAGGCTGCTGCACAGTCCAAGCCTTGTGTGGCCACATCTACCTCCTTGAGTCAGTGACTCCTGTAGGATTACTCATCTTAGAACAGGAAGCTCTTCTCTTTTATTGGGTAACATATAAGTACCTCATAAGAAAGAACTAATGTCTTTTAAAATACCATGTTTAGCATGAAAGCTACTAAGGTAGCTTGAGCATGTGACATGGTCTCATGAGAGTAATTAAACCATAAGTCATCAAAGGAAGCAAAAGCACGAGAACTTTGGATTTGGACTTTTATGTCACACAGTGCTGACATGAGGGCAGCTCTGCTCTTTACTAAGGTAGAAAAGTTGGTCAAATTATTTTAATTGTAGAAATTCCTAATTCTCATAGTAACATAGTTACTTCATAAGGGCTTGTAAGACCAAATGCGATACCGCATGGAAAGTGGAAACTTGAAACCTGAGGTCATGTGAAGGTAGCATCCTGACTATTTGTTTTCTATGGGAAATTTAACTGATTGCTTAACAACATAGCTGAGGGGTGGGATAATTGTGCATGACAGAGTGCACACTCACCACACAGTGAGTAACCTCAGACAAAGAGGGTAAAGTGGTGAGGTGAGGAGTGTGATGCTCTGTCTGCATCCTTCCAGTTCAGCAAAGATGGGTCCTTCACACATACAGAGATGTGCTGACTTAGAAATGTTGAGAGTGGAAGTGTAGTTTCATAAAGATGTATAACTTCTACAACCTGGGGGAAGAAATTAGAAAAACCTTGTGTGTGTGTGTGTGTGTGTGTGTGTGTGTGTGTGTACACATATATGTGTGTATGTGTATATAAAATTACATTTTATATAGCAATATATATGAGAGAAAACCTGTATATATGGCATTTTACAATTCTGCTATTTAACTATCCCCATTTCAACAATGGAGATGAATTTCCTTAAGTTTGGAAAGTTAAATTTTCCTACAGCTGATATCTATAGAATTTCAGAGTGCCAATTTATTCTCTGGACTATAAATGTGGAGACCATAGGATTCCACAGTAACACTGCATCTGTCTCTACGATATGAGACACAGGAATGAAAGAACTAGATCAAGGAAGTGAGGATAACAGAGGACCCCAGAGATTTGCAAAAATGACTAAATAGATTCTTCAATATATCTGAAAGGGACCCCTTCTTTGTCTCCCTGTTGAAAATTCCAACTTCCTGTAAGCCTGCAAAGATAATAGAAACATCCCACCAAACTGTGGCCAATACTGCTGCCTAGAGGTGCCACAGGACTGATAGAACCACTGTGAGCCCAGGTTAGACACAGATGGTGAACAGAAGGCAAAGTTATTCTGAGGAGCTTGAAGAAGTCATACCTCCAACAAGGCCGGCTAGGGAACACCAATTTCAACACTTGCAGTCAGGAAACCTTCTGTTCATATGCTGTGGGATCTGTTGGGTGTTCATTTGTTTACCAGGGGTTTCTAGGTAAAACTACCTGAGGAGATGTACAATTAATTGACGGGCTTGTCCAGAGGCTACGTAGTCACTTTGGGTAGCGTAATAGGATACCACAAATGCAGGTCGTCCTATGGACTGACGTGTTAATGGCAGACCTGAGACAAGGCAGGGCACAGTAAAGGGGAGGGGGGGCAGTGGTGACAATTCTTGGGGAAATAAAAGGAAAGTTATCATAGAAGCGATGCCGGAAGAACCCCTCAAAATTATTCAGGAGCCCTTTAGGAAACAAGGCTTTTTTACAGCTCAGACAGCTGCCAGGAGGATGAGCTTGATCATCTGCATCATTCAGTCTCAGGCATTGGGAATGACTTGAGCTACTATACAAGAAATTCAACCTAGAAGCTCAAGAATCCTACCAAGTGGATTGACAGGCAGTCTGCTTATTCTTTTGCTGCATCTTCTATTGGATTTGTGGGCTTCTCAACATAAAACTCCCACTTGTCCCATATTCCTTGGAATACTGATTCGTGGGTGCCTAAATCCATAGCTTGCAAATTGTAATGACTAAGACTCCAAAATAAAGTACCTTTGTACTTTCTGATTGTGTGTTATGCACCATAGATCAAACATATTTTGAACTCTGGGCAAATATTCTTGTCTACCAAACCAATCCCCAGACCCTAAAGAAAAGGATGGTTTCGATAGTTTTCCTTTGTAGTGTCTGAGTTTAGCTTGATTGACATCTGCCTTTGGTTTCTTCTTTCCTTAGCCATACCTTCAAATAATTTATTATTTATTAATGCAACAAATAGTTGGAAGTTATTAGGTGTACTACAGAAACTATTCCAGATGTGGGAAAATGCCAATGCATACTGCCTTGTTTTCATAACGTGATGTTTGTGGCTGGGAGTGAGAGTGGGTACTATCAACCCAGAGACATATCAAAATCAATAAATTTTTCATGAGTGATACATACTTGGACAAAAATTTAAAGTATGTGGAAAGAATCAGAGACTGAAGAGAGGTGGCTAAGGAAAGAAGCCCAAGCTAGACATGGTGATTATGGATGCTCCCTGTACACAGACAAACATGGGAGGGAAGAGATAAAGGGATAAAGACAGTGAGACCACAGGAGAGAGTTAGTCACTCTGGGGCCATGCCACAGCCTTGGAGATTAGCAACGAGCCAAGGCCCACCACAGAAGAAACACACAGAGGAGTCCGCGTTCTGAAAAAATTGCACAGCTGTGTTTGGGTCTCACTGTTTTTCTTCTAACTCAAAACAGATAAAGTCAGATGAATTTGGTAGCATCTGAATTTATCCTCTCCCCCACCATTCCTTCATTTCCTCCCAACAGAGAATACTGTTGGAGAAGTTAATTTAACTAGAAAAGCAGAAACTGACAACGTGGAACTCTGATTCTCCTGCAAACGCAGCCCTGATTATTACAAAATCTGCCAGTGACAGGTCTAATATGTCTCTCTTTGCCGGTAAATTATCATTCATCCTGCAAGGTGTGAGAACATAATCCTTTGTATTTAAAGAGCTCAGAATCTGAGGACTGCAATTATCAGCCCATTTTGTTAGACTTGCTTAAAATGTGTCCTTGTGCCTTTGCCTAGTGCCACTGTAGGTTCAACGCTGCTGATTGCTCCCACTTTTGTTAGGTTTTCTTATCTGGTGCCCTCTTGATGTTGTTAATATTTGAGATAGAGGTCTGCCTTCTTGGTACCTCAATAAAGCACAGCCAAGTGTTCTACTTATACTATTTCCGTAAGTTTGACTACTTTCAGAATTACTGTGAAATGTGGGAGAGAGTAGAAATGTTTGGAGTCAGATCAGTTTGAATTCTCACCATACAGCAACATAATTTACTACTGTTTGAGCTTTAAAATGTGGCCTCCTGCCCCTGCACCACCTCCCCCTACCTCTGCCACCCCAACACTTGCCACCGCATACTTCCTGAGCTGCAGTTTTGTCTTGTACAAATATAACTAGTAAGACTAGACTTCTATAGGTGTATTAAAGAAAATATAGAATGTGGTACCTAGATATCAGGCCTTGCCCTAAGGTTTGGCTCCATCTTTCTATTGCTCTTACCTCTCTTTAAAATTTAAATTAGCTAGGTGTGGTGGCGCACCCCTTTAATCCCAACACTTGGGAGGCAGAGGCAGGTGGATCTCTGTAAATTTGAGCTAATCCTGGTCTACAAAGTGAGTCACGGACAGCCAAGGCTATGCAGAGAAACTTTGTATTGAAATAAACCAAAATAAATAAATAAATAAATAAATAAAATAAAATTTAAACTAAAGAGTATTAATTAGACACCCACCCATCATACATACGATGGTTTATCATTCTTCCCCGTATCTTCCAGGACTGAGAATTCTCACATTTTCCTTCAGAGCCTTTTGCATTTGACCATGGTTCTGCTACACTCTCAGTCTTGACTTTGCCTAAGAATTATTTTCCTCTCCTTCATTTTATGTATTTTTTATATTAGTTTATCCAGAGGAGTTTGAGTCTTTTATTATGCAGACTTTCTTTATTAAAGAACACTTATAAAAAGTAGTAAATCATGAGTGTTTAAATAAATGGATAAAAGTTAATTCCTGGAGAAACACTGCACTTAACTCATTACTTAATGAGGCGACCAGTAAGCTCTAAGAGCTGGTTCAAAGGAAAATGCCAAATAGCTTATACATATATATGACAAGATTGGGCAGGATTCCTAGGGCAATCAGAAATAGTATGCCTTCTAGGCAAAATCTATATTTATACAGACAAGAATCATTTACATGGACCCTGTGACTCCCTCAATTGCAAAACTACAGCAGGTCAGTGAGATACAGAGAAGGTGGTTGGAAAAAGGATGCCTGACTTCTTTTCTCCATCTTAAAGTCTTTCACACTATTCCCAGGAAATTCCTTGCCCCCTTACCCCAATTGTGTCCAGGGGGATTATTTTCACAGGGTTTACGTTGTCCATCAGCTACAGACATTGACTAAACAAAGATCTATGCTTTGTCCCTTCTCTTTCTCAGCCGCTTAAATGAACAGCCTGACACACTGCACCCATCCTGGTGGTGCTCTGTACTGTTTGTCCTCCTGACGTGTTCGTCAATTCTTCGTCAGGCAATCCAGTTATTCTAAGCCTTGCTGATGCCAGCAAGCTGACAATATTCTTCCTGCTCTGAGTTATCACGAAGTTGTGCTGTTACTCTTCCATCGCCAAGTTAAGAGTGCTAATTCAAGCAGAGCATGATGCCACATGCCTTTAATCCCAGCAGTTGGCAGGCAGGGCAGAGGCAGGAGGATCTCTGTGAGTTCAAGGCTAGCCTGGTATTGAGTTCTAGGGTTCCAGGATGACCAGGAATATATAATACATAATGTGATCCTGTTTTGAAACCCCCCTCAAAAAAAAAATCAAAGAAAGTGCTTTTCAAGTGTTCTCACTCTACTTGGCACATATGAAAATATTTACAATGTATATACATTTCAGAACATCTTGTTGTACACAAGGAGGACATAGAATTGTATCTGTCAGTTTACTCAAAAGGAACACAGAGTGTTGCCCTAAGGGGCTGCTGTCTTCTCTCCTCTCGTTCTAGAAGATCTGCATGGGATGGCTTTACTCTCTGAGCATCCTTCATGCAATCTGCAAATCCAGAATCAAGAGATAGATATAAAGTGAGGCTGTGGCTTAGATGTGTCCTTATTTTCAGCATCTCCATCTCCTTCTATATCAGAATATAGTCCTGAAAAAAACGAGTCAATGGCATTGACTCTAGGAGGAAGCAGTGGAGCTAGGACTAGAAGTCCTTTGAAATGTTTTCTAATTATAAGTTTCATTGAAAAGATAAAAGTTACTTTTTCTCTATTAGTGGGGTTAAAAACAAGGAGAGATAATTTGTGTTTCGGAAAATGTTAAATGCACCTTAGCGTTTCTCAACCTGTTCTCACTGTTATCAGTGTTACAGCTAGTCTCCTGTAAAACTGTATTTCTCAAAGTGGGGGTCATGCTTTACCTCCATTAGGTTGATTGAGGGGGTTTGAAAACAAGTTTGAAGCTAGGCATTTGGTAAACACCACTGAAATCAGACTCTCTGGGACGGGATAGTCTCAAGAATCTGACACTAATCTTTTTTTCAAATGATTGATGTTTAATTTGCACAAAGCTTATTTCATTTTTTATGAGCTTATGGAAAAGCAGCTTACATTTATTCAGTGGTGGTCTCTGATATTCACTACTCAGTGGCTAAAAGGTGGGCACTGAAGTCAGGTCTTCAGTGATAGACAAGTGCTTTAGACTTCTATCTGGGGGACGTTCTGAATGGGCACGTGGGGCGTCTGCATCATTTCAGACCAGTCTGTGAACTCAATTCACCCTGAGATTCCTTCTAACACAGCCTTTTCAGCATGTACTGCTCTTCTTTCTCTCTTTCCTCAGGATTTCTATAGAAGTAGAGATCAGGAGCATCCTGTGAGGGTTCTTAGAAGAGGTTCCCACACATGCGCAGAACTTTCCAGGCCATCATCCTCAGTGTCATACAAACTGAATGCATTCCATTTTGGGGCATGGGATGGCAACGCCCACATGGTACATAGCAGAGTCTGTGTTACAAGAGCAATGTCAGACAGGGTGATATAAGATGCCTTTATGCAAGCAGGGTGACCTTTGTTGGGATTTGTCACTGCCAGGTGTGACAGCTACCCAGAAGACTGCCTGGCTAAGGCTCTGGTTAGTAAAAGTCCCATGAGGGAAGTTGCCAACAAACTGTGGCAGCAACAAGCTTCCAAGTGGCCTGCAGCTTGGAATCCTACAGGATAGGAGACTAATATCAGGAAGGTCTCGCATGGCTACAATAGCAGGACTAACTGACAGAAGCTTCATCAAAGCTCCACTTTGAATGCAGTACATACATGCTCCCAACTTCCCTTCTGTAGATAACCTGTTCCATGTGACAGGTGAGGTTGCTGCATCCTGGATGGGTTCTTACCATAATACAAGGTACTCAAATCCACCTTCCTTCATCTAGGGCATCCAGGGCTCTGGACACTATCTAAGTTTCTCACGATGGAAGTCTAGAACAATACCTAATGGTACCCTCTCTGGGTGGTGTGGAAAGGCATAGAGGATTCTCATGTCCTCTATAGTATGAGAACCCAGTGACAGGAATACACTGTTTATATAACCAATAGTGTTAACATACAAGTCTGGCTAACAGCTGTGTAGCCAAACAGAAATAACAACCTCTGCTTCCAAATGGCATGAGTTTGTGTCCAGTACTGTCGCAAAGTTGAAGGTCAGTTCTAGGACCCTCTATTTTTTTTTTTCAGGGAGAGTATTGAAATAAATAATCTCTGTGTATCTTCCAATCCTGAATAGGGTTTTCTCTTCCTGTGTACAGTGAGGGTAAAACTTTTCCTCTGACAACAGCACATCTGGAGGCCACTGTGCACTGCTTTCAGTCCTCACACACAAGTCAGTCACCTGACAACAGATTGCCACAGAGAAAGGCACCATGCGGGGTCTACTAATGTTATTTCCTGACCCATTCGTTATCTTTGTTGTATTCATGTCATCGATTTGTATGCTACCTTTTGTTTAGATGTGTTTCCATTCTTTTCCCTTGAAAGAACCAAAGCCAAAACATGCTTTTCAATTCCCTTTGCCACAGGTATGGCGCACCTGAAAACTATGAAAGCATTAAAGAAGAATGCGGGCATTAGGCATTATGAGCAATAAAAGCCCCATTGTCTTTTGTGAAGCGGACTGAGTGGCAGTGCTCACCTCCTTTCTACTAGAGCTCAATTAATTTACTTAGACTAATTTTTCTTCCTTTATTAACTGTCCTCTGTGCTTAACGGAAGCAAATGAGAGACAGAAAGATGGAGTGCTTGGGCATCCATAGGACCTAATTTTAGCATCAGCCCTGGTTGTGAGAGGCTCAGAGCCAGGTGCGCTTCAGTCTTAATGAGGTGGTACCTTCTTGAGGCTTTTGACCTTGTCCATTGTAGGTGGGAATTTGCAGAAGCCGTTTAGACAGCTTAAAGTACAGTTGACAGAACTGTCTGCACCGTTCGCCCTTATCCATTTGAGTTCCACCAGCACAGGCCAAATGCTATGCCTGTGAGTAGAGAATAACATACATTTATCCCGTCATGGAACAGACACAAATGTGAGCTGACACCTCTTCTTGGCTCCCTTGTCCAACATGAAATCAGCAACAATAAATCCAAAATGGTCCCAGTTCTGCTCAGGAATGTCACACCAAATTGGCAGGCTTCTTATACTACTGCCAAGCAAGAAGCCAGTGTCTGACATCAGATAACGGGAAGTAAAAGTCATTGAAAGAGGCTGTATGTGTAAGGTGTGTTCTCTCTGGCTACCTCCCATCACTTTCTCTGGCCTCTCCTTCACAGAGAAATATTGAT
>OU015752.1:35752473-35768734 GCA_907169655.1 Acomys percivali
GTGTGTGTGTGTGTGTGTGTGTGTGTGTGTGTGTGTGTGTGTGTGTGAGAAAGGTCTCTGTTAGCCACCACAGCCTTGTGGATGAAGTGTCCCAAAGGTGCTTAATCTGACATCTGACATTTGATAGAAACAGGACAGTGATATTTGGAACAAGAACACTTCAAGAAGGGAGCAATATGTCCTGTGAACTGACCCAGAGTTGGCCTTATTGAGAAACTAAGAGAAAGCAAATTTGTGGATAAATGGATTGAGCTAGAAATGATCATAATGAGTGAGTTAACCCAGAAACAGAAAGACTCAAATGGTATATACTCACTTATATCTGCATACTAGCCCAATGGGCATGTCCCACGAAAGCCTTCCCTTACCAGGAAACTGGGACCGAGGGGAGGACATCCTATTGGGACTCTAAATGAGAGAACCATGTGAGAATAGCAATGTAGAAGGATCCAGTGGGTCCTAGAAACCTACAAGTAGAACATTATGATAGGCAGATTTGGGCCCAGGGGTCCCGCTCAAACTAAGGCACTAGCCAAGGACAATACAGGTGGTAAAATTTAAGCCCCTACCCAGATCTAGCCCATGGACAGGACAGTCTCCACACTTGAGTGGAGAGTGGGATATGACTTTCTCACATACTCTGGTGCCTCACATTTGACTATGTCCCCTGGCGGGGGAGACCTAGTGGCACTCAGAGGAAGGACAGCAGGTCACTGAGAAGAGACTTGATACCCTATGAGCATATACAGGGGGAGGTAATCCCTCTGAGGAACAGTCATAGGGGAGGGGAGTAAGGGGAAGATGGGAGGAAGGGGAGAATGGGAGGATACAAGGGATGGGATAACCATAGAGATGTAACAAGAATAAATTAATAAAAAATAAATAAATAAAAAAAAAAGAAAAGGAAAAAAAAAAGGAGAGAAAGCAAATCAAGAAAGCTCAGGTAGCTGGGAGGAAAGCTGGCTGCAATGTGGTCCAGACGTCTGAGGCTACCTATGGAGGTTTTAACCTATGTGGAATTCCCCAGATTCTTGATTATCACTCACCTCCCTCTGTCATCCATTATTTCTGTTCCAACCTCTTAATTATTATTCTTGATACAATGTATCAGCAGGTTCTGACTCTGTGGACGCTACTAAACCTGTGTGCTGCAAAAGTAATTTTTAAAGGAATTTCCTTTGTACTGAGTATGCTTACATAATTTTCTTGACATTACTCCCTGAACTATGTATTACAGCTGTTATTTATATTACATCAAATATGATCTAGAGGTGAGTTAAAGTACATGGGATGGTGTGCATAGGTAATGTGACAATGATTTTATATTTTTTATTAATTTATTCAGATAACATCTAAATTTTTATCCCATCACTTATATCCTCCCGTTCCTCCCTCCCTCCCTCTTTCACTCTATTCCCCTCCCCTAGGTCTGTGACAGAAGGGGACCGCCTCCCCCACCATATGGTCACAGCCTATCAAGTCTCATCCTGGCAGCCTGCTTATCCTTTCTCTGAGTGCCACCAGGCCTCCCCACCAAGGGGAAGTGGTCAAATACGGGGCACCAGAGTTTAGACGAGCAGCTTTTAAAGGGACTTGAGCATCTACAGAACTTCATATCTAAATGGGCTCCTGCAACCAGCCCTGCATAGACATTAAATGATGTCTATAGTTCTGACTTCTTTATGCTGATCTTTTCCCCAAGCAACTCTATATTTTGTTTGCTAGAGATTTCCATGTGGCTCTCCTCAATATTTTATCCAATGATGTGACGGAGATAGAGATGAGAAATGATGCATACTAGAGTACATAATAAAAAAGAGAACAACCATGGCTGAAACAACCATCTTAAAAAGATGACATTCAAGCTAGCAAATGACCACAGCGATGCTGCACCTCACGTGACTTGTGTTCCCAGAAGGAAGCCTTGTAGAGGCAGTCCTCTGGGAACTCCCGTGCAGGAGAGGAAGGGTGGAGGTCAGGGTAGTAGAATTCACCTGACCAAGCTTCAAAGGCAAGCCAACAACAAGAAGGATCTTTATGGGGAACACAAATTTTATTTTCCTTTCCTTAGAAATAATACAATCTCGATGCTGCTTCATCATTTAGACAGCTGTTTGTCATACAAGCAAATCACAAAGAATTCTAAAGCTCAGCACGCACTAGCAACACCGAGGGTAGTTCATCCTGGCTGGACATCTGTTTCCCTGAGACTGAGAGTGTGCAGCATCCTCCATTCTGTCAGCCTACCCCACAGAGGCCTTTGTTAACGATACACATCACAGAAGCCCTCTCCAAACTGCATGCTTAGGGTGAGCAGGGAATTCCCAAGGATTGTTTTGTTTTTGAGGATTTGTTTGTAATCTTTTAACTTCTCTCCACCTCATAATATAAATCACATTATCCACACTCTCTTCCCTCTGTTATTTTACCCACACCAGCTTGATGGGGAAAGCTGGAAGGTCATGAGATTTTCAGGAAGAAACAGCTAGAGAAAAAAAACATATATTTTTTTTCTTCCTCTGGGAAAAAATTTAGTGGGGATATCTGTGAACGCTATTAATAATATTCATCTCAAAAATCAATTTAAACAAGCACACCAGCTAGCATCTCTGCAAATTGTTTAAAAAGAAACAATGAAGCTATAGAAAATAAAAGCAATGTTAACATAATTAAGCGCACTGCAAAACAATTTGCTTTAAAGCAATAACTGACTAATGGAGTAATTATTAATGTTATTTTATTATTTAACTTCTCTTTAGAAAAATATAATCACAGGAATTTCCATATCAAGGCTAGGTACCAACATCCTTTCTCTTGCCTGTCACTTGGTTATTTATATCTAAGGTAGGAAAAGTAGTTAGCAAACTCTGTAGGGGACCAACTCTTAGAAATTATCCTCTAAATCTAAACGTGTGAGTTTAAATACAGCTCAAAGTAAGAGCCCTGGGGGCTTCGTAGCTGCGAGTGCTATGCTGCCACCATTTGTGTTCCTACTTGTGCAAATTCCATGTTACTGTCTTCCAAATGTAATGTGGAATTCTCTGGAGAAACCCTCACAGGAATAAAAAAAAAAAAGAACTAATAAAAATAAAGCTTAGTAATATTATTTTGGCAGTCTTTCTTCTAAGCTTATAGGTGGGTTTATAGTAGCAATGAATGGGAAACAGCAGGCGACAGTCCAGAGTAAGAAGAAAGCAGCTGCTAGTCAGAATCCCTGGGAGGTGACCTAGCTTGCCTACAAATGTGTAGAACTGGCCTAGTTAAATAGTCTGTCTCCTCTAAAAGAGTGGTTTCTGAAGCTTCAGGGAGAACAGCTACAGCTTGTTGCACCCACAGGAGTGGTTAACCACTTAACCACAGCTACTGAAAGGCACCAAGGGAAACAGTGAGTGAGCGCCTGCCTGGGGTAGGGACTGCCTCATAAGCTTATGGGGAAGTCAGATTGCTGTACACTCTTGCTAGTGAAGGATCCACCATCTTGTTCTGCCTTTCTGATAGACTCCATTCCAGACCTTGGGTCCTCTCTGGACATAAACATGTGCTTGGCTCTTTGTATCCATGAGTTCCATCCATATCAGTGGATTCAAGCAACCATGGATTTTGATTTAGTGAAAAGAGCATCAGAATTGAACAAGTATGTGTGTGTGTGTGTGTTTGTGTGTGTGTGTGTGTGTGTGTGTGTGTGTGTATCTAGGTATATTTGTGCAAGCTGCAATTCAAAGAGGCTTCTCATAGCAAATTTTATTTACTTATTTCATTCAGACAGTAGGGAGTGTCTGTGACATGGGCACCATAGTCACTGTCACTGTCCTAGTTAGGTCTTTGTTATGGTGATAAATACCATGACCCATGTCTTGGAGAAGAAAGCATTTGCTTCCACAATACTACCAGAGCTCTGCCTAATGTTTGGTTGTGTGTCTCAGCATCTGTTTTCATCCACTGCTTGGTGGAGCCTCTCAGAGGACAGTTATGCTAGGCTCTTGTCTGCAAGCTCAGCACAGTATTATTAATAGTGTCAGGAGTTGGCTCTTTTCTATGGGGTGGGTCTCAGGTTAGACCAGTCATTGGTTGGACATTCCTGAAATCTGTTCCATCATTATCCCTGCATTACTTGCAGGCAAGGTATATTTTGGGTTGAAGGTTTTATGGGTGGATGGGTGGGTTGGTTGGTGTCCTCCTCCCTCCAGTGGGAATCTGACTTGGCTATAGGAAGTGGGGACTTCAGGCTCCTTAAGCCCTGATTCTAGGAGTCTCAGCTGAAAATCCCCCACAGACTCCAAGGAGCCCCTCCTGTTCCAGAGATTTTCCCCCACTGATTTCTATTATCACTCCTGGTCCTCCCCGTCATCCCTCTCCCACAAATTCCGCACACTCGGTCCCTACATCCATTACCCTTCCAATGCCCTCTCCCACCCAGTTACCCCCTCCGTCTACTTCAATGTCTATTTTATTTCTTCTTCTGAGTGAGATTCAAGTATCTTCTCTTGAGCCCTCCTTGGCTTCTTTGGGTCTGTGGATTGTAGCCTGATTATCTTATATCCTGGATTTCCTCAGTGTTTGTTGCAAATGACTCCATTTTATTTATGATTTTATTGATTTGGATATTGCCTCTCTGTCTTTTAGCTAGTTTGGCTAATTGTTTGTCTATTTTGTTGATTTTCTCAAAGAGCTGGCTTTTTGTTTCCTTGATTCTTTGTATAGTTGATCTCTTTGTTTCTTATTTATTGATTCTTCTGTAAGTTTGATTATTTTCTGCCATCTATTTCTCGAGGGGAAGTTTGGTTCTTTTTTTTCCTAGAACTTTCAGATATGCTGTTAAGTTGCTAGTGTGAGATCTCTCCAATTTTTTTTTATGAAGGAACTTAGTCCTTTGAACTTTCCTCTTAGCACTATTTTCATTGTGTCCCATAGGTTTGAGTATGTTATAACTTCATTTTCATTAAATTTTAGAAAGTCTTTAATTTCTTATTTCCTCTCTTACCAAGTGGACATTGAATAAAGAGTTGTTCAGTTTTTTATGAGTTTGTAGGTTCTCTGTTGTTTCTGTTGAAATCCAGCTTTAACCCATGGTGATCTGATAAAATACAAGGAGTTATTTCAATTATAACTGTTGAGGCTTGCTTTGTGTCTGACTGTGTGGTCAATTTTGTAGAGGGTTCCATGGGGTACTGAGAAGAAGGTATATTCTTTTGTGTTTGGGTGGAATATTCTGTAGATATCTGTTCGGTCCATATGATTCCTACTGTTGGTTTCATTATTTCTATGTTTAGGTTCTCTGTTGATGGCCTGTTCATTGGTGAGAAATAGATGTTGAAACAGTCATAGGGGAGGGGAATAAGGGGAAAATGGGAGGGAGGGAAGAATGGGAGGATACAAAGGATGGGATAACCATTGAGATGTAACAAGAATAAATTAATTAAATAAAAAAAGAAAAGAAAAAAAAAGAAATTTCCTGCTATGAATGTATGGGGTTCAATGTATGATTTAAACTTCAGTGATGTTTCTTTTACAAATGTGAGTGCACTTCCATTTGGGGCATAGATGCTCAGAATTAAGATATCTTCTTGATTTGTTTTTCCTTTGATGAGTATGAGGTGTTCTTTCCTATCTCTTTTGGTTAACTTTTGTTGAAAGTCTATTTATTAGCTATTAGAATGGCTACTCCAGCTTGCTTCTTGAGTCTTTTTGCTTGGAAAATGTTTATCATTGTTGCTAAGGTGACAATGAATGATGCTTACCATCATTGGAGGAACAGGAAGAGAAACTGGCAACATGGTGGTGACTGTCCTGATGGAAGAGATTCTGTGACTAGCATGCAGATTGTTTGGGCAACATACAAAAGATGAGTCTTACATTTTAGATGGTGTTGGAATTCACTTGTGAAACAATAGCTATTCAACTTCCAGGTCCCTACTGCTGTGTAGCACAGGAGAAAGGTCTATTAGGAAATGGTAATTTTAAGTCATCAAGTGTGATATGTATAGTGATGGGAATATACATAAGCTTAAGGAAAAATCATGTCAAGAGTGTGGGGAAGTCTAACAGGAATGTGACTTCAGAGAACGCTATCACTTAAAGCACAGCTAAAGAAGAGCCAGAAAGCCACTATAATTACAAACCCAATCCAGGCAAATGGCTACCAGTTACATGGGATGTGTATAACATATGCCATTAAAAAAAAAAGAGAACATAGAGGTATGTGTAATTGTGTATTTGATTGGGTAAAAGGAAAGACCTAAACCATAATTCTACCTCGGTTTCTAACAAGCATGCCACACTCTGGTACACAGAGTCCCTCAAAGTAACCTTGAAGCAGTTTCCTCTGCCAACAAGTCAGCAGCAGGATAGAGCTGGAAGAAATTAAATGGCTCACACAGTGAGAAGGCAATCTTGTTAAGCCACTTTCCAAGTGACCCCTGACTGACATCCTTCAAACTTGGGAAGTCTTTGACCTTCACAGTGTGGAGATTGAGTTTTAAGAGTAGCTTGTCTTTTTGGAGTAATGATTATAGAACACACACACACACACACACACACACACACACACACACACACACACAGACACACACACAGAGAGAGAGAGAGAGAGAGAGAGAGAGAGAGAGAGAGAGAGAGAGAGAGAGAGAGAGAGAGAGAGAGACGCACACAGAGAAAGAGAAAGACAGAGAGAGGAAACTTTCAAAGTAAAGCCTGAAACTATTCAAAGTGACCCTTGATGCTCTTTAAGGGCATTTACTCTGATGATTAGGGGTAGGCTACTGGGATGGGTCATATGACTCTCTTGGAGCCAAAATGTTTTCTATCCAGGAGAAGATAGGCCAGTGGTTCACAACCTTCCTAATGCTGTGACTGTTTAATACAGTTCTTCATGTTGTGGTGAACCCCCAACAATAAAATTATTTTCATTTCTACTTCATAACTGCAATCTTGTTACTGTTATGAATTGGAATGTAAACGTCTATAATTTCCCATTATCTAAGGTGACCCCTGTGGAAAGGTTGTTTAGTCCCCAAGGGAACATGACACATAGATTGAACACTTAGATAGAGGCGTAGAGCTGGGAAGCTTAGAAGAGTTGTGTATAAAGAGCAAAAGAGCATGTTTGTGATTCCTGGACTAAGACTTATTAGAAGTGCCATTAACTCTGTCATAAGTGACCTAAAAGATTCCAGACGAATACATCCAAGGCATAAAGCTTTCTTGCTCCCTCTCCACAGTATCCTTCCTAGGGCTTCAGAGACAATGACTTTCAGTTCCTTTGGTTGGAATGGGTTTGTTCATTTTCTTTTTACAGGTGTTTCTGTAATAAAAGCATGGTGGCAAGGTGATAAGTGGTGAAGAGGACAGCAAGAAGAGCTTGTGAATGGGAAGACATTTTAAAGACATTGGAAAGTGAGTGGTGACTATTCTAGAGTAGAGTCCATAATCTACTGTCAGGATCATTAGTTGTCAGTCATGGTGAGGTTTTTGCTCAAAGAGCTTCAGGCTTATAGGGAGAAGGTGAACACAGGAAACACAAGAAATAGGTTACTGTGAATAAAGAAGTAGACAGTTTTCCTCTGGTCCTCAGAGAGTGTTGGGCTGAGGAAGACAAAGCACAGAAGTATGATCCAGAAGCAGACTTGTAGAGTGGTTTGGGAGACTCACTCTGTAGAAAGTTGAAACCCAGAGTGGTCAAAGAGAGTCTGAGTTTTGTGAGAGAAGGGTAAACCAGCCTTCTTTGCATTGCATTGCATTGCTTCAAGCCACTGCATTGATGTGGATTGGTAGCTTTGATTTCTTAAGTACTAACATGCGAGCTTACAATTTGCTCCTATTTATGGATTAATATCCTAGCTTGATTTCAGATCCAGGAGAGTCAGAGCCATGGAACAGAGCACCAAAAGATGGCTTTCTCAGACATGCCTCCTCAACACACACACAGGGACATGAAATAAGGTCTGGCCTCCATTGGTCCATTATTAATTGGTGGCATCTTCCTCTTGGAGATTTGTTGCTATAAAGAAAATGAGCCACATGATATTCTCAGATATAAATCTTGGGACACAGGGTTTCACCCAATTCTTGGGCTCTTCTTTTTCTTCACTGGTTGGGCCTGTATTGTGCTGGTACAATTTCTCATGATGGACTAGGTTTAATGGAATAGATGCCAGTTTGTTACTGTTCTCAAAACAGGACCTGTACTTGGAGACCCGATCGAGAGGAGAGTGAATGCTCTTCACCTTCCTCACTGCCACTATAATAGCTAGAAGAAAAGGAAAGATTTCTAAGTCCCTGGTGGGGAAGGAAAAAGCACCTCTCATGAGCCCAGTCCTTGCCTAACCTGCTTGAACCTCAGCAGGAAGTCATTAGAGAGCTGGTTCTAATCTCATCAGTGATTATCCAATCACCTTCCTTCTCCCCTCTTTTCTGTTAAGTTTTTCTTATTGCCTCAATGTTCTACAATGCTTTGTAACCTTACTACAAATTGATCATGAAAACTATAGATGGAGTTATGAAACTGGAGAAAGCAAGAATTCCAAAGGGAAAAAGAAAATCCCCTGCCAGTAATCGAAGAAAACCTTCTAGGAAGCTTTGTATCTACAGTAGTGCCAACACAACTGTGCTTTGTAATGAGAACCTGAGTAGCTGGTCTACTTTCTCCCAGGGTAGTAGTGTTCAAAGTGTGCTGCCTTGACCACCAGACCAGCATCAAGTCAGAAATGCCAACTGCCAGGACCCACTCCAGACCTACTCTGTGGTTGCTGGATCCATCAGCTTGATTGGAACCATAGGGTGTTCACATATTAAGCAGGACTTTGAGTTTGCCGAGGAATGAGGCTTTAGATGAGATTAATGTTGTGATCTGGAAGCAAAGTAAGCAGATTGTTCAGCCCAGCTGGTTGTCTGCATTTTAGCTCTTGGAAGTCTGAGTTGAAGAAAAGACATGGTAAAGGAGAAACTTCTAGCTATCTGAGTTTTAAGTCTACTGTATTCATTTTCTTCTGACCTTGGACTAGAGTTCAGTTATCAGCTCCCTAGTTCTGAGCCTTTTAGAACATCTATACTGAAAATATAACACTTGGGAATATAATTCTTGGGAATTATTTGCTCCCATAATCATGTCAAATAACTCCTCATACTAAAAGCTTTTCTCTTCATATTTATGTGAAATATATTAAATACCTTCATGTATGTATGTATGTATGTATGTATGTATTTTTCTATTGTCTGTATTGATGCTATATCATATATCCTACCAGTACTAGGAGAGCCCAGACCCTTACTGAATGAGATGCTCTAGAGCCCATCCATCTACATTTTCACACCCTTTCTTGGAGAAGTTGATGCACACTAAACTTTGAGATCAGGTGGTGTAAGTAAATAGAACTGCTTCATGGTACCCTACTCTGGTGTATAATTTAGCAGATTTTCAATTTCTCCACCATGTTCACCATGTGAACCTTCACCATGTGAAATGAAAGGAAAGATTTTCTGTTCCACTCAGTTTGACAGAGTAGATGGAGAGGATGTTGAGGAAAATATGTAGATGATAAGAGTGATACAGGCCAAAGGATACTATTATCTTTCCTCCTGAACATTTCTCTCATAAATTTCTTTGCATATGTTAACATTAGGGAGCTATCCTAACTGGGACATTAAGGATGATAAGCTTCATTGTTTTAGGTTCTGTCTATATATTCCACCTTGACCTGCTTCATGGCCAAGACTTTGTTGCAGGAGCGAGTGGCCGCACATGCAGACTGCCTGAATCTTGCTTTTTGCCCCAGCCTGTCTGCTAGGTCCTATGCCTAACACTTGTGGAGCTCTACAGACTCATTCTTGTACTCATAGAGAACCACAAATACCCAATGATGCAGCACTTGGCATACAGTCAAAGTTGCCCACAAGACAAGCATTCTTCCCTTTCCTCAGGTAGATGTCGATAGAATGATAAGCTTCTCCAGGGTGCGTGGAAATAATCATTGATCACCAAACATACTCCTAGTGTTCTGCTTCCCCTCATACTCCTCCTTTTGTCTATCTCTTCCACTTTCTATGTCCTGCTAGAGCATCACTATCCAGGTAACTAGCCACATTTACGCCCGTGTCTTAGAGATTCCAATGGGATCCCTTTGATCTTCATCCATTTCCATTGCAAGTCGTAAATATTTCACTGTCATTGTTGTGGAGCTGCAGATTGAATCAGGGCTTTGTGGGTGGTAGGCAAATGCTTTATGAGTGGCCTATATTACAGGCTATCTCCATTTGTTGCCGCTCTGGTGAAAATACTTATTCAAGTGAAACTAATTCAGTATATTTTAATCAAAACATTTTGTGTCTATTTTATATGTATAGAAAAGTGGTGAGACTCTTTCAGTGTCCTTTCATACTCTGGGCCCAGATATTGTTCTTGTTTATATATTATACTAGTGTCATGTATTTGTTACCATTAATGGGCCATTGTATTAGATGTCCTTGGATTTTACTTAATGTTTCTTTTCTGATTCTGGATTCCAATATTATTCCTGTATATCTAGTGTCATAATGCCATACATTCCTTTTCATAATTTTTCTATGAAAAGATAGACCATTTCCAACATTCTCCAACTATTCTTTGGACAGAAGTTGTACATCCCTCAGGGGAGAAATAAGTGCATCTTAGAGTGCATTGACTAAATATTATTTTAAATTCTGTACAGAAAATTGATGAATTTTATTTATTCATTCATCATTAATTTTTATCAGCATGGAATCATTTATATTTATTATGCTTTGGGTTATAACATAATGCTCTATTTTGGTAAAGTAGTTTCTTCTTTGGCTATTTGGAAGTCTTTTCGGTGTATTCTTTGTCCTTTTGACATAGATTCATCAGTACATGTTATACTATATTGTATGTGACATTACAAAATTCTTCAAGTTAATCTTATAAACATTCCTACAGTCTTAGGACCTGCCTTTTCTCCAGAGTGCTTTGTTCTTTACACTGGAAAATAGTATTAGGATCTAAAATACAGGTATTAGGGATTTTTTTAGAAAGCCTTTTTTTGATTTTTTTACCTCAATATAAAATTTGAGCTATTTGTTTTTTGTAAGTAAGTCCTCCTGGTCACCCATACTTTTAGCCTATGCAATATCTGTTTCAGATAATTGTCATCCATTCTTAGGGTTAATCACATATTTTGTATACTCCACCCAGTCACACTTATTTTCTAGACACATGAGTCTCATCTTTTAGACAGAATGGGGTTTGTAGCCCCATTACTCGGAAATGACTGGCTGATGAGATGGACAGATAACAGTTCACTTTAGATGGTAGGTTGAAGATAAATTCTATGGGGCCAGATAATTTTTCTCTAAGGTTCTATATACACACCGAACTAGCAGCTAATATATAATAATGATATCTTGAATGGCTAGCAGCTCAGGTTGAGAAACTGTAAAGCAAAAATTGAGTCAAGCCCTCTTACAATCATTCCAAATATCCTCTTTGTGTCATTTGTCATTACCATGCACACATCCTTGGTCACTGTTGGCTTTCAGGTTCTCATTTCTAGAGAAGAAAACATGTACAGAGAGAATGAGTTAGTCCTTTTCCTGGAATGTAAGAGGCCTGCATCATTATGAAGAAGACCTAGCATATTGCAACAGGGAAGATTATTCATGAAACTCAAACTCAGATGGCTTGCTGAGCTGTCTGATGGTACCTCCATACCTGTTGAAATGAGCAATGGAAAATTACAGAGAGCAAGACCCCCTGAGTTTAAGGCAATCAAGGGGTGAAAGTCCTGAGGGAACAGATTGTGTTATGTCATCAGGAAAATATCCTGATCCATTAAGTTTTGGCCTAAAAGTAAGGATATTTAGAAAACAGGATAGGAATCAGAAATGATCATGTAAGGTATGGATTTTGAATTAACTGGAGCAGTGACAACTGTATCTTGTCTTACTAAACATTTCATATTGAATATTTTATGACATTAAGTTTATTACTATCCTAAAGCCTCTATAACGGTGAGAAATTATGCAAGAAACACACTTCTAGGAGGTTTGGAGGTGGATTGTGTTATCTTCTTTAGTTAAATTTCCTTCTCATATGGCCCCTCTGACTTCAGGTGACCAGTGAATTTCCTCATTTACTCTCTAGGAATTTTCAGTGATTGTCTCATGTGATGCTTGAAGGAGTCCAGTTACCCTTTGAAGTAGTTGGGGTTAGAGATAACATCCCTTGGAGTAATCACCAACTCGCAATGAATTGAACCACCATTACACTTCTAGCTGGTGGCTACAATTTCATTCTTCAAATGCTCTCAGCCAAGTCAAGTACCTGTCATCCATAGGGATGACCATGGCATCTCATGTTCGTCTATTAACATAGCTCTCCAGGTCCCCACTCTGCCTTTCTTGACTTCTCTGCCATGTGAGCTGCTGATTTAAACACGCTGGTATTGGGAGCACTGGTCTTATTGTTCAAGATGACTAGAGAAACCAGCAATGTTAACCACGCAGCAGCATTTTCCTCAAAGAAGGAAATACCTGTTTTCCAACCCAGAGAACTGGGAGTGCATATTGTTAACGTCCTAGTGACCTTTTACAGACGATGGAGACACATCTTACCCACATTCCCCAGAATGCTTATCCCAGACTCTTCCTTGGCTAGAACATTATCTTTATCATCCAGTTAATAGAACCCATCCTTAAGGGATATGGCACATGTACTTCTGACCCCTATGCTATCTTGCTTACAGACCACTGGATTTTAGGCCTTTTAGCAATAGACCCCATGTTCATGGTCACATGTACTTTGCAAAGGAGTTTCTATGAAGTCATACCTTAAGCTTTATTGTGCACCTGGAATTGGAATGGCTGTTGCCTGGAGACCTGAAGTGGAATGATTGTTGCCTGTAAAATTTTTCCAAAATTGGCTTGTGTTTTAAATATGCTGACAATAAACCACCTGGCATCAACCCCCACCCCACCCCCCAGGTCCTGATCTAGTCTGTCAAAGTCAATCTGAACCAAGTCTTTGTAGTTTGGTTCCCTGCGGTGACCACCTGCAGGTTCCCCCTCACTCTGGCATTAAATTCTACTTTCATGGTAATCTCAGTTAAAGTAGCTGGGTAAGATTAGGGTGATCTAAGGGAATGAAGAGTATGAGTAGCGGGGTTAGACATAACAATGAAAAAACCTCACTGTAGTTCAGAAAGTGAGTTTGAATTTTTTCCTCAAGTTCTAAAGCCAGAGAGTTTCTTTTCTCTCCCTTGCCCTGATCCCTTTAACACATTTTCCTTAAGTCCCAATTATAAACCAGGAGTGACAGTGATGTACTAAAGAATAAGGACTCTAGAGGCATGACCTTATTAAATAAGCTCATGAAGTCTTGGTGTATTCAGGAGATCTATGAAATACTCATGTGTGCATTTGTGTGCTCGTGTACCACAAGCAGTGGGAACCTGGTGGGGGAAGTCAGGAATGAAGGGAATCATATTTGAAATGACTTCTTGGTCTTCTCTTAGTGATCTTGGTTCACACGGACATGCTTAACATGAGCACAGGGCAGCTGTGTGACAGCAAGAATTATGTGACCCTTACTAAATTGAGCTCAGCAGAAAGACTGAACCAGTGACACAAATATGAGTTGAGGTATTCCCCATGATCCCTGATGCGACACCTGAAGCCTAGCAATTCTCTGCCTTCCAAGCAAACTCTGCAGTCCACTGCCCTTTCCTATGACATGCAGGCTCCTTAGCCTCCAAAATGGCTACTTTGAGACACAGACATCAAGTGCTTCAAAATCAGCTACCAAGGAAATTGTTTTTTTTTTTTTTTTTTTTTTTACAGTTTCCCTAGCATTTTGCAGCATCAGAATTGGGCATGATCAATCAATGTTATTAAGAACTAGGGTCAGATGCACTGATGTTCATCAGACTGGAAGAATGATTGATCAACTAAAAACATTTTCATATGACATTGTTACCATATGAAGGCCAGTGAATATGAAAATCCATACACATATCTTTTACAGAGCATGCTGATTGGTCTATGTATGCACATATGCACAAATGATATTTGTTTTCTCCTCTTGTAGAGTGGAGAGATGAGGAAAAGAATTCAAGCCAAGGTCTGAATACTTCCATTGTTTCTTATAAAGAGATTGGGGTAGCCTGCATCCCCTTCCTCTGTGTTCCTGATAAGACCTGATAGGCTGTGGTCAGGCTGTGGAGGAGGAGGACCCCGCCTGTCAGAGGTCTAGGGGAGGACAATAGGGCAGAAGAGGGAGGGAGGGTGGGAACAGGAAGATAAGAGTGAGGGGATTACAATTGGGATGTAATATGAATAAATTATAATAAAATAAAAAAAGAGAGATTGGAAGGACTCATGTTCAATAACTGACTGTTTATCATGAGATATGTGAAAGAAAATAGTGTTTGTGAAAGACACGTAATAGATGGTCATGGACAATAAAAATTACAACCTACTGAAAATGTACTCTATGTCACATGACTGTATGGAGTGCAAGATACAAGCAGGAAGAAAAGGTTTCAAATAAATAGTTCAAGTAAATTAGTAAGAGGTGAAGCATCGCAGGAGGGACCAAACACAAAGATCCACAGCCAGACATTAAGCAGAGAGAAACCTTGGAACATAGCTTTAAGTGGTATGTCTCCATCAAATCCCCCCTCTCACAGCTCAGGGAACTCCATGGAAGTGGAGGCAGGAAGAATGTAAGAGCCAGTGGGCATGGAGGGCATCAGGAGAACAAGGACCTTTCAACCAATGGAACAAATTTCATATGAATTCACAGAGAACGAAGCAGCAAGCTCAGGGCCTATGTAGGTCTGCACCAAGTCCTCTGCATATTATAGCTTTCATTTTAATGTTTTTGTGGAACTACTGAGTGTGTGAACAGTGGGTCTCTCTCTGATTCTTATCCTTCTCTTGGGGCTTTTTTCCTTCTTTTGATTAGCCTTGTCCAACTTTGATGTGATGGTTTTTCCTTTATAAATTATCATATATCAGATTGTTAGAAATAAGCTTCACAAAAAAGATAAAGACTTCCTGAAGATGAGGGAGCCAAGGATCTTCCTATGCCTAGTCTTCATTGCCAGCTGGGGGTAGATTTAGAATCTCTAGGGTGACACATCTTTGGGTTTGCCTGTGAAAAAAAATTTTTGCTATAGAGTTTTAACAGAAGAGGGAAGGACCCATCCTGAGTGTAGCTAACACCATCCCAAGAGACAGAATTCTAGATTGAACAAAAGAGAGAGCCAAGTAGCAGCCTTCATCTCTCTGGTTCCTGGTTGCAGGAGTCACATGGTCAACTGCCTCACACTCTTCCCCCCATGCTTCCTCCATTGCTATCATGAAAAAAATGTTCACTTAGACGTTGAGCAAAACCAACCCTTCTTCCTTTAAGCTGTTTTTGTTTGTTCGGTTTGGTTTGGTTTTTGGAGACAGGGTTTCTCCGTGTAGATTTGGCTATCCTGGATTTGCTTTGTAGACAAGGCTTTGTAGATCTGCCTGCCTCTGCCTCTGCCTCACTGAGTGCCCAACCATGCCTGGCCCTTTAAATTTTTTCTTCAGGTATTTTGTGACAACACTAGGAAAAATGACTAATGTAGGTCTACAGGAGCATCCCAGGTGGGAACAGAAGGAAGAGTATCTGACTTGGCTTTAGTTTATTTCCCTGCTCCCTCTCTCTAGTTAAAAATAGCTATGCCTTCTCCAGGCTTCCATTTCTCCTGAAAATGGAGAACCTGAGTCTTCTGGATTTTCTTTGTCAACTTGAGTTGCCTGAGAAGAGAGAGCCTCGATTGAGGTATAGCCTTCCCCAGCTCTGCCTGCATGCAGACAGATATTTGGCTATTTTCTTAATTGTTAAAAAATATTAGAAATCCCAGGGCACTGTGGCAAGTATCACCTCTGGATAGGTGGTCTGGGTTGTGTAAGAAAGCTAGCTGAACAAACCAGTAAGCAGCACTCCACTATGTCCTCTGCTTAAGCTCCTGCCTCCAGGACCCTGCCTGGAGTTCATGCTCCAACTTTCTTCAGCCATAAACTCTATGTGATAAGATGAAATAGACCATTTCCTTTCCCAATTTGCCTTTGGTTAGTGTTTTATCACACCAATAGGAAGGCACACTTGGACCATTGAGATGTAATAAGAATAAATTAATAAAATAAAATTAAAAAAAAAAGAAAGGCAAACTTGGATACTGAAGTTTTCTAATTCTCTCTCTCTCTCTCTCTCTCTCTCTCTCTCTCTCTCTCTCTCTCT
>OU015752.1:35781780-35793253 GCA_907169655.1 Acomys percivali
ACACACACACACACACACACACACACACACACACACACACACACAAACATACTTTTACACTCACTGACTCACATAAATGTAGTTCTATAGTACAGAGCTTGCCTAGCACACACAAAAATCCAGGAAATATATAAGAAAAGGTATATCACTATAGAGAATTATAATTTCTTTTAAAGCAATTATATATAGAGAAATTCTTATATACAGAGATATATATTATAATATAATAATATAATATTAAATGTTAAATATAGAATATAAAGAGACATTTGTGTGTTTGGTATAATTTATTCAATGGACAAACACTGACTGAACATCTTTTTGTTATAGGTATAGTAAAAGTTACTAGGATCAGAAGATATAACAAGTATTCCCAACTACCAAGGTGTTGACAGCCTTGAAGGGAGACAAAAGCATAAATTATTACCGTGTAAAGCTTTCAGTGGATTCCATGGGACATTGTGGCATTGAGAAACCCAAACTATGTAGTCAGAAATGAGTGTGAGCTAGGCTTGCTTTTATTTTCTTCTTCACATATATGTGAGATTGGCAGTGTGTTTAACTTTTGATGAGGTTTCTTAACCTGTGAACTCAAGAGAATTAAACATGTCATACAGAGTTCTTGTGAGTATGTGTGTGCTGTGCGTGTATGACATATATTCTAATATTCAATTTATAGTGGGTAGGTTTCCAGTAATGACTCCTTTTGTGTGTCTGGCAACAGTGACCACAATGAGACAGATGGTGAGGGAACAGAGAACACAGGAAGATTGAGGAGGGACACCTAAGGAAGGGTATAGGTAGGCATATGGGTAGGAGGACCTTTGCTTAAATTTGGGGGCTGGTAGAGTTATGGGCCTGAAGAACCTTCTCTAAATGATTACATACATCACAAATGGCTGTAATGAGGTTAACTCTAAGATAAAGATGATTTTGTTCCTGTTTCAAAAGTGTGCGTCTACAGGCTTTATGCATAATCAGCACCAATGGAACCTACGCATTCTTTTCGATGCCCTCCTATGAGTGATTTGATCAAGAAAAACTTGTGGAAAGCCTGCCAATGAAAAGTTTTATTTAGAGTTCTAAAGGCCTTGGTGAGCCTCTAGCTTCACCTTTGAGTTTCCTTTCTACTAGTGAGAAGATGGAGGGGTAGGGTGGGTGAGGCACTTGGTGAGGTCATAGCAGTTAGGTGGTGGCAGAGCTGGATTTGAACATTTGAGAGCTGCCTGGGTTTCACATTATTTCCACCACGGCTCTGCCTCACTAATGAGAAAGCAATGCCTATTAGCGTGCTTAAATTGTTATTATTGTAGCAGCATGTCAGATAACTTTATATCCTTATAACATTTTGAACTTTTTCAAAATACTTTCACATCTGCTCTCTAATTTGATTCTCACAATAGCCTGTGAGGTATTTATAAAGTAATTTCATTTGAAAAATAAAATGGAGATAATGCCACTAATTAGGGCAAGCCCCCAAAGTTTTAAATGAGTGGTTCCCATCATTTCCCCATCAGGCAGATGGAGAAAATGTTCACCATTCTCCCATTGTGACTTCCAGGTCAGAGATGGAAGAAAATGTGACAGCTAGCTTTGTGGATGACGCCTTCCAACATGTCTTGAAATTGTTCCAACTGTTGGAATGAATACATGCAGGGTCACACTTGTCTCGTGTAACTCTGGTGTGCAGAGAAATCGTTCCTCTTAGAGTTTGCCTATGCTGGCCTTTTATTGACCTACATGACTAGTTAATAGGGAAAAATATATTTTTATATAATACTGTATAATACCTGATCAGTGCTAAAACTCAAGTCTTTCCTATAGGTACCGCCAAACCTTTCTTTAAAAATGTTTTGCCTGTTGTCTCCCTTTAACCTGCACAGTGAGAGAGAACACCAAGAAACAGGGAAGACACAGGTGACTTACAGTAGAATGAAGGGTCTTTTAGCCATAATGGAGGACAGATTCATGCTCCCTTTCTGCTGAATGCTGTTTGTGCTTCACTGCTGGGGGTTGTCCAAGGACCTATGACAGACATAAATCCTTCTGGCTGGTCACTTCTGGCATGGTATTTGCAGATGGCGATTACTGGATGACCCGCTCTCCTGTTGTTTCTCACTGACATGACAATTTCCTTGTGGATCAACAAATACCATTCCAGGAAAGCTAAATAGTTATGGGTGGTAGACTTCAATGGTAGCTCCATTTCTTTGCCCCTTCATTACTCCCTTCCCCTATGACTGTGACTGAGGGGGACTTCCTCCCCCTTTATATGCTCATAGGGTATTAAGTCTCTTCTTGGTAGCCTGCTATCCTTCCTCTGAGTGCTACCAGGTCTCCCCCTCCAGGGAACATGGTCAAATATGAGGCACCAAAGTATGTGTGAAAGTTATACCCCACTCTCCACTCAGCTATGGAGAATGTCCTGTCCATTGGCTAGATCTGGGTAGGGATTTGAAGTTTACGGTCTGTATTGTCCTTGGCTGGCGCCATAGTTTGAGCAGGACCCCTGGGCCCAAATCTGCCTATCATAATGTTCTTCTTGTAGGTTTCTAGGACCCTCTGGATCCTTCTACTTTGCTATTCTCCCATGCTTCTCTCATTTAGAGTCCCAATAGGATGTCCTCCCCTCTGTCCCAGTTTCCTGGCAAATGAAGACTTTCATGGGACATGCCCCTTGGACTAGTATGCAGATATAAGTGAGTATATACCATTTGAGTCTTTCTGCTTCTGGGTTAACTCACTCATTATGATCATTTCTAGCTCAATCCATTTATCCACAAATTTCAGGAATTCCTTGTTTTTAATAGCTGAGTAGTATTCCATAGTGTGTATGTACCACAGTTTCTTTATCCATTCTTCTACTGAGGGACACTTAGGCTGTTTCCATGATCTGGCTATTATGAATAAGGCTGCTATGAACATGGTTGAGCAAAGTTTCTTGTTGTGTGCTGGAGCATCTTCTAGGTATATTCCAAGGAGTGGAATAGCTGGGTCTTGAGGAAGCCCTATTCCCAGTTTTCTGAGATAGCACCAGATAGATTTCCAAAGTGGCTGTACTAGTTTGCATTCCCACCAGCAATGAAGGAGTGAATAACTGCCTCTTAACGATTCCGCCTGCTGTAGTTGCCAGCTTAGGATCAAGCTTTAACTCATATCTGTATGGGGCTGTCCAGATCCAAACCATAGCACAGGGCCAACCCTTTGAAAGATGACAGACATGAAGTAAACCTCACAGCAGTCTGACTGGCTTCAGACAGCAGCCAGCTTCACTGAGATCCTAAAGTATAGCCCAAGCACCAGGTTCATCAGCAGCAAGAACTCTGACCTTATTGTTGTTTTGCTTCTGTAATTGCTTTTATAGTCAAAAGCTAATGGAAGTGCTGAAGAAATCTCTTAGCTAGTAAAGGGCCTGCTGTGTGAGAATGTGAAACTGAACTTGGATTCCCAGTGTCTACATAAAAGCCAGAAGTGGTGATTTGTGTCTATAACTAGTGCTGGGGGAGGAAGTATGGCTTGATTACACATAGGTAGATCCATGGAACTCAGTGGCCATCTAGCCTAGTGAACTGTTGAGCCCCAGGATCATGAGAGGCCCAGTTTTAAGAAAACAAGGTCATGAGTGATCAAGAAAGACATTGAACATTAACCTTTGGCCTCCATTTGCATGTTCACACATAGAGGCACACACCCATTCACACACAATCATGTACATACAATATATACACATATACACAGAGAACTAATTGATAGTCCACTTTGACAAGAATATGGTCCCCCCCCCCCCCCCGTCTCTTTTAAAGTCTTTTCAGCGGCTTTTGTTAAACATCAATATCTATCAATTAAAAACAACAGGGACATACTTGCAGGTAAATGATTTGAGTTTATTTCTCCTCCTAGCAAGAACTATTGAGAACTATATCTTATATCACAAAAAGGGTTTTGCGAAGATCTCTATAGTATTTAGGCTTTGTGGAGAAATTTGGAGGAGAACAAGAAAAAAGCAAGTGTTCATTGGGTAGTGTCAAAAAATAGGGGCAATTGTTCAATTATTTCAGTTACCTTAATATGGGATACAGACGACAGTAAGCTCTAGCAAGAAACTATAAAGCAAGAGTGACTTGTTCAACAAGCAAGAGATGTCAGGTGTTTTATATCACACACTCACCTTGATTAAACTGTGTTTAGTCAGTCTTTCAGAGTGATCTTAATTTACATCTTATTCTGGAAGTACACTGGGATAACAGGCCATCAGGCACCTTTGTGATGACACTGATGCTGAGTTGTGTCAGATCAGTTCTTTTTATATCATCTTTGAGATCTTTCTATAGGATGCAAAGTGATTGCTGCTTTCCCTGACTTCCAGCATGCCCAAAGGAGGTTCTGGGAAATTGCATGCTTTTATCTTTTCTCAACACTCTAGGGATATTCTGTCACCATGATGAAGGCACTCCTGGGTGTGAGTAGAGGCAAGGACTAGTGAGAAATTAATAGGAAAATGCCTGCCCCCGTGTGACTTTTCTGCTCCAGTCTACACAGAGAGAGAGACCAGTACTCACCTTATTTCTTTTTTGCTCTTCATCAACTTTATCACTGAATAAAACATTCATTTTATGCTCACATGGCTGGGTACAAGAGTGCTGCTGTATGTAAGAGTTGCTGAGGATTAGGCCTGTCACTTGTTGGCTAGATCTGCTTTATTTCCCTCTTTCTGTCTTTTGAGACAGGGTCTAACTATGTTCCCCTAGGCTGGACTTGAACTCACCCCCCAAGAGGAGACATTACAGGAGTGTATGTACATTTTGCCTAATTCTAGATGTAGATGTGCAAGAACAATTTTCCATATATAGTGCTTGTGACAAGTGTCCATGATTTCTTTTCCCTCTACAAATAAGTGACAGTTTCCACTCATTCCTCCTATTAGACATTTCCCTGGGGTATTCAAAGAGAAGGTGGGCTGGGAGAACATCCCTAGCTCTAGACATGAAAAGCAGTTGTTAGCTTTTCATACAGTCTCTAACCTCTATCACAGCTTGCTATGAAATGATCAAGTTGCGCTTGAAAGCTCCTTTCCATTCTGACCAATAGGAATAATAAAATTTCTCTTATTGTCTCATTTCCCCACAATATTTAGGGCACATCAAATTAGAAAGGCCAAGTATTCTGTGGTCATTACAGTGTGAAGGATGGGCTATGGAGGTGAGCTGCCTGGGGCCCACTTATGAAGAAAGTTCAGATAGGAAATGTCCCTACCTTCGCTCTCCCAGTTTCGTGCATATAGTGCAACTGTGACATTAAAATTGGCCCAGTGTGTTCATTGTGATGATCACATAAATGAGCCAGCAGCATACAGAACAGGGCCTTATTTCTAGTTAATAAAAATCAAATGGCTACTTAGAATTGTGACTGCCATGTAACTTTATATCTGTTTAATATGACTGCTAATAATACTTTTACTTATACACTAAGACTGGTTTTATTAAGCCAAGGAAATATTTCCTGCTCTTTTCTACAGATATATCATAAATATGCCTTGCCCCACCATTCTCTCTCTGGGAAGAGAATGGTAGAGTATGAGAGGAGGAAGTATTTCTTCCCTAGATTTCTACACTTGAATTCTCTGTAGTGCCTTTAACCCTAAAACCTACCCATAAGTGATTGAAGCCCATAACTCTAGAATGAACGAGCCAAGTTTTTTCCATAGTTCTTTACTTCTCCTCTTATTCAAGAATGTAGAGCAGGTTAGCTTGTGAGACACTGTGCAAAGCTGCCATTTTGAACACCCAGGAATCCACTGGAGACTGATTCACAAGCTCCTGAGAGGTGGAGGCAGGAAAGTGGGTGGTAACAAGTTCATTACAAGAGCCCTGTCCTTTGAGGAGCACGTGAGAAGTGGCAGGTGGGTTTGAGTTCATATAAACTGGGAAGTTTAAATATCTGTCATGTCCATTTCTTTATCTTGTCTCCTTGGATGGATGATACTAAGTATTTCTTCATAGCCAGACAGCAGGAAATCTCACTGACAGATATCCCTATGTTTTATCTAAGTGAGAATTGATCTGACCGCTTATTTCCTGAACAGCAATGCTGGACATTAAACGTAACAGGAGAATGCAGAGGCCAGGAATGATGGGTGTCAGGAAGCGAGAAGGGAAGTTGGGGCCACCCTGAAGCTGCCCTACTGACCCCAGAGTGGAGGGCTTAGGGACTTCAGCTTCACCTGTGTTCACAGTGGCAGATCTGTGCTTGCTGTGACAGACAGGAACACATTTGGAGGATATCCTGACAGTCCTGGATTCGAAACAGACAGGAAGAGCATGAGAGATATGAAGGACAGATTTCTGGTTCCACTTACCAGGCAGAACATCCTAACGGCCCTTTTAATTACACTGTCAGAGCTTGAGTGCATATCATTTTGAGCTCAAAGGGTTTTAAATGCCATAGTATGGCCACAGTGTCCTGCCTTTCTCAAGCCACATGATCCCTTCAGGGCTGCACACACATGGGCTGATGCTTTTTTAGTGGAGATGCAGTTCAACAGAATCCAGCGTTACAGGGAGGGCGAGTTCCTCTGTATATTGGCAAAGCTTCCCGGAGGGATGCTGTGTTTTCCAAGCCTGGGAGCTAAGTAGGAGAAGTGGAAGCAAGTGACAGATATGCTTTCCTGGGTGTGTGGGATCACAGGATTACTGTGGAAACATACATCTGAAGCAACCCACAACAGTGCTCTCTGCAGTGGCGATCTGCAGGGAGAATGTATTACAATCTCTGTTTACAGTTAGTTTTATAGCTCATTTAAAAATTTATACAGACATAAATACACACATATTACTGTTCTTACTCAAAAGAATGACAAGGCCTGGGATTTGCAAAAAAAAAAAAAAATCATTACTTTAGGGTTGGAAAGGTTCTTCAAGATATTTCATCATGTTCTATTCTACATAGCCTAGGGGATTTCTAGAGGATCATTGCTGTGTATTAAAACTCCCCAAAACTCAGAAGCTTGAAAAAGAAAGTTTTTTGTCTTTGCACACAGTCTAAAGGATGATGTCTTGTAGGCTTAAGTATGACTCCAGTGATCTCAGAAGGATGTATTCATTTGCTTGTGGGTCTGATGACTTTCAGATCACCTTGCTCATGCATCTGATGTTTGGATTGTGACTATCCTAAAGTGATGCAGATAATTACCTACTGCTCATCTAGCAGGCTGGTCAAGGTAGTAAGATAACAAGGGCTTTCAAAGCCAAGGCTCAGATCTGGCATAACAGTGTCCACAATATTATATTATTCCTATTCATTCTATTTTCTATTTCCATTCCATTCCATTGCATTCTATTCTATTCTAGCCTAGCCTATCTTTTTCTTTTCTTTTCACATCAGTCATAACTAGTCCATATTCTAGGTCATGAATATGATCAAGACTCTATTCTTTGGTGGGAAAAGATGCATAGTCCTGTGGCAAAATGTATAATGACAGGAAGGGGACTAACTGTGCCACCTTTTCATGAAGAAAGTGCTAACTATATTTCTGTCAAGTAAAGAATGATTTGAAGTAGCTTTACTAGCGCCATTCCAATGGTTAGTTGGTGAAATTAGGTTTCCAACTTTCAGAGGAATTATTTATGTGAAATACAGAAAATATAGAATATTTTGTGTCAACAGGAAGTTTCCTCATTTCCTCATTTCATCTAGATTTTGTGTACTACTTATATAATAATAGATGGGTTGCTTATCTTCATTGTATATGTAAAAGATTTTCTCCATATGTATGCATATAAAATGGTTATGCAATTTGCTGAATAAAGAATCACATTTTTTTTTCCTGGTAAGTAGGTTAGAGCATATCAGACATGTGGGATTGAATTGATGACACACATGATGTCAAGCCCAAAATTTCAGACTTTTCAATACTGTATGGTGTTGCCTGCCTTCTGACCTCTTCACCATTTGCTTTCTGGGGTCTGGAAGCAGTAGACTTACCTCATTGTCTTTTAGCTCCCTGCGTTCTCAGGCTAAGCTGGTCTAACTCTGCCTCCATGGATCCTACTACGGTAGAGTGTCAGCCTTTCTGCCCACATGCAATCCAATGGCCTGAGACTCCAATGTGATTCATGGGACATGAGACCTGGTTTCTACAGAGGGCAACTGAGGGTTGGGTCACACAGTTTGGGAAGACATTAATGCTGGTGAGATACAATTTGAGCAAATGGCAAGCAAGAGACAAAAAAAGTAGACTGATTTTATTTTATTTTATTTTTTATTCTCTTTCCAATGAGTATTTTGATGTATTGTCAGTCTAAAATGCAGAGGCACTCTGTGTGAATGAATAAACAGCTACTTCCTGTGAAGCTATAGGCAACAGGGTAATGTGGTCTTGTGCTAAAGTTGCAAATGGTTGTTAGTCATTATGTGGGTGCTGGGAATTCAACCCTGGTCTTCTGGAAGAGCAACCAGTGCTCTTAACCATTGAGCCATCTCTTCATGCCCTAGCTTTAAAAAAATATTTTATTAATTTATTCATATTACATCTCAATGGTTATCCCATCCCTTGTATCCTCCCATTCCTCCCTCCTTCCCATTTTCCCCTTACTCCCCTCTCCTATGACTGTGACTGAGGGGGATTTCCTCCCCCTGTATATGCTCATGGGGTATCAAATCTCTTCTTGGTAGCCTCCTATCCTTCCTCTGAGTGTCACCAGGTCTCCCCGTTCAGGGGACGTGGTCATGTTCATAGCAGCCTTATTCATAATAGCCAGATTATGGAAACAGCCTAAGTGTCCCTCAGTAGAATAGACAAAGAAACTGTGGTACATTTACACTATGGAATACTACTCAGCTATTAAAAACAAGGAATTCCTGAAATTTGTGGACAAATGGATTGAACTAGAAATGATCATAATAAGTGAGTTAATCCCCTAGCTTTTGATGCCATAGTTTTCACATTAAAAATATCAAGGAAATTATTGAAATATGAAGGTTTGATTTAGGGTTTGCCAAAGTTAATTATTATAATAGGAGGCAGAAAGAGACACACTATAACAATACAGAACACAACCATCCATAAAAGTTAACATATAGATGACCAATAACCTATAAGTGATCAAACTCCTAAGCAGAGAAAAGGAGAAAACCTCACAGCAGTTAAAATTAGCCACAAAATGGAGAACAAAAGAAAGATGGAATTAAGTTTCAATGAATGAGGTTAAAATTCAGAAGTTAGATGTTCACATTTGCACTATAGAAGAATATTTATAGCAGGGATTATTAATTTTGATATACAACTGCTCATATTTGAAGATAACAGAAAACTTTCCATAAGCCCATTCTTTAACACAGCAGATATTTATTTTTTAAATTCTTGCCTGGAAATTATTTGAACCCAGTGAAAATTGCTTCTTTTTACCTTTCTTGCAGGAAAAAAAATAGCATATGACTTCTTAAAATAAATACTGATCTTACACAATTCATATTGAACTTCCTGTACTTTCATACTCCTGTCATAAAACTTCATATTTCTTTAGGACTTACATTATTGTATCTTTATATTCTAGGTTTGATTAATAATTTAATTTTAGATAAGCAATAAACATTAGTTAAAATAAAGAAACCAAGCATAAAAGGACTTATGCATGGAATCCTTTCACTTGGGAGGCTGAGGTAGGGGAATCGAAAGTCCAAAGCCAGCATGGGTTACAATGCAAGACTTTGCCTCACAAATAATACAATTCAAAAATACAAGTATACAAAATACAAAATTACATTCAATAAATACAATTAATAAGAAGCGAGTTAACAACCACAAAACTGAGTAGATTAAATAAAAAAATTAGCAATTTTAATATATGAATAATTATGCAACATAGAAGAGATTCCCAAGTTCATGGTTACAAAGTTAGGTGGAAATGTCTCTGTGATTTCATCTAAACCTTCATAGATTTTTATGAGACAGAATCTGAGCTCTGATGATACACCAGCTTGGTCTTTATAATTCCTCTCAACCTTGTGTTGATTTGTAGACTCATAGCTTTTAAATTATCAGCCTTAATAGAGATGCTAGGAGCCAGTTTGCTAGTCTCTCCTTCTGCCTGTCATCCTTTATAGTACAGGGGTGTGTTGAACTGATGGTTGCCTTGGCTCCAGTTCTTCATTTGTGTCCCTTCTTTCAGACCTGCAAGGCTGAAATCAGTCAGCGTGAAATCAGTATTCACAATATGTGGGATGAGTGTGGGCTGGAGCTGTCGGAGGTGTATGGGATGATCACCTTCCCTGCTGAGTGCACACGGAGGACTCTCTTGCTGTAACTCACTCTCGACCCTGTGAAGGCCTCTCTCGGACCAGGCATCCATCACCTAGCCTTTTAGCTGTGGACTAACATTTTTGTTCTGCAGAACAAGGCTGGGACCTCAGGAACCATATTTGTTTATGCTATATCACTCCACATATGTCTTTCATCTATCTGTAAATTAACATTATTTCTCACTGTCTCATTTTGGTAAGAAAAGGGCCTTCCCAAGCTATATATTCATTCTCCACCTTAGGGTCCTTCTCTTCCTGCCTAAGGAAGATCTCAGAAAAAGTCTTTCACCTTGTTTGGTGTACAAGGTAACTTGTCGCCATAAGCCTGACTAAAGGAGACAGAAGAGTCTGCTTTTGCTGAGACTGTCCCCTATGCCATTTAACTTTTAGGCCAATAAATGCCCCTGGGGTCCAAACACAGAGATGGATAATGCCCAGGTTTAGCTGTAATCTGCAAGCTGTTGGGGCCAAAGAGCAGAGGAAATTCAATTCCTGGCTCTGGGTTTTCTGATCAGATTTGACATGTGTGCCTGGACAATAAGATTTGTGACCTGCGCAGAATAAATAAAAACCTAATACCAATTAACATGTATGAATAGCGGTGCTCCAAGTGCTGCCTGCAGACATTGGATTCTGAGCATACAGGAAGTGACAGATTCCAACCGGGAAGGAGGTCTCTGGATGTTAGTTCTTAGTTCCTTTCTGGCATACTGATCCATGCCAGACTTCAGTGTCCTCAGCTAATGATTGAGAATAAAGTCAGAGAGAGACTCTTTCCTAACATTGGCATATTAAGCAAGAGCCCAGCATGACAAGCACTTAGCTTTGGGTTTTTGGTATGTAATTTATGGAAGATGATAACAGTGGCAGTAATAAAAGCAATGTAATGATTTTTGTGCCTAATAATGATTACAAGATGATATGTTTTATCCATTTTTACTCTCATAATAAGGATATGCATGATAAGCATATTTACCATTATTAATATAAGCAACAGGAAGACAGGTGAAAGTCTGGACATGTGATTGTTTTCCTAAGGGTACCAAGGGGTCAACAGACACCAAGTCTTCAATCTCAGGGTGCCTTCTAGTTTCAAGGCAAGGTATGCAGTGTGTATCATGCTTTGTTTGTGTCACTGTGACATACGCTTCTCCTGTCTACCAAGGTCAGCTATAAG
>OU015752.1:35795143-35824631 GCA_907169655.1 Acomys percivali
ACACACACACACACACACACACACACACACACACACACACACACACATACACACACACACACACACCCCTCTAAGCTGAGGGCATGTCCTGAGTATGAAGAATGTGTGGAGAGCAATTGTGATAGCAGAGGGTTGACAATCAGAGAGTTGAGTCAGAGAGGCCAGGCTGTGGAGTCAGTGGCAGGGTACCCCAGAGAGCCTCATCAGCAGAGGGAAATGATCTGACTTTCTTTTGCATTTACATGCTTTTTAAAATTGCAGAGTAAGTTTCACGTTAGAAAACTATTTTCTAGTAGCCATAGGCCACTCACTGACCTCTGATGCATATACCTTGCGTAACCACGGCACGCTTGCAGAAACCGAGATTTAATCTTTCACCATCCCCAAGACAGCAGTGCTTACCCCCCCCCCCCGCCGTCCTCAGAGGCTGTGTAGTAAGACTGAGGCTTATAACCCTGGGCAGCATGGAACTGCATCATTTAATCATTTCCCATTTCCATTACGCACTTTTCATGCACCGTGATCATGACTTTTGTGGTGTGAAGTATGCTGCAGTTTTCATCTAGGATGCTACCTGTTGACCTGCTCATTAAAGGCTTGCTCCTCAGAGTGTGTGGTACCATTAGGGAATGATACAAACCTTTTGTGGTGGTAGCTATGGGCAAAGTCCAGGTCACTGGGAAAGTGCTTTCTGAAGGGACTGTTGGGGCATTGATCTTTCTCTTTCGTTTCTTGGCAGTCTTGAGGTAAGCAGGTTTGCTTCATTATGTAGTTTGCCATGATATGATATTGCCTTGATATAGGCAAAAAGCAGATGAGCCAACTCAAGGATTCTGAAACTGTGAGCCAAAGTAAACCATTGTTCTTCTTAAGTTCATTAATTCAGGCATTTTATTATAGTAACAGAAAACAAGCACAAACTTTTCTTTCTTTACAGCCTCATGGACACAAGTTTCTTCCTTGATCTAAATGTCAGCATATGATATTTCCCACTTCTTTCCTATGTTTGAAATTTTTACCTTTTCTTTTAAAGAACTGCACACCTTCACTTTGATGTGTCTGAATTTCCAGCTTCATCATTCTTGCATGTTAGATAAAATGAGAATTACTGGAATACAAGCACATTGAAACCAAATGGTTGAGCTAATAACTAAGACATCTGCTAACTCACTGACAGACTGTTAACATGTGCAACATGGATAGACTGGATAACCAAATTACTCACATCTCACGTAGAATGGAGCAGAATAGTCCAAGATTCCATCATGCACCCTGAATAGGACACAGTGTACAATTGCAGATTGTATCTTTGCGGAGTTTTCATGAGTGATGAAAACCATGAAAATAAAAGCCACAGACAAGGGAGGACTGCTGCGCAGTTACTATCTAGAGTTCACGCAAATGTTATTCTCCAGTTCCAGGACACTATACTGTGCTTATTCATCATGTCTCTTTGATCTTTTTAAGATCTTCAGCTATTTATCAAATTTTGTGACTTTGAGAGCTTTGAGGGCTACTGCTTACATTATAGGATGCTTTCAAGCTTGTTTTGTTCTCTTGTTTCTTTGTTGTTGGACCAGGCTAATGGTGTTCGTGCAGAATTCCACAGAGACAAACTGCCTTTTTTCATTACAGCCTGTTACATGGTTCATGTGACATCACTTATCACTGGTCATGGGAGCTTCATTGTTTGATTAGATTGTTCTCTGCTTGATTCTCCACTAAAAGATACAATCTGTCTCCATACTCTATATGCTGGAAGTGGGCCAGTGAGTCCAGCCCATACCTAAAGAGGAGTGAATTAATTGACAGTTTTTTGACAGATTTTTATGATTGTGCCATTGACAAAATGCTGAGTGGGAGGCGAGTTTGAAAGTATTGTATAAATCTGGAAAGAGATGTGGAGGCAAGCAGCTTTGCAGCAAGGGGGACATAGTTAGATTCTTGATGTGTGTCAAAGGTACAGTTTAATGGGCTTCATCGAGGAATTGGTGAGGGTGTGGAAGGAGAAGAATCAAGGATGACTCCAACCACCTGAAGCATGGAGTAAACATTTGATGAAAGGAGGATGGGCACTCCCTGTTACAGGTAGAGGGGCAGACAGACCTTAACAAGAGTTCTGAATTAGGAACCTAAACTCATGGCTTCCTTTGCTTCCCAGTTTCCACAGCTCAATCTCACCATCTTCGGAGTGACTGCTGCTGGACAGTAGACTAAGAGTTCAAAATTTCCACACAGTGTGTTTGCTCAACCCTTTCTCCTGAAGCTGGTTTTCTTTAGCAAGACCTAGTCCCAGGCATTCAGCAGGCATACAGTCCACCATCACCAATACTTAGAATGGGGAGGACCTGGAGATAGCCAGCTCCTGTTAAGATCACCATGGGCTTTTGTTGAATCTTTTCATTACCTCCCAGTGAATGCAATGTTCTTTCCTTCTAATTAAGCAACAACTCTTATTATCATTGACAAAATTATTCAATAGCATAGGCCCTAAAGCATTTAGTCTTTGTCGGGGTCAAAGTGTTTTCCAACAGCCATCATTCAAAGTGAAGCTGATTTGGAGACACATCGCCATGTTGGAAGAGCGGATGTCATAAGCTAAAAACAAATGATGCAGAGAGAGTCACTCATTTAAACAATGTCCATATTAGTCAGTGTTCTACTGCCATGAGAAAATCATGAGAACAATCAGCTTCAAAGGAAGGAAGGTGGGGCTGGAGACATGGTTTGGGGTTAAGAACATTTGCTGCTCTTCCTGAGCACCCAGGTTTGAGTCCTATCACCCATGGCAGCACACAACATCTGTAAGTTCAGTTCTAGGTAATCCGATACTGCCTCCTTTTTTTTTCAAAAGGAAGGAAGGTAAATGTTGGCTTGTCATTTCTGAGGTTTCAGCCTGTGGTTGCTCGGCCCTGTAGAGAGAAAAATAAGGCAGATGAAAGGCAAAGAGAAAACCAGGAAGAGACCAGCATCCAAATATCTTCACCGAGGATGCCCCTGGAGACCCAACTTCTTTTAACTAGGCATCCCTTCTAGAAAGCTCTATCCAAAAGCATCATAGACAGGGGATGAGGCTTCAGCACAGAGTCACTGGGGACATTCCATGTCTAAGCTAAAGCCATTTTATCTCCCTGGCCTTTTAATTTCTTCACCTTCATCTTCAGTGGACACTCTGCAGCTGCTCTGAGCCCAGGTACAAGCTAGAGACATTTTTAGCTAACCACAGGCATGCGCTGGTGGTTATCTCCCCACTGAAATGTCATTGCACTGTATCTATAAGAACACCCAAACTTCATTATGGTAAACAGAGCTTCCGGAATCTGCCACTGCTTATCTTAGCCCACAGCTCATAGTACCCAGGAGCCTCTATCTGCTCCACATCCACCTTTCTTAATTCAATGCTATTTGCCTGTTACACTTCTTTGGTCAGGGGAACAAGGCTGACTTTCCATTTTCACTTTTTCCCTAAAAATTGCCTTTTCAGAGGGAACATCCCCTCAAACAGCCCTAAAGTTAGATAGGTCCAGTGTTATCTGACACAGCAAGCACTGTAAAAGGAACTTTTATTCTCCTGATGTAACTGTCACCTTGGAGGCTTACTGTCTCTGTCTGCTAACCTAGGCCTACTCCTGGAAGCTTCTAGCCTCCATACAATCTAATCTAGACCTTGGATGTTTTCAGCTTTTGAGACTTACTACTGAATAAGGTCAACCTTTCTAGTTCTTTCTGAACTCTGCCTGGATGGTTCAACTCAGCTGTTCTGTCTCAAACTCTTCACTAATTCTATCTGGTTACTCTCAGTTTCCTCACTAAATAGCTCTGCTTGGCTTGAAACTAACTTTCACAATCTGCGCTCATCTTCTGGTTCCTTCTAATTCTCTGGCTAGTCTATCTTCACCTGTGTCTAGCTTGTTTTCTCTTTAGCCTGTCTCTGTGAAACTCTGCCCATAAAGACTGCCTCTTAATTCCATGAACTGAACTGCCAGGGACTCAACTCCACTGCGCTGTTGCTCAACTCATTGACTCAACAGAACTCAGAGATCAGCACACCTCTGTCTACTGAGAACTGGGATTAAAGGTGTGTATCACCGTGCCTGAACCTAAACTTTTCTTTACCTGAAACTTGCTCTATGCCAGGCTGGTCGTGAACTGAGAGATCTACTTGCCTCTGTTTCTTGGGATTAAAGGCGTGTCTGTCTGTATTCCGGCCTGATCACACAGACCTAGAAGGTCTTTGGTTGTGATTTCTTGCCAGAGCAGAGTTCATGTCTGAGTCAGCCATGATCTAAATTGAAATTCCTCTACGAAACCCTTCTCCTTACCAGCCACTTGCCAGCATGGGACCCTTGTTCACTTTTACTTAGGAACATTGTGTATTTTGAGACCATTGTTGCTTGTTTTGTCATTACCTTGATTATCTTACAGCTTCCTGGGGACATTTATTTGCACCTAACAAACTCTTGTACCCTCAGCAACTGATAGAAACAACGCCTCAGAGTAATTGAGTGAGTGAAAGATGGTCCTGGGGATTTTGAGAAATCAGATTGTGACTACTTAGATCTGCTTCATTAAAAACAAACACACTGAAAATATATCCTGAGATAAAATAAATCACAGAAAATCCATTTCATTTGAGGACTTAAAGTTAGGGTTTTTTTTTTTGTTTTTTGTTTTTTGTTTTTTGGTGTGTGTGTGTGTGTGTGTGTGTGTGTGTGTGTGTGTGTGTGTGTGTGTGTGTGTGTGTGTGTGTTGGGGGGAAAGGTGAAGATTGATCTCAGTGCCAATGCCGCACATAATTAATTGTTCTTCCTCTAAGCTGCACCCATCCTTCAAAGGGCATGCTTGAGCTAGGTTCAAACAAGCAACCAGAAAGGGCTGGAATAGGAGGGTGATAAGCAGAAGCAGCAAAGGAAGTTGGAAGAAGTATAAGCAGAGCTGGTAAATGTTTTCAGATGCACAGCTGCCAAACACACTCAATCCCCAAGAGACCAGGGTCCCTGGAGTGCCTCTTGTCACACACCATGTGCCAAGAGAATCCTGAGTTGGTTTTATATTTTGTTCCCAGAGGGGCCTTCCAGAAGCAGGTAAGGGAGGACAGGAGGGGACTTTGGAAGCCAACTATCTTTAAAAGTTAATTTATTCACTTCCTTTCCAGTCCCTTGAGAGCAGCGGCAGAATTCTCTAATGGCTATTTGTTTAAATTTAGAGACCTAGTAGGAATATGGGCATCAGGAGGATATGAAGTGCATGTATGTGGACATGAGTGTTTGTCTAGCCAGGCCAATATAATTTCATTTATTTTAGAGGCCATGGTCTTTGACAACAAGTTTGTTATAGCATCCCTTTCCTTAGAATCCTTGGCCTTTTGATAGGAATCAGATTTTATAAATGTGAGCATGGAGTTGATGTCCAGATATATTTCTTTGGAATACTATCTGAGTCTCAAATCCATTCAACCTCGGCACTATGGGTCCAGAGGCAGGAGGGCCACTGAAGGTGTCTCTGCAGCCAAAGGTTATAAAGTACAATGAAGGTGAGAAAAGAGGCTTCGGCCTGGTTTAATTCAGATTCCCCAAAGTATAAGACATGGGATACATGTATGTCAAAACACAGAAAGTTTTTGTCAAAAACGAAACAAAGCAAAACAAAAACATGCCAAGCAACAAAAGCAGAGCCAAACTCAGGTTTATAATAGATACATTGATTTTTGCTTATTTCTTCTCCATTCCCAACCCTCCTTGCTTCCCTCCCCCTTTCCCTCTCTTTTCATTTAAAATTCTATTCTTTTCTTTTGTGGAAGGTCCTTAAACAAGTCAGTGTTTTCTAGAAGGGCATGCCAATGGAATGCCAATGGTTATGTAGATGGTGTAGATAAAGCATAGATGCTGCACAGCCATGTGAGAGGGGATGCATTAGGGTAGTTGGTTCACAAAGCTATGGAGACTCAGACAGACATCTGACAACAGGTTGAGAACAAAGCAGGAAGCTCACAGGTGTGATCACATGGCTTAGTGTAAGCCTGAGTATTTCATAACCAGGGGATCTCTTACCCAGAGGTCAACCTGTGTGTGTCTTCTAGTCCTAAGGTCAGAAAACTACAGTTCTGATATCCAAGAATACTTTCCCAACTCCCAGCCAGAGACACCAGCTCACCATTGATGCTTCTGTTCTGTCCAGGCCTCCGGGACCTGGTGGCACCCACCCCCATACAGGCCAGGTCTTCCCTTCTCAGTTTCCTTGTATTGCATACCAGTCACTAGAAAACCCCACAGCTATGTCTCCAAATAATACTTTAGCAGTTCCCTAATCCAGTCAAGTTGTCACCTGAACTAACCATCAACTAGCCCAGTTTTGTTTTCTATATTGACCGTATTTTATAGCATGCTGCTTTGTGCACTTTCCCTCTGCAGAGCCTGATTTAGGTCGAATGGCAGCATAATTCTTCCTGCTTTCTTCACGCTCATTGGTGAAACATGTGCTATCATTTTATTATAGTCTGTATTCTGCTCTCCTGTTAACCCAAAGAAGCTTTTATGACAGTTTACATGAAGGTGTTAAAGACTGGCAAAAGATTATCCTCAAGACAAAAGTGTGATGGATGGAGAGTAGAGATGGCGGTTTTTGGAATGAAGCCATAGCACTCAATTACTGCTTGTTTACCTTTGGGTTCTATTATGAGGAGAGGCTAAGAATGAGAGAATAAATTGTTGCACAAGTTGCAATCCTTATATGTCTCTTCTAGGCCCCCTGCCTCCTCAAACCATCGCAGCACCTTTGTCCTTGTGTATTCCTCAAGGCTGTACCTTCCTTTCTGTGAGTGATGCCAACGGGCCGACAAAGCAGCAGGGAAGGTCTGGCATGACTGGAAAACTGTCTAGTGCTCCTGCAGCCAATCAAATCTCTTAGCACTGCCGAGGACAGCAGGTTAGCCTTGCAAGGCTGGGCACTGTGTCAAGGGTGGGAACACCTGCAGAAAAATAAATCTAATCTGTAGCTATAGCTGTTCTTTCCTCAATCTACCACATTTACCAGGGAAATCAGATCTGGCAGCCCAAGGGCCTGAGACTAGCACACAGTGTTCTTTCCTGCCTCCCACGAATTAGACTTGAGTGAGGAGGAGAGAGGGCAGCAGAAAAGGAGAAAGAGAAGAGTCAAAGACAAGGGAGCAGAGAACCTCTGAGGATCTGGTTTTCCATCCTTTTATGTATGGATGAGCATTTAAATGGGTTAGATACATTGACAGAATTGCATTAACAGCCTCATGGTCAATCTGGACCGAGAGATTGTTTAGTAGATGCCTACTGCTTGCCCAGCCCTTTCCTTCTAGAGGGAAGGAAATCACAGAAAAACATGTGTACCCTGTGCATGCTATCAGACTCCTTGTTCCTGGTGGACTAGATGCAATGGGACTTTGTTAGTATGCACAGTTTGTGAAATAATGTGGGTCATTGGAGGGTTATTTTTAATTCTCAGGCTGCTGTCTCTGTGTAGTGATCTGGCATGCTAACTTCTGTCAGCCCGGGGCAGACCCAAACTGCTGCCCTAAGACATGGCTGGAGCAAGTCATCAGCAGGAGAAACTAACACCAGATGTTACGAACAGATGTGGACTTGAGCTGGAGTTAGTCTGTTTAGGAGAAATTAAAAACCAGAACAATTTGAGTGGAACCAGAGCACTCTTGGGGTGCGGGGGGTGGGGGGGGACGGGATTCCAAGGAGGAGGGGCTTAGTGTCCAGTCATTGAGAGCAGTAGATATTCAATCTGGTGGGGAATTTTGTTGTTGTTGTTGTTGTTTTTTGTTTGTTTGTTTTAGAGAAATTAATAGCATTGGCTCTCCTTTGTCCATAAGTCCAGCTGTACCCAGCAGGTAATTATCACCTTGCTCTATCCAAGAGCCAGCAGCATGCTCACGAGAAGGCCGACTTCACATTGATGCCCATTGCTTTGAAGAGACAGCATGTTCTTCTATATCTAGAATACACAGGGTTTCATCACCTCCTCCAAGATAACCTGCTCACTGCACCGTTAATATGGACAGTATGTTAGGCAGTATGTTAGGGCTGGGACCAGTGTGACTCAAGTGAAACACAGAAGGGCGCTGGCCCCAGATTCAGTTAAGACAATTGACATTTTAATATAATAGTCTCAACATAAAAAAAAGAAAGAATGCCAAAATATCCCATGGAGAACCAATTACCAGAATATTTAATAAGGATGGTCTCGGGATCACTGCCTGTCATAGCAGCTGAGCACTTATCTTGTCATTGTCATTCTGGGGACAGAAGAATTTCCTCCAAGGTTCCTGCTTCACCAAAGCAGGAGCCTTCACAGCAGTGTAGCAGCCAAGTCAAAACTGGAGGCAGGAGCAAATGACTCAAAGTCAGTTTTCATACCTAAGCCTGTTCTGAGGACAGCCTTCTAATTAATTGAGCCTCAGTCAGTCACTGCTGCACCTTCCACCTACACAGCTCCTAGCTGTTTGGGAACAGAGCTAGTCAATCCATCAACGCTCTGATCCCAGGAGAGCAGAAAGTACAAGGTCAGTGTTTGAGTATCTCAGCCCCCTTAGGTGGGAGCACTAAAGCCTTTTGGGGGGACTTTGGAGGTCATAGGAGAGATCCCCTGGGCCCTCGTTATATCTATGGTGCTCCTTCCCCGGGACAAAGGTTTGGGCCTCTTCTTTTTGTTGCACCTGAGGACCACATCTCACTTACATCAAAGGTCTGAACTGCTCTCTCAAGTTCCAGGGTACATTGTGAATAACCTACAAGCACCCTTGGGTGTGAGCATTAGCTTAAGGCTTTGATCTCTGCTAACAGGAATAGTGAAGCCACAAACATCAGCCAAGCAGCAGAGGAATTTAAAAAAAGTAGTTGTTCTTCCCACTAGTATGAAAAAATGAGTTATGATATTCGTATTAACCAGTGTTTTTAAGAGGACTATAGTACTATGCAAAAATCTGTGGCTGTTTTCCATACTTTAAATAAAAAGACACTTTGGCAGGTAGAATATACATCATTTTACTTAAACATTGTTGCTCTTGTTGCTAATGGTACAGAAATTATTTCATGGGTTTTTCTCAAGCCTTAAAAATAACTCTTTGTGGTAGGAAGCGATGCTTGTATTGTATTAAAGAGAAAAGCGAAGTTTGAAAGAGAAAAGAGAAAAGTATTCCTGCTATCCCAGTAACAGAGTTGGGATGAAACCCAAGTAAACTGACTCCACAAGCCACAACTCATTATTTGTCGGCTTATGAAAGTCTCCTTTAGAAAGCTCAAGTGTTAATGTGATGCTTGGCCATCAACTAGTGCCATTGTTGAGAGATGATTGGTTGCTCAGGGCTCTGACCTAATTCTTAGACCCACTCAGTGACAGATTTCTGATTAATTTGGTGACCCTGTTTGCAGGTGGAAGAAATAGAACAGATAGCCTTGTTAGGTGTAGGTCCGTGGGGCAGGTGGGGGTGGGGCTTGTCTCAGAATAGTGTCCATTGGCTGTGCTCCTCCCTCATTTGCTCTTTGCTTCCTGGATGCTATGAAAGCTGAGGCCTTCTCTGCCCTCACCACAGACACAGCAATAGAAACAGCCAACCATGAAATCATAAAACTCCTGAAGGATCTAACATAATGAATCCATGTAGATGATTTCAACTTGAATTTATTTTTCAAGTATTTTTTCCACTGCAACAAAAATAGATGAATACAGGGCCCCTTAGAAATTCAGGCTTATATGTGTGTGTGTGTGTGTGTGTGTGTGTGTGTGTGTGTGTGTGTGTGTATGCATGTATATGTATATCTATGAGTTCTCTTATCCCCACAGTTACTCAACTCACTCCAGAAAGCTATTAGGTGTGATTCCTTCTCTAAATGGCAGCCCATAGAGACCATGATGGTTAAATAATGCACTGCATCAAATGTGGTGTGCCCACAAGCCTTTAGTTTGACTCCACTTACTGGAAATATTTGCATAGGTTTCTCCCCTCTGGCAGCACTGTATTTCTGTTATGAAAATAGCATGTCAGATTCAGGAGAATGAATCTGATGAAAATCTGCCCTTGAGGAACTTTTATGTATTCAACTTCTGAGTCTGGCGAGGCTGATCCTTGGGACACTTAGAATTCCCTCCAAGCTAGAACTTCCCTGCATTCTTGCCTGGACTTGGAGGCATTGTGAGTACTCAGCACATATTAGACTTTAAAGTAAAAAAAAAAAATCTTATACTTAGTGCCTTAATTATCTATCATATTTGGAGAGGTGTGGCTTGCCTGAAAGCATATTTTGGATATACATTACCAGGCTAGGGTATAACAGAGCAATTGATCTTAATTTCCAGGCCAGGGATGCAGGCCCACCAAGACACAGTAGACACTAGAGACCATGGCAGATAGTCATGACCTCTGTGTCCACTATGTTATATTTTCCTATACGCACCTTGGGTAAAGTTTAATTAGATATAGTAAGAGGTGACCAACAGTTGCTAGTAATAAGAAAGAAAGATTGTAACAAGAAAGCGTAGGAAAAGTTCTATGATCGTGAGTTTTTTTTTTCTCTCTCACAATACTGTGCTTTTAACTTTGCACTTAAAGGAAGCCCTTTATGGCCTCTCCATGGAATATCAGAATTGTGAGCGTCATCACTCCTGCTTTAGTGTTGCTTGAACACAAGCATTGCAGTCCTGTGCCAGTCAATCTTATAACCTAACTGAGATGGCTGCTAAGTGACTAATGGGCAGGTAGCATGTACAGTGGATATGCACAGTTAGGGGATGATTCACTCCCCTGCTGGGAAGGCATTCCATTTCATTCCGATACTCAGAACAGCATGCAATTGAATATACTTAGGAATTGTTTCCTTCTGGAATTTTCCATTTGATATATATTTTTTTAAACTGTTGACTCTGAGCAGCCAAAACTATAGAAATCAATATTGTGTGAGGGGAAACTACTGTCCACTACAATATTTAGTGAGTCCATCGTGTCACTGATGGATCAGTTGTTTTTGGAGAAATTATATGTGAGGTTGAGTTTTCTTGTGATGTCATGTCAAAGAAGTGTTGTCTTTCTGCTCTCTCCCTTTGAAGAAAACAAACACCCAACAAAGACTCTGCCTGCAAAACAGACTTCTTTGTCCTTAACCTAGTGGTGTTCTTACATGAGCCAGAACAGTAAAACTGAGGCAAAATACCAGGTATCTGAAAAGGAAAAACACGGAAGAAAAAATAAATAGAAAAAATTGCAAAGATACAGAGAGGCCATTGCCTAGAAATTACGGAGTAGAATGAAGGGCATGGAAACATGTATTATTTTGACTTTGCATGTGGCCTGTGTCAGAAATGAGGGGAAAATACAGACTCCTTGTAACATAAGCAAGTTTTTCCTCTGCAAGACATACTTAGAGAAAGGAAGAAAATTAATATCAGAGAAAAACAAGGCATGAGGAACTTGAATCCTCCCAGTCTACAGTAGATGGAGACACTGGCTTTAACAAGCTTAGTAATTAGCTTCTTTTCCATTTCTTACTATGCTGCAATGTGTATGTATGTGTGCATATATATATATATGTATGTATATATATGCACATTATATATATATTCCTTTATTATATCGTAACACACACTGCTCTCTCATAAGAGCAGCCCTTTCACAGTTACAGACTTTACCATCATTCTTTGCAAGTGTATACAGTTAGCTATTGAATGAACTGTTTTATTTTGTTGTTGTTGTTGTTCTGTTTTGTTTGTTTCTTCTTCTTTTTTTTTCCCACCCAGTAAGGCACTGTTGTGAAGATTTTCTCAGAAAAATTTCCTGGAAACCTGGAAACACAGTCCATCCTTTAATAACCTGGATCTGATGTTATCCTCTGTGCAGAAATGACATGAAGCTCTCTTTTTCTCTCTCTCCCTCCTCCTGCCTCCCTTCCCTTCTTGCTTCTTTATGCATGCCATCTGCTTACACATTATATTTCTGGACTATCTCTTACCTTCCTCTTTTTGTGTAATAATTGGTGTCTTCGATCTATTTGTAGCAGACAGGGAAATTCAGAGCTTTCCAAGGTTAAAAAAGAATAAGTCAGGGTCTTCTGTGCTTACCAGGCCAGTGCCTCCTTTCACGAGGCTTCTCAAGGCTGGAGGTATGAAGCAGCTTAGCAAGAAGAACTTAGACGTGGACCCTGTGGCTTGCTCCTCCCCCTGGAGATTCTGTTACACTGATGTCATCGCAGAACTTATCTTGCGACCTCTGCAGGTGGTAAAGCTTTACCATCCTCTGTTAGGAAGGCAGGCATCTCGCTTGGTTTAACTCTACTAATAGCGTAATTGACATCTGAGTGGCATCAATTGCTTTAGCATCCGGAGTTACTGCTCAGGTTATTGAGAAGGCTCAATTTGAGAGATATAAAGTAATAGCTTCAAATGTGGTTTCTTCTAAGATTTAAATAGAAAAAAATGTAGCATGATAATTTTCAAATGATCCCTTTAAGCCAGTGTAATCAGTGGTATGCTGGAACTGTCTCATGCCAGCTAGCAAGAGTTCCTTATTACATTTTCAGGAATTTTGAGAGCTTGTTATAAAACACAGACATTATTAAAAGTTGAATCAGAGAAACTTACAGTGAAATAAATTATATTAAAAATGGTAATAAAAAACTCATTATTCCCTAATTACTTCACTACATTTTGCCATTATCTGTGCTTCTAAGGTTATTTAATCTATTGTTTATGTAATATGGACACACCATAAGATGTATTACACCCCATCTCTGTGCTATGGGCTGAAATTAACTTTGTGGATCTATTTACACCATAGAAATTTGTCACATATTGTAACCATCCAGAAAGTTGTTAAACATGTTATAACACATGGCTGTGTACAATTATTTCTTACAGTTGAGAGTTTGTGGCTTAGGAAGCAAAGAAATTTTGCAAAGTTTGGGGAAGATAGAAGGCTCTGCCTGTATTATTCACAAGACACGTAGAGCAGGTGAGCATGTGGGTGACTCTGTGGACAACTATGTATTAGTGGGAAAGGAACAACTCCTTTATTAATCTCTATTCTCTGCTTTCGTTTCGCCAGAGTGTCTGAAAATGTACCTTATCTTTCACGACATTCTCTCGAGCTCATTCCATAGCTACTGCAATCCATTTGCAATCTCCTGCTTGCAACTGTTACACTGAATTAAAGAACCATGGTATCTTAGCTTAGATCACATATAGACATCTAAAAATAAACTTCCAATCAAGTGCGACATAGGATTTCAAATAGAAGAGCATTGGGTTGTAGTGAGAAAAATGGATACATTGGGGCATGTGGGGGTGAAGAATGGACACAGGGATGAAAATGAGTAGAACAAACCAGGAAGTGTCTGTCAGAGTCACATACATGTAAGAATATGTGTGCTGAGCAGGTGTTTGCGATGTCACACTTGAACTATTCACCCTTGTTCATGGAGGATTCTGGCTAAGATGTAGAAAGGCATCCTTCAAGGGACACTGAAACATGAGGGCTGAGAATTCTACAGAAAACTCCTGAATAAGTAAGATAATGATAACTCTGGTGATTTGCATGGGAAATGTGCCCATAGGCTCCTGTCTTAGCACACTTGAACAGATGGTTGAGTTGTTTGGGAATGTCACTGAATCACTGGGAGAAATGTCCTTGCTGGAAAAAGTACATCACTGGTGGTAGAGGATGAGGGATTTTAGTATCATTGACTTTCCATTTGTTTTCTGCTTCTGTATCTGGATAAAGAAGAGATATATAAACAACATTAGATGGACTAAGCAGGTCCTATTTATATATTTAGGGAAAATATATGTAACAACAATTAAAGCGAAAGAAGCCATGAATTTAGAGAGTGAGGGGACCACATAGGAGGGGTTGAAGGGAGGAAATGGAATAGGGATAATGGTATAACTATGTTTTACTTTTAATATTTTGAAAAGATCTGGTCTCTCTGCTTCATTTCCAGCACCCCGTTGTCACACCTCTCTACTATGATAGATTTTCCCTCTGGAACTGTAAGGCAAAATAAACTCTTCTATAAGTCGTGTTTGGTCATGATGTTTTATCACTGCAACAGAAAAGCAACTAATACAATAATCAATTTGCACAATCATCACCATTATTCTACTTTCTAGTTCTGGGGAACTTTGGAAATGTAAAAATGTTCCCTAATAAACTTACACTGGAACTAGATAGCATCTTTAAAAACCTTGTTAATGAATAACTGCACTTAGGCATAGGAAAGGCACTTTCTCCAAGATTCAACAATAATTAGAACACTGTGAAATCCAAATTGCTTTTGAACACCCACTCTGAACTGGCAAAGACTTCGTTTATGTGGAGTATCTCTAGGTAGTTTGGCATACACCATATTATTTGGCCTTGAGAGGGTATTTTTAAATCTAGTTTTTGTTCTGTTTTTCCTTACTGAGAATTTCATATATGAGTGCTGTAGTGACACAACTTCTTGTCCCACCAACCCCTTCAATGCCCCTACTTCTTCTCAATGCCACGATGACCTCTTATTCATACACACGCACACCCGTGCACACATGCATGCACACACACACACATACACACTCACACACACTACACATATACACACATCTTTTTCTGTATCTTTAGTGTTACTCATATGTATATGCCTTTAGGGCTGACCATGTGGAATGGTGTATCCTCCTAGAAGCTTATTCTTTTAGAAGATCTATTCTCCCTCTTTCATTTGCCATCAATTGCCAGTAGCTCTTTATCTAGGGGTAAGGGCTTTTGAGATTTCCCCTATTCATGTTGGAATGTTAACTGGTTTTGTCATTTTTCATGACCTGCTTAGGCAAGCATCTTGTTAAGATTTCATGGGTTCAGCTCCCCTGTCATGTCTAAACAATAACCATATAGCTCATACTGTTCAGAGCCTCTGCTTCATACAGTTCCATGAGGTTTCCTGAGCCTTTGGTGTAGGGCTTGGAAGTCCTACACAGATCATTACTCTATGCATTTTTTATTGGCTATTGTCGGAGCATTTAAGCTTATATCCCTGCTCAAGTCCTCCGAGTTCTCTTTTGTAATTTCTTCTTTGACCCATTCATTATTTAGTAGTGAGGTATTTAATCTCTGTGATTGTGTGGAGTCTGTGCACTTACAAGAGATTTATTTTCTCTCCATTTTCAGTTGTTGCATTTTAGTCAGATAGTTAGACACACACAAGTGTTTCAGTTCTTTTGAATTTTTAAAGATTTGTTTTGATTCACCAAACGTTGTCTTTATTTCTTCTGGCTTGTTTTATATTGAAGTCTCTTTTGTTAGCTATTAGGTTAGTAACACTTCCTTCTTCCTGGTCCCATCTACCTGGGATATTTTCCCTGATCTTTTGACTCGACATTGGTTTATCTCTCTGTAGGTAAGGTGAGATTCCTATAGAAAACAAGCAGATCGATTTTGTTTATTTTTTCACATAATCTGTGTCTTTTTATTTGGGAGTTACGGACATCCATATTTAAAGTTCTTATTGAAAGGTATGTGCTGATTTCTCTCCTTTTTCTTCTGTTGTATTTTAGCCATATTTTTCATTTCAGCAATTATAGCTTCCTTTGTTCTATTTATTGAGCCTCTCAGCTATATTTATTCCTCTCTTCAGTCTGAAATATTCTGTTCAGAATTCTCTGCAGGGCTAGTCTGAGAAACCTGAGTTCTTTTAGTCTGTTTATATCATGGCAAGTTTTTCTTTGTATTCAACTATGGCATACAGTTTTGCTGGACAGTGTCTGGGTTGACGTCCTTGTTCTTTTAGAACCTGAACTATATTTCTCCAGGCTTTTTTTTTTTTTTTTGGCTTTTTATGAACTCAGTTCTCAAATTCTGAAACCTTTGTCATTTCACTAAGCTGTATATTTTTGTTTCTTCTACATCACTCGGGTGTGTACTGTTATCCTTAAGTTCATTGGCCTTTTTTTTTTTCATTTCTCCTTTATTTATTTATTTATTTATTATATTTTTTAAATTTTATTAATTTATTCTTGTTATATCACAATGGTTATCCCATCCCTTGTATCCTCCCATTCTTCCCTCCCTCCCATTTTCCCCTTATTCCCCTCCCCTATGACTGTTCCTGAGAGGGATTACCTCCCTCTGTATATGCTCATAGCGTATCAAGTCTCTTCTCAGTGACCTGCTGTCCTTCCTCTGAGTGCCACCAGGTCTCCCCCTCCAGGGGACATAGTCAAATGTGAGGCACCAGAGTACATGAGAAAGTCATATCCCACTCTCCACTCAAGTGTGGAGACTGTTCTGACCATTGGCTAGATCTGGGTAGCAGTTTAAATTTTACTGCCTGTATTGTCCTTGGCTAGGGCCTTAGTTTGAGCGGGACCCCTTGGCCAAAATCTGCCTATCATAATGTTCTACTTGTAGGTTTCTAGGACCCACTGGATCCTTCTACTTTGCTATTCTCCCATGGTTCTCTCATCTAGAGTCCCAATAGGATGTCCTCCCCTCTGTCCCAGTTTCCTGGTAAGGGAAGGCTTTCATGGGACATGCCCCTTGGGCTAGTATGCAGATATAAGTGAGTATATACCATTTGACTCTTTCTGCTTCTGGGTTAACTCACTCATTATGATCATTTCTAGCTCAATCCATTTATGCACAAATTTCGGGAATTCCTTGTTTTTAATAGCTGAGTAGTATTCCATAGTGTATATGTACCACAGTTTCTTTATCCATTCTTCTACTAAGGGACATTTAGGCTGTTTCCATGATCTGACTATTATGAATAAGGCTGCTATGATCATGGTTGAGCAAATTTTCTTGTTGTGTGATGGTGCATCTTCTGGGTATATTCCAAGGAGTGGAATAGCTGGGTCTTGAGGAAGCCCTATTCCCAGTTTTCTGAGATAGCACCAGATAGATTTCCAAAGTGGCTGTACTAGTTTGCATTCCCACCAGCAATGAAGGAGTGTTCCTCTCTCCCCACATCCTCTCCAGCATGTGGTGTCGCTTGAGTTTTTGATCTTAGCCATTCTGATGGTTGTAAGATGGAATCTCAGAGTTGTTTTGATTTGCATTTCCCTGATGACTAAGAAAGTTGAGCATTTCTTTAAGTGTTTCTCTTCCATTTGATATTCTTCTGTTGAGAATTCTCTGTTTAGTTCCAAGCCCCATTTCTCAATTAGGTTATTTGGTTTGGTGGTGTTTAATTTCTTGAGTTCTTTATATATTTTGGATATTAGACCTTTGTCAGATGTTGGGTTGGTGAAGATCTTTTCCCAGTCTGTAGGCTGTCGCTTTGTTCTCTTGACAGTGTCTCTAGCCTTACAGAAGCTTCTCAGCCTCATGAGGTCCCTTTTATTAATTGTTGACATTAAGGCCTGGGCTGTTGGTGTTCTGTTCAGGAAGTTGTATCCTGTGCCAATATGTTCCAGGCTCTTCCCCACTTTTTCTTCTAAGTGACTTAGTGTCTCTGGTTTTATGTTGAGGTCTTTAATCCACTTGGATTTGAGTTTTGTGCAAGGTGACAAATATGGGTCCAGTTGCATTTTTTTACACATAGACCTCCAGTTAGACCAGCACCATTTGTTGAAGATGCTATCCTTTTTCCATTGAATGGATTTGGCTTCTTTGTCAAAAATCAAGTGACCATATGTGTGTGGATTCATCTGGGTCTTCAATTCGATTCCACTGATCCACCAGCCTTTTACTGTGCCAGTACCATGCTGTTTTAATTACTATTGCTTTATAGTACAGTTTGAGATCAGGTATGGAGATTCCTCCAGAGCACCTTTTATTGTACAAGATCGTTTTTGCTATTCTGGGTTTTTTGTTTTTCCATATGAAGTTCAGAATTGAACTTTCAATGTCTTTAAAAAATTGTGTAGGTATTTTGATAGGGATTGCATTGATTCTGTAGATTGCTTTTGGTAGGATGGCCATTTTTACTATGTTAATTCTCCCTATCCATGAGCAAGGAAGATCCTTCCATCTTCTCATGTCATCTTCAATCTCCTTCTTCAGAGCTTTGACTTTTTTTCAAACAAGTCCTTCACTTGCTTAGTTAGAGTAACTCCTAAATATTTTATATTGCTTGTGGCTAATGTGAAGGGTATGGCTTTTCTAATTTCTTCCTCTGCAAGCTTGTCATTTGTGTATAGGAAGGCTACAGACTTTTTTGACTTAATTTTGTATCCAGCCAAACTGCTGAAAGTGTTTATCAGCTGTAGGAGTTCTCTGGTGGAATTTTGAGGGTCACTTATGTACACTATCATATCATCTGCAAATAGGGATAGTTTGACTTCCTCCTTTCCCATTTGGATACCCTTGATCTCCTTTTGTTGTCTTATTGCTCTGGCTAGAACTTCAAGTACTATATTGAAGAGATATGGAGAGAGTTGGCAGCCTTGCCTTGTTTCCGATTTTCATTTCTTCTTTAAACTCCTTGACTTCTTTGATAAATTTTATGAGTGTTCTTTTAAATTCTGTGGCCCAGGTTTCATGTAAGCAATTCTCATTGGAGAACATAACTATAGTGCTGGTGATTTTGAGGGGGAATATACTATTTTGTCTTTCGTAGTGTTTATATTTTTGTGATATAGCCTGGGCATGTGGCCATCTTGCTTTGCATATGTGTCTGATAGTAGGTTTAAGTTGAGTCAGCTTGGCTGGTACATGAACTACTTGATTGGAGCTAGGCTGGAGAGTATGGAGTCAGCATAGTAGGCAAATGAGGGGAGATTATCTCAGTAGACAAAGGTAGTACAAGAGGTATGCATCAGGAGGGAGTTAGGCTTGCAATTGTGGAGGAGATGTGGTGATGGGTGAGGGCTAGTGGAACCTAGCAGGTAAAGGCAGAATGTGAGCTGGGGGTCTAGGCCTGGCCTCATAAGAGTGGGTGAGAGTCAGAGGTTTCTTATATTTGTGTATGAAGAAAGTAGGACATAAACTAACTGGGTCTATTTTCCCTAAAACCTTTCAAAAAATTGGTAAGGGATGTGAATTAAAGCCAAAATCTTTCTGGCTTCAGCAAAGATATTCTGTTCCATGCACCTTGAGGTAAGCGTTCTAGCCATACATGAAGCATACTCTCCCAATGTGAGTTCCATCTGTGGGAAAATGCACTCAAACCTTACTGTACTTTCCATCTCGACTTCACCCTAATAAACTAAATCCATAAACTTTTTTCCAATGAGGAAGTTGTGGTCTTAGCACCACAATGTAAAGAAGTGGACGGATTCTCAATGGTATTGCTTCATTGCCCTTAAACTTTGATGTGTTGTCCGTTAGCAGTAGACCTGGGTCATGAGAAAGTGATTCAAAGATGTAAACTCTCCAAATCTCTTTCATTGGGCTGAAGTCTAAAATTCAAACACCAGCTTGTCTCTGCATGACATTTAGTGTTTCATTTTCTACTCCGCGGACCCTGCATCCCAAGAGAATGTTTCTATGGAAATACAATCCAAATCCATTGTGAGCGTGTATCAAAAGTGCTTCCCATGTTAGCTCATGGGATCTTAATGTGTTGGCTCTCCTAAAAGAGATATTTTAAAAAAATAAGAACAAATGAGAGGACACTGTAGACCCAGGTTTTCCATTACTATGTAGTGTCTATTCAACTCTGGAAAAGAAAATTCATAATTCTAAATTCTGGCCTTGCCTCAGAAGACTTATGTCTGATTAGTCATTTAAAGTAGCTTTCCTAGACATGCGCAGTCGAGTAGATAACCTGTGAGTAAGCAGTTAGGAAATCTTCCAGCTTCATGGATTGCTGACCATCTTCATGTTTTGTGTATTTTCAGGGATTGTATAGATTTTAGATTGTTCTAATGAGAAATTAAACCCTCCAAATAGTATTTGATTTTTTTGTTGTGAATCGATCATGCCTTAATGATGTCTGGTTCCTATTGCTGCATAACTGCTTACTATGAACCCTTAAAACAGCTTTTAAAAGTCACTTAATTATGACCATGGGTTAGTGGATCTAGGGTTCTAGAAGTTCTTTGCAGTGTAGATATCTGATGGCATCTCCCACGGAGTTGTACTCAGATGCCAGCTGGGTTCGGTACTAGTTGAATTCTTAGCAGGCTGGATGCCCAAGTTGGCCAGTTTGATGGTGGGCAGTAAAATGTGGCTGTATCTTATGGCCTTCAACTGAGGCCACTCCATAAAGCAGTCATGTGTGGCCTCTCCAATGTTAGCATAGTGAGGCATCTTCCTGTACTCTTGGCTTCTCCTAGAGTCCATACTCCAAGAGAAAAGGTGCCTACTGCATGGTTTATTGTCACTCGTTCTCAGACAATTTGTTTTGGCATATATAGTGCATTCTCTTGGGCAGTCAGTTATAACCCCACTCAGTTTTAAGAGGGCCACCAATTCCGCTGTGCTTTAGGTATGTTAAAGAAGTGCAACCTCTCATCTGGAGAACAGTGTCAAAGAATTTGTCATCATACCAACATATATTTACACTAGTAGTAGCTATATCATATTTTCTGTCACTCTACAGCGATTGACTACAATGATTTGAAAGAGTTGTGTGTTTATGTCACTGTTCTCCAGTGGCTAATTTAGGATTGGTGTAGCTAGCTAATTCTCATGGGTTCTGCTGGACTTTTCCATGCTTCTGCAATCACTTTAAAGTTTGTTCTGCTGGTTTTTCCTAGTAGCTTTATGGCCTCAATTGTCTCTGATAGACTGGGTCCTATTCTGTAAATACCTATTAGTTACTTCTTGGGGTAGAGAGGAATACCAAGGCAATGTATAGACATATCTAGTTTCTTGAGTCGTAGGATTAACATAATTCCTTTATTATGTCTATGAGTCAAAGTCAGTGGTGAGGCCAAATCACATCCCAGGGCTATAGAAATAGAGTCCACACATTTATGGAATTTGCTGTGCTTTGTGGAGATTAAGGGCAAGGGACAGTTGCAGACTTAAACAACATGAACTGGTATCCTAGTAGGTCTTATATAGCACTTACTTTTTACAAGCAAGTATTTTATATATACAATTCTTTTGCTTATTGAAGCAATCCTAAATATAGTTGCTGTCATTATCCATATTGTATATGTAAGAAAAAAAATACAATGACTTGTTCAGAGTCACACAAAAATTCACTGATTACACAGAGATTCTGGTTCCAGAATTTTATTATTAAGATGGTTTATTTTATAGGAACAACATGGCAGCTTCTACAGCAGCATTAATTTTTATATGGGACTCAAGGTTGAGTGACACCAACATACTACTTTCTTGGTCAGGAATTAGTGTCTGGTCCACAGAACTGACATTTGGACTGTTAGACTGATAGATATGAAAGCAAATTCATCTTTTAGTAGAGCTATAAGCAGATTCTAGTAAATATCTAGAGACAGTATTATACAGAAGTCGTATTTCTATGTTGTTTAAAAATAGGAATATTAGTGTTCGCTTAATTTTTCTTCCTTGTTTAAAAAAATAGGAGGGCTTTAATTGAACAAGCTTGACTTCTAAATTCTCTTACACATTTTGGGGAGTTGGTTTTTTGCAAATTGTTCACATGTACTAAGTAATTTTCTTTTTTAGTTCTTATGTCAGATATTTTCTGGCTGACAAATATCTATCATTTTCTTATAAAAATGAACGTGTATAGGCGTTTTAGTGAAGACTAAGTAAGATAGTTCTAATTATAAATGTGACATATATTAATAAATGTATAAATAAATATATTTAATATAAATAAATTTATGTATATTCATATATAAACGTATAAGTGTAATGAAGAAGAGAGGCACAGAGAAGAAAGAATGAAGAGAGATAAATCAAGACAGAAATGAGGGGGGTGGAACTGGCTCAAAATGACATTTGTTTCACTTTGTGAAGGCTTAATAAAGCCTCGTGCTGGGACATTTGTTGGCAGTGAGACTATTTGGCAAAGCTTGGTGTCCTCTGGGAAATGTGAAAAGACATCTGTTTCTCAGAGGTGCTTTTCTCGATTGATCTGGCTGCGAATACCTCAAGGGGGTGCCAGTGCCTGGACAGCTGGCCATGGTACCAGTCTTTTGGAAACACCTGGAGCCTTTTTATTATAGGCTATGTTGATGGAAGCAGAAAGAGAGGTGTTTTTTTTTCTCTCCAAATAACAGAGGCAAGACAACAGCATGAAACAGAAGGGGGGTGGCATCCTGAGGTGTGAGGAAAATCACAGCATTTTACCATCGCCTGGCCGAAGCTGACATACTCTTCTCATCTCTGTGGAGTTGATGTTGGAGTGCTGTAAGGGATGAGACACAGGCTATTATCCTGGATAAAAGTATAATCATGTTGTCATTTCTGATTTTGTTAAATCAATGACAAAATTGTAATTTTGCATAACGTTCTGAACGAATGCAGACTGTCCAGTGAGAACAGTCAGTATATAAACAACCTTGACCAGTGTTCATAATAGTTCATCTTCTGATTTTTTTTTCATTAGTTAACTGTCACTTGTATAACCTGGCTTCAGCACACATGACCACAGTCCACAAAAGCTAGAAATTCAGACCAATAAGACAGGCCAAGTTTGGCCCTTAGGTACACAGGCAATAAAAGCTTTAGTGGAGAGGGGTTGGGAGTTTTATGTCAGCCCCAAAGAGGAAATGCAGCCACAAAAGAGTGGGAGCATGAGAGACTTCTGTAAGAGTGATAATTGATAGGAGACAGGAAGCTGGGACCTCTTCACAGCTGCCCAGTTATCAAGTGGACAGAACAGCATCATATATCCTCAGAATTGACAAGGAAGAATATATTTCTTCTGTGCTTTCTGTAAGAAAAATATCCCCAATTAAAAATCGACGCTGAAGCTCACACTCGACACAGGTATGGGATATCAATTCATACACTGTGAACAGACATGAATCCTAAGCCAATAAGTTAAAAATGTAGATAGTGATCCTGAGCACTTGGGTTCTCAAAGGTGCCCAATAAAATGATCTTTAGGGCAGCTACAGTACAGAGGGGAAAGTGCATATTGAAAACAAACACTCATTTGGAAGTTACAAGACACAGAGGGCATGAATCATAATAGAAGGAAACCAACATGTGCACCAAGCTATGGGATTAGTGTTTTAAGCTTGTGAGGTAGAAGAAATAAACGAAAACATGCCACCAAGGAATTGGCATCCATAATGAGAAACTGAATAAAAAGGTCAGTTGGAAGATTAAAAAATAATAATAATAACTTCAAAACCTTCTATGGAAGCTTTACTTCTGGAAAAATGGGGAGAAGAACTTCTCTATTCTTCTGAATACTCTGGGATATGTGTCATAATAGAAGGCCGAAAGGTAGCGAGAAGGAAGGAGTGTTGGAGTGGATGGGCCCCAACCATTTGACTGGTAATAGAATCCTCAAGGGTCATTTTCATTTTGTCCCTTGTATCCTAGACATGGGATTGAAGAAGTCAACAATCCAGGACTATGGCTGCTCACAGGCAGGGAAGGCAAAAGCGGAATATCATTCTTCCTAACCAGAGGGCGAGGAAAAGGGGCCACCCAGACAGCAGCAATGCCTCTCCAGCCAACGATAAAGCTGTGCCACATTGTGGTACCCCTGTGTCAAGGGCTCCAGGATCCTACAGTCTACCTTGACCATGTGGAAATAAGATACCCAACCGTTCGCCAAGGCTACATTAGACAGGTTTGGGTTGGGAGTGTCTTCACCACTGTGTAACAGTGAGCTGTTTCTCTACCATGCCACTTGAGCCCATTTAGGTCTGTTCCTAAACGGTAACAATACGTCCCTCCTTCCTACTAGTATAACATTGAAGTACCAGTTACTGGTGAAAAGAGTGGCCTTGTCTCTTTCTGGCCGGGCCATCTGGAGAGCCAGCCTCACAGTCTATCAAGCAGAAGGAATGAACGATGTTGCCCCTATCACTAAAGGCTGAGATGAAAACTTCAACTTCTATAACACCAGCCAGACGATGTAAGAGAAAGTGTAATGTTTAGGTAAGCGCATTACCAAAAACTCCCAATCCCAAGGCTTCAACTTTAAAATCATTTATAGCATAATCCAAGTAAACTGCAAATGAACAAAACAGTAACATGAACTGAACTACAAGCTGCGTCAATGTAGAAAAGGCAAAGACGTTAGTTTTATCCAACAAGGATTTAAAGATATCCATAATAAAAAGGATGCACAGACAAGTGATTAACATGCAAAACAGATGAAAAACAGAAACCAAAGTCTTATCATAGAGCTGAAATTACAAGTGTTTGAGTTTCGTGTCTGTTGTGATGAAAAATCCTGGCAAAATGCCCCTTAGGAGATAAAAGGTTGAATTCTGCTTCCAACCACAGGTTATCATCCACCATGGCAGGGAATTCACCAGCCAAGGCATAAAGCAGCCATAGCCCATCAAGTCAACAGTCAAGAGCAGAGAGGCATTTAAAAATGTTTTTATTATTTTAAAGTTTCGCTGACAATGAGACAGGTTAACTCCTGGCAACACCCAGCCTATCTCACAGAGGATGATGAGCATCAAAGAACCTCCTTATGGAGATGGCTTCAAATGTGGCAAACTAGCTACTGGACAAAATATCCTCATTTCTACCACAGAGAGAATTCTGCCTAAAATAGTGCAAGCTTGGATGCAGGCAGAGTTGACTGCCAAATTCTGCTAAGACAGAGTAATCAAGTCTTTAAAAGTTCCTGCTCACAAGTATGTCTGTCAGATATCCTGGCCCAGAAAGCTGAAGATGATACTCCAATGTTATAGAGAGTTTTGGGTGACTGTTCAGGTAGCAAATTGTCTCTGTTATCTTTTTTGGAAAGCTGCTAACCTGCACCCCCTGTATACTCGGGTAATTAATTTTATTCCTTCTTAAGTCTCTAATGGGGTTGAAGACCAGATAGTTTAGTTTTACAATTAAACTTAGTTGTGTAGGGGTTAAAATGTTTTTAGCTCTAGATAGATGTTTTTAGTTGATAAAGATGAGATATGATAGATATTGATTTACATTCAGAATTTTAGATGCATCAAGACAGAAAAGATGTTTTCTTCAAGGCTGCTAAATACAAATAGTCAAAGCACTAAAAATGTAACATTTATACAATTCCTGATTGTGTCATCATTCTTCTTGCTGTAGGTAGTTTGTTGTTTCTATGTGTAATAATATAAATATATATGTAAAATATTTAATAAAAAAAGGAAAAAAAAAAGAGCAGAGAGGAGTAACACTGTGGATGCTTGTAAGCTGCCTTATACTCAACTCAGTTTCCCCACTCTTACACAGTTCAAGGCTTTCTGCCTAGGGAATTGTGCCACACATGGTGAGCTGCATCTTCCAACTTCAATTAACTTAAATAAGATAATCCATATTGATGCACCAACCAAGGACTATGTATGATGAGGACCTAGACTCCTTGCTCAGATGTAGTCAATATGCAGCACAGTCTCCTTGTGGGTCACATAATATGGGGACTAGGGGCTGCCTCTGACCTGGACTCTGATATGCACTCATTCATCACTTTCCCCTGGCAGGGCAGCATTGCCAAGTCACAGAGGAAGAGGATGCAGGCAATACAGATGATACTTGATAGGCTGAGGTCTCATGATAGGGGAAGAGGACTAACCCCTTTCTGAAACTATGGGGAGGGGGAAAAGGTGATGAGGGAAGAGGAGAGACCAGGAGGAAATGCGGGAGGGAGCTACAATCAGGCTGTCAGTGAACAAATTAAAAAAATAATTTACATACAATAATCCATACTCCTATAGACAGACATGCTCACAGGCTAACCCACATGATTCTAAATTTTGTCAAATTGAAACTGAAAGGAAACAATGAGAAAGACCTAGGTCAAAATTTTATTTCTGAACAACATAATTGAAAAAAGAAGGTGTCTTAAAAAAGAACAGGATCAATATCCACTTGGAAAAAAGAACCTGCAATTGAAGATAGATAGATAGATAGATAGATAGATAGATAGATAGATAGATAGATAGATGATAGGTAGATATTGCAACTGCAAGAACAGAAGAAATAGATTAGAGGTAACACAAAACAAAAGAAAAACAATGGTAGGTATCTAGGAAAGAAGAGAAGTTCCAGACATTGGTATACTTGAGGCCTGGTAGGTTGCTCTTCGAAGGATAAGTTCTCTGTTAAGTATCAAAGAATTGGACAGAGAAACAAGCAAAATGAGAGAAATTATTTTTTAAAGATGTATTTATTTGTTTCATGTTTACAAGTAATCTATCTGTATGTGTACCTGCATGCCAGAAGAGGACATCAGATCATATTACACATGGTTGTGAACCACCATGTTGCTGGGAATTGGACTCAGGACCTTCAGAAGAGCAGCAGGTGCTCTTAACCACTGAGCCATCTCTCCAGCCATGAAAGAATTTCATAAGGAAGTAGATCTTTCCAAGGGAGGAGGCAAGCCAGAGCAGGGAGACCATTTTTAGGAACTCTACTGCTGGACTATTGTATAAAGGCTTTATATCTACTTTGTTATCTTTGTGCGCTCTCTCTGTCTCTGTCTCTGTCTCTGTCTCTGACTCTCTCTCTCTCTCTATCCCAGTGTGTGTGTGTGTGTGTGTGTGTGTGTGTGTGTGTATGCACATGCTCATGAACACATGTGCATGCATTTATTAATTGAATGTGTATTTGCCTCAGCAAGGTTTGAATTCTCATCATTTGCAAGAAAAGGGAAAGAACTAGAGAAAAGTGTTCTAAGAGAAATAAGCCAGAGACAGGAAAGCAACTGTTTCATTGTTTCTCATATGTACGGACTAGAAAGAGCTCAAAGATGGAATGTACAACTGAAAGAGAAGAGGAAGTGGATCAGGAAGAGTCACAGAACTCACAGCTCAGGAGAATTGGTTCTTTCCTGCTTCCTAGTGGGACCCAGAGGGTGAACTCAGCTGTCAGGCATCTTCATGGGCGCCCAGACCTGTACTTCTAAAGCTAATGATCACTTATTCATTGCTAGCAGATAGAAAAAAAATGGGATATTATATATTTTGTAAAGTTGTTGAATTCAGTTATTAATACTGATACTTTTTGTGTATTCTGTATGATCTTCTACATAAATAAACATTTCATTTAACTTGAGTTTTGCTTTGTATTGTTTTATGAAAGTGGCTTCAGCTGGTCATAGTGGGAACAGATCAAAACAGACTTCCTTGCATGGCTCTTTTACCAGTAAGTACAGTTTTGCTTGGAAGCCATCAACAGTCCAGACACCTATTTTCAGCTTTCTGAGAGTTTTAGTTTTTACCAGCACAGCAATGGGAACTTTTTACCATTACATTGTGTCAGCAAATCCTTGAAGCCTTGCATTTTTAAGTTATCTCTCTAGAACTTTGCTGTTGATTCTTTTTGGCAACCTCTTTTTGATGAATGTATCTTCTGTGTGAGAGGACTGACTTAAAAAAAAACATTTTCTAAAACCATCATTCTGTTTTTCTTGCGTGCTTTTTCCCTGGTCTCCCTTTGTCCTGTCTTAGACTTCAGTAAAGGGCAATGCTTGGTTGTTGATTGCTATTAGAGAGAATGAGGTGCCAAAAGGCAGATTGGACATGATTGGTTCACCATCATGAGTAATTAGTACTATTAATAAACCTAAATTTAAGAGGTGCAAAATACTTTCACAAATGCTAAGGAATACAAGTATAAGAAAGAAATCTTGTTTTTGTGTGTGTATGGCAGTTTTTGGAATTGAATTCAGGGCCTCACACATGCTGGGCAACCATATTACTCCCAGTCTATAGAAAAAAAAAATCAGGAAAAGATCAAGTCTGGTTCAGGACTGTGGCCATCTTGTCATGTGGTCCTCACATGGCTAACGGGCCAAGAATATTATTACATTTGTAAAAAAAATCCTATTTCACACTAACTATGAATACATAAAACAATACATACAATAAATGTATTTTTTAAAGTTTAAAAATACATTTATTTTCTACTTAGACAAGAAAAGATCTTTGAACAATATGATGGTTTTCAACATCAGTTTATAAAATTGATTGGTTTTTCTATCTTTAAAACAATCTGTAATCTGACGTTACATAACTCTTTGATTTTGAAGGAAGAAAAGGAAGAGGAAAGGAAGGAAAGAGGAAGAGAATGTTCATTGAACATCTAGACTGACTGTTACATTTTTTTTTTCTTGAATCCTTTCCCATTGCTTTCAAAATTTTCATGGTGTTCTTCTGTGGGGACAAGCTGGTTTCCAGAGATGTCAGCTCACTTGCCATGTGCCATACATCGCTTGGTGGTGAGAGTTCCATTCGTGCCTAGTCTCCCGATTTCATATCCAGAGCCCTTAGTTAATTTACCCCGAGGCTGTTTAAGATCCTTACTCATTTGTTTTTTTTTTTTTTGTTTTTCATTTTTGTTTGTTTTTCAAGACAGGGTTTCTCTGTGTAGCCTTGGCTGTCCTGGACTCATTTTGTAGACCAGGCTGGCCTCGAACTCACAGCTCCGCCTGCCTCTGCCTCGTGTACGCTGGGATTAAAGGTATGTTCACTATCTGCACTTAGACAGTCACATCAGAGGAAGGAATAAACATCAAGTTGTATGAATTAACCACCCCCATTTGGAAACTAATCAACTGGGACCACTGAAGATACCACAGTGCCTTCTTCAGGGGCCTGCAGTGCTGAGATGCCTTCTACCATTTGCAGCAATCAGTCCACACTCACCATTACTCAGGTGTGATTATGGGTTTGAGGGTTTGAAGTGGTAAAAGAATTTCTCAAGCAGATGGAACTAATTTTCATCCAAGAATAATATGTCCACTTCTATTTGCCTTTTGACATCTCCAGGACTATATTAAAGGCTCACTGACCTGCCACATTTAGCCTGGTAAAGCAACCCACTTTTGTAATCATAGAAGCTGCAAACATTCTGAGAAGGAACAGAACTCCATTTCTACCCTAGAAACTAAAATTACCGCTTAAGGTTTGAAGAGCTTTACAATGTGAATGGAGTGTGATCAGTATTAGAACAGAAATATCTTTAAGTTTTCCCAAAAAAGGGACTTTCAGAAAACAGAGCAATGGTCTTTTGACATGTTAAAATACATAAAAAACAAACAAACATTCTGTTGACTTGGTTACATTTTGTTTCTCACTTTTGGTTCGGGATTTTCTGCTGAGGAAGGTTAAGGGAAGTTCGATATTTAGTGCAGCAACCTGGTAACTATTCTGGTTTTAACCAGTTGGGTTGGGTTTTGTTATATATGGCACTTTCTTCTGTGCAACACTTAGGTAACCTGCATGTATGCAGCCCCATTATATTAGGAAAAAATAGTGAAGGGGCTAGAGAGAAGACACAGCATGAAGAAGAGGTGAGGTGCCTTTGGTTCAGTGAAAGAGCCTTGCCCAAAGGAATAAATAAAGAAACATAGAAGAGAAAAAATAAGAAAAAGATATTTGACATCCTCCTCTGGCCTCCACATGTGTGCATTCATGCATGTGCAGCTACATGCTCACAAGCATCTCTCTCTCTCTCTCTCTCTCTCTCTCTCTCTCTCTCTCTCTCTCT
>OU015752.1:35831536-35857721 GCA_907169655.1 Acomys percivali
TAGGAGACAGACAAAATGTCCCAGACTATTTTTGTAGTTATTAAACCTGATTCTTAGAGTACGCTTGCTTATAGTAAGTTTGTTTTTAGTGCTTGCCTACGGGGTATTAAATGTGCTGGTTTGATTCACACCCTCTCGGATCATACCGATGCAGATAATGTGTATAATTAAATATATAAAAACTTAATCTTAAAGATAGCAGTATTGGAGGGAAAACCTCCCAGGTAGCTGGTACAAAAAGGAGGATTCTTTATTCAAAAGCTAGCCTTTTCCTATATGTGTTATGGAACATCTGGCAAATTTTAGGCAGGGAAGCAATCATATTTATATTCTACAAAGTATAATTGGACCACGTGTGAAATATACACTTTTATGTATATTTAGGAAGAAGGTGATTAAGTCAACCAAGTCAGAGATAAATACAGGTCTACCTCCTGGGGCTCTGAATCTCAAATAATTGCATGTATGCTTTTCATCTACTTCATATAATGTGCAGATAGAAATACTTGCATTGGTGTCAAACAGGAAATGATTCTGAGACTCAAGCAGTGTGCAGTTAATGGTGTTGTGAAAGCTGCCTGGCTGTCTGCAAAAATAAAGTAATTAAAATAATAACATAAAGTAAAGTTGGAGTCTGGCTTGGATCAAAGCATCATAGGTGGACTCCAGACCTAATGCTAATATAAACCAAAGTTTTGAAGATACTGTGGAAGGACTATATAGGTGCAAACTTAAATGACTTTTATATGTGAATTAATTTATGCATATTTTATATGTGAAAGTTTATGTATAGAAAATGAAACAGTAATTCATGCAAGAAGGATTCATAACTAGATTTCCATCATTGTAGCCATCCACACAACTTATTTATCAACTCCTGACTATTGATGGGTTTCTATTCTGATGAAAACCCATTTTGGTGTCCATAGAGGCTATGAGGTCATCTTGCAGTGTCCATCTTTTCCAGAAGATGGCATTCCATAGCCCTTACTCCTACTTTTCTGCTCCCCCATTTTTTCTGTTAGCTCCCTCACAATCTTCTTGGTGCCTGAGAGGGGCCTTCTCTAGTCTGAGCACACACTGGTCACCCCGAGTCTCTGCATTCACCCCTATTCATTGGAGAGGCCTCTCAGCTTAAGGCTGAGCATAACATTTGTTGCTGTGTATAAACTTAGATATTTAGAAGGAAATTTTTTAAAGTGATAAAGTGTTGGCGGGTTAGTATAGTGCTATGTATATGAATGCTAAATTCTGAGCCCCAAGATCTGGTTGTAGTCCAGAAGGTTGCATTTCAGATTAGTGCATTCTCCTATACACTGGACTTTGTTGCGTAAACTATGCTTCCCAATGATCTGTGATTGGTTAACAAAAAAAATTGCACAACTTGTAACAAGGCAGATGAGACGTATGCAGAGATTTGGTTCGTGGGCTGCTGGTCTCAGATAGGGACCACGAAGAGGGAGGAGGAGAGAGAAGGAGAAAAAGATGGAGAGAGAGAGGATGTGCCTCATGGAGCAGATCGAGCCCAGGCAGGACAAATATTGGCAAGTAACTTGGGTAGTGTGGCTGGGAGATAGCCAGATTAACTTAGAAAACTAGTTTAAATTGTACATATCCAGCTACTGTGCTTAAAGTGTGTTTAAATAAATCAATAGATCTCTGTCTCAATTATTTGAGAACTAGTGGGGTTATAGAAAAGCCTTCTGGAATTTAATAATCAACTGTTTACATATTTCAATGTTGCTTAGATAAATAAGTTTTTAAGGTTACAGATGAGTTCTGTTTCCCTTAATCTAGAGTCCTATATTAAGGACTCTGTCATGAAGCAGATGTCTTGGTCTTCTGGCTTTTACAATTTTTAAATAAATAAATAAATTTATTCATTTATTTATTCATTCACTTTACATCCAGGTCATAGGCCCATCCTTCCTCATTTCTTTGTCCCACCCTCCCTCCCTCCATCTCCCTTTCCTTATTCTTCAGAAAAGGGGATCCCCACTTCCCATCCACCCCAGCTCATCAAGTTGTATCAGAACTGAACTTGTTGTCTTCCTGTGTGGCCTGGCAAGCTAATACCACCAGGGGAAAGTAATCGAAAAGCTGGCAAGAGAGTCCATGTCAGAGAGAGCTCCCGCTCCCCTTACTAGAGTACCCTCATGAAGTCTGAATTATCCATTGGGCTGTGTCTGTGTAGGGGACCTTGGTCTACTCCATGCAAGGTCCTTGGCTGGTGCTTCAGTCTCAACAGGCCCCTCTGAGCTCTTGGCTCCAATTCCTTAACGATTCTACTTTACTAGGAATTTATTAAAGGCATGTACCTCCCTTACAACCTGACTAACCTAAATAGGAGAGAAAAGAGATTAAGGAGAACAAGAATGAAACCTTCTGGGTATCAGTTCCGTGGGGCAATTCCTCTGGCATAATTTTCAGGAGCCTTGCAGATCATCTATCAGACAGAAGAAGCCATACCATCTGTGGACCATCTGTGCATGCCCCCCCTGTGCCCCCTTACCCGCTACCCTCACCAACCACAAATCCTCAAACGCTCTGCTCTGCATCCTCACTCAGACAGAAACCTCAGATCTGGATCTCTCTCTCCAGTTCCCTCCCATCATGATGGGTGATCATTTTGCAGTACAATAGCTGGGTAATCAGGCCAGAATCCCAGGGTCCTGTCTTTTGTCTTGGACTGACACTTCCTCCTCTGAGTCTATCTCAGATGTTCATCAGTTTGTAGAGACAAAGTCTCAGTGGGGTGGCATCCCGAGACTGATCTCACCTTGGGCCTGGAGACTAAAGCAAGATTATATTGTATATACAACCCTCTTTCTATTAAAAAATAAAAATAATAGGCAAAACCCAAGAACTACATACATAAATATACATATATACAGAGTGAACAGGTACAAGTTACATGTACATAACCCGGTCCTTTTGTATTTGACAATCTTGGAGAAAGTATTCCACTATCCTCTCATACTGAGTCCTTTCCTAGTATCCAAAGTTTTCTAATTTCTCTTTATTAGAAATTACATTCATCAACCTATAAATGTATTTTTAATTCTTAAAAGACTAAAGCTTATAGTAACACTATGGCTATCTAGACATCAACCCCATCAGAAATCCAATAAGGAAATATTATCTAATATGAAGGAAGCACAGACAAGCAACTTCTAAAAGCAAGACAGGACAGAGAGAATTGACTGCCTGATTTTTCTCTCTCACTGGGGCATCCAGTCTTCAGCCTTCTGGCCCAGTATATCTGACAGACATAATTGTGTAGCGGGAGTTTTGAAGAATTGGTCCAGACAGTCTCTGCAAAGCTACACAGCCAGTACCCTGTGCTCTCCTATAATCACAGTTTGGGCTGTCAGTCTGCCATCACCAGTAGATACAAGAACAGTACTTCAGTCCAGTGGTCATTCTGCCACACTTATTTCTTCTATGCCCATCATCTCCTTTGAAGTAGATTGGAGGTATTGTCAGGAGTAGGTGGGTCTCTTGCTGTCAGGGAAGCCCTTTATTATTAAATGCCATATTCTATGGATCTCTGAAATATTTGAAGACTATCTTTCTATTTACTATTATGCATATTTATCTATTTAATTATATATCTGTGTATTTGTTGTTCACTTAACTCATCTATCTTAATATATCTAGATAAACAAACATTGTTTTTTTAAACTTTTTACTATTTGCTTAACATATATATATATATATATGTAAATATATATGAGAGACTAGATAAAGCTTATTTTGTAATTAACTAATTTAGTAACTAATCAGATTTATAGGTGACTAACTAACAACTCTTTTCTCTGACCATCCTGAACAAGTTATAACAGTTAGCTTTCATAAGAGTAGAACTGTGTATCACGTTTTCAAGTGAATTCCACATGTATAATACATTCAGTAAATGTTATACAAAATAATGTTAAATTTCTACCAACATACAATATACAGTTTAAATTTTATCAATATAACATGCAACATATAATACATAAAGCAAGAGTTGAATAACATGGTCTTAAATTTCCATCAATCTACAATACCAATGTAAAATATTTGAAGCTAGTAGATTCAATAATTTACTTTTTATCCTATAAATCTGTATCTTCCTATATATCCTTCCCCCCTTTCACCCAATGCTAGATAGGATAGAAAGACAAAAGAGAAAGAAAGATAGAACAGAGAAAGAAAGAAATCCATAAATGTAACCTTTACTAACTTATAAGCAACAAACACTGGTAACCCACCAAAAACACCCACCCACCTATTGGGAATGGGGTCATTGTGTTCTCAAAATTACCTTTTGCATCAACTATCAGGAACAGACCCAGTAGAAATTGTGGTGCCTCTTACTAATTCTGAGATTATGTCATTATGGGTAATCAATGAAGATTGGCGCAGGGTTTGTAGTAACTATTTGGGAAAAATTAATAACAAATACCTGAAAAGCAAATGTATACAGTTTATAAAAAGAACTAATTGGATCCTTCCAAGTATTGTAAAGAGAATACCCGATACCAACCAGGGGCACCCACCTTCTATACTGATGCAAATAAGTTGGGTATGGCTGGTTATAAGTCTTATGAAAGGACTAAGGTTAATCAAAATCCACTTCCCTCAGTTCTAAAATCATAATTGTATGCAACGCTTATGGTATTATTAGATTTTCCTGAATCTCTTAATATAATTACTGACTCTCAATATGCAGAGAGAGTTGTTTTGCATATAGAAACTGCTGAATTTACTCCTGGTAATGCAGAATTAGTTACATTATTTATGGAACTACACAGGTCATAAAGAGTAGAAACTATGCCTTGTATATTACTCATATTGAGCCCATACAGGTTTACTAGGTCCATTGGACAAGGAAATGAGGAAATCAACCAATTATTAATAGTAAATGTGTTCAAAGCCTCAAATTTTCATGAAAAACATCATGTTAATGGTAAGAGTTTGAAGAAAAGATTCCCTATCACTTGGCAACAAGCCAGAGAAATAATTACTAGGTATCCTATGTGTTCTTTGTGTAATCAAATCCCATTACCTGCTAGAATTAACCCTAGGGGTACCAAAGGGAATGAAAGCTGGCAGATACATGTGTTTCATTTTGCAGAATTTGGAAGACTAATGTACATACATTATTCCATTGATATATATATATATATATATCCACTCAGGGTTTCAATGAGCAACTGCCTCAAGTTCTGAATTACTCATTTATTGGAAATGATGGCAATTATGGGAATACCTGCACAAATAAAGACTGATAATGCTCCTGCATATGTGTCCTATAAGATGAAGACATTCTTTATATATTATAATATAAAGCATATTACTTGTATACCACACAATCCTATAGGCAAGCAGTTGTAGAAAGAGCTAATCATGTCTTAAAAGAGATGTTTATTACACAAAAGGGAAGGGTAAATACCCCCAGGGACAGATTAAATAATGCTTTGTTGACTTCAAATTTTCTTTATGTTGGTGATAAAGGGACAACAGCAGCCGAGAAACATTGTATTAAGGAAATAACTGAGGAACTAGCACAACCATTATATTATAAATATCTGTTGATGATGGACTAGAAACCTGCAATAGTTTTGAGATGGGGATGTGGTTATGTTTATGTTTCTACAGGGAGTGAAAAAATATGATTACAGACAAAACTTATAAAGATTAGATCTCACCAGGGAAGACCTCCTAGTACCTAAAACATGAATGTGTTCATATAGCAAGGAAATCTTAAGGGCTGCCTGGTCCTTATACTGGGCCCTTGTTAGTTGGATATGTTGGTGTTCATGTGACGCTCCTGTCAACTCCAGATCCTTTTCTTTTCTTTTTTTTATATTTATTTTATTTTATTTTATTTTTAATTAATTTATTCTTGTTACATCTCTATGGTTATCCCATCCCTTGTATCCTCCCATTCTCCCCTCCCTCCCATTTTCCCCTTATTCCCCTCCCCTATGACTGTTCCTCAGAGGGATTACCTCCCTCTGTATATGCTCATAGGATATCAAGTCTCTTCTCAGTGACCTGCTGTCCTTCCTCTGAGTGCCACTAGGTCTCCCCCGCCATGGGACATAGTCAGATGTGAGGCAACAGAGTACTTGAGAAAGTCAAATCCCTCTCTCCACTCAAGTGTGGAGACTGTCTTGTCCATGGGCTAGATCAGGGTAGGGGTTTAAATTTTTCCGCCTGTATTGTCCTTGGCTAGGGCCTTAGTTTGAGGGGGACCCCATGACCCAAATCTGCCTATCATAATGTTCTACTTGTAGGTTTCTAGAACCCACTGGATCCTTCTACATTGCTATTCACCCATTGTTCTCTCATCTAGAGTTCCAATAGGATGTCCTCTCCTCGGTCCCAGTTTCCTGGTAAGGGAAGGCTTTCATGGGACATGTCCATTGGGCTAGTATGCAGATATAAGTGAGTATATACCATTTGAGTCTTTCTGCTTCTGGGTTAACTCACTCATTATGATCATCTCTAGCACAATCCATTTATCCACAAATTTCGGGAATTCCTTGTTTTTAATAGCTGAGTAGTATTCCATAGTGTATATGTACCACATTTTCTTTATCCATTATTTTACTGAGGGACATTTAGGCTGTTTCCATGATCTGGCTATTATGAATAAGGCTGCTATGAACATGGTTGAACAAATTTTCTTGCTGTGTGCTGGTGCATCTTCTGGGTATATTCCAAGGAGTGGAATAGCTGGGTCTTGAAGAAGCCCTATTCCCAGTTTTCTGAGATAGCACCAGATAGATTTCCAAAGTGGTTGTACTAGTTTGCATTCCCACCAGCAATGAAGGAGTGTTCCTCTCTCCCCACATCCTCTCCAGCATGTGGTGTCGCTTGAGTTTTTGATCTTAGCCATTCTGATGGGTGTAAGATGGAATCTCAGAGTTGTTTTGATTTGCATTTCCCTGATGACTAAGGAGGTTGAGCATTTCTTTAAGTGTTTCTCTGCCATTTGATATTCTTCTGTTGAGAATTCTCTGTTTAGTTCCAAGCCCCATTTCTCAATTGGGTTATTAGGTTTGGTGGTGTTTAATTTCTTGAGTTCTTTATATATTTTGGATATTAGACCTTTGTCAGATGTAGGGTTGGTGAAGATCTTTTCCCAGTCTGTAGGCTGTGGCTTTGTTCTCTTGACAGTGTCTCTAGCCTTACAGAAGCTTCTCAGCCTCATGAGGTCCCATTTATTAATTGTTGACATTAAGGCCTGGGCTGTTGATGTTCTGTTCAGGAAGTTGTCTCCTGTGCCAATATGTTCCAGGCTCTTCCCCACTTTATCTTCTAACTGACTTACTGTCTCCGGTTTTATGTTGAGGTCTTTAATCCACTTGGATTTGAGTTTTGTGCAAGGTGACAAATATGGGTCCAGTTGCATTTTTTTACACATAGACATGCAGTTAGACCAGCACCATTTGTTGAAGATGCTATCCTTTTTCCATTGAATGGATTTGGCTTCTTTGTCAAAAATCAACTGTGTGGATTTATATCTGGGTCTTCAATTCGATTCCACTGATCAACCAGCCTGTTGCTGTGCCAGTACCATGCTGTTTTAATTACTATTGCTTTATAGTACCATTTGAGATCAGGTATGGAGATTCCTCCACAATCCCTTTTATTGTACAAGATCGTTTTTGCTATTCTGGGTTTTTTGTTTTTCCATATGAAGTTCAGAATTGAACTTTCAATGTCTCTAAAAAATTGTGTAGGTATTTTGATAGGGATTGCATTGATTCTGTGGATTGCTTTTGGTAGGATGGCCATTTTTACTATGTTAATTCTCCCTATCCACGAGCAAGGAAGATCCTTCCATCTTCTCATGTCATCTTCAATCTCCTTCTTCAGAGTTTTGAAATTTTTTTCAATCAAGTCCTTCACTTGCTTAGTTAAAGTAACTCCTAGATATTTTATATTGCTTGTGGCTAATGTGAAGGGTATGGCTTTTCTAATTTCTTCCTCTGCAAGCTTGTCATTTGTGTATAGGAAGGCTACAGTCTTTTTTGAGTTAATTTTGTATCCAGCCAAATTGCTGAAAGTGTTTATCAGCTGTAGGAGTTCTCTGGTGGAATTTTGAGTGTCACTTATGTACACTATCATATCATCTGCAAATAGAGATAGTTTGACTTCCTCCTTTCCCATTTGGATACCCTTGATTTCCTTTTGTTGTCTTATTGCTCTGGCTAGAACTTCGAGTACTATATTGAAGAGATATCGAGAGAGTGGGCAGCCTTGCCTTGTTCCCGATTTTAGAGGAATTTCCTTGAGTATCTCCCCATTTACTTTGATTTTGGCTATTGGCTTGCTGTAAATAGCCTTTATTATGTTGAGAAAAGTGCCTTGTATCCCCGATCTCTCTAAAACTTTAAACATGAATGGGTGTTGGATTTATCAAATGCTTTCTCTGCATCTATAGAGATGATCATGTGGTTTTTTATTTTCAGTTTGTTTATATGGTGGATTACATTGATGGATTTCCGTATATTAAACCATCCCTGCATGCCTGGAATGAAGCCTACTTGGTCATGATGAATGATATCCTTTATGTGTTCTTGTATTCGTTTTGCAAGAATTTTATTTAGTATTTTTGCATCGATGTTCATAAGAGACATTGGTCTGAAATTCTCTTCCTTTGCTGAGTCTTTGTGAGGTTTAGGTATCAACGTGACTATGGCCTCATAGAATGAATTTGGCAATGTTCCATCCAATTCTATGTTTTGGAGTAGCTTGAAGAGTATCAGTATTAGCTCGCCTTTGAAGGTCTGGAAGAATTCTGCACTGAAACCATCTGGCCCTGAGCTTTTTTTGGTTGAGAGACTATCAATGATTGCTTCTATTTCTGTAGGGGAAATGGGACTATTTAGCTTGTTTATCTGTTCTTCACTCAACTTTGGGAAGTGAAATTGATCAAGAAAATCGTCCATTTCCCTTAGATTTTCAAATTTTGTGGCATATATGCCTTCAAAGTAGGATCTTATGATTCTTTGTATTTCTTCAGTGTCTGTTGTTATGTCTCCCTTTTCATTTCTGATTTTGTTGATTTCAATACTGTCTCTCTGCCCTTTAGTTAATTTGGCTAACGGTCTGTCTATCTTGTTGATTTTCTCAAAGAACCAGCTCTTGGTTTTGTTGATTCTTTGGACTGTTTTCTTAGTTTCTAATTTGTTAATTTCAGCCCTGAGTTTGATTATTTCCAGACATCTACTCCTTTTGGGTGTTTCTGCTTCTTTTTTTCTAGGGCTTTCAGCTGTTTTGTTAAGTTGCTTATGTGCGATGTTTCCAATTTCTTTTTAAAGGCACTTAGTGCTATGAATTTTCCTCTTAACACTGCTTTCAATGTATCCCACAAATTTGGGAATGTTTTTCCTTCATTTTCATTGAATTTCAGAAACTCCTTGATTTCTTTCTTTATTTCTTCCCTGACCCATGTGTCATTTAGCAGAGAGTTGTTTAGTTTCCACGTACGTGTAGGCTTTTTGTTGTTTCTGTTGTTGTTGAATTGCAGCCTAAGAGCATGGTGATCTGATAGGATACAAGGTATTATTTCAATCCTCTTGTATCTGTTGAGGCCTGCTTTGTGACCTACAAAGTGATCAATTTTGGAGAAGGTTCCATGGGGGTGCAGAGAAGAAGGTATATTCTTTCTTGTTTGGGTGAAAGGTTCTATAGATATCTGTTAGATCCATTTGACCCATCGCATTGGTTAATGATGTTATTTCTCGGCTTAGTTTCTGTTTCAATGACTTATCCTTCAGTGAGAGTGAGGTGTTGAAGTCTCCCACTATTATTGTGTGGTGATCGATGTGTGGTTCAAGTTTTTTTAGCAGATCTTTTACAAATGTGGGTGCCCTTGTATTGGGAGCATAGATGTTCAGAATTGTGATGTCATCTTGGTTGACTTTACCTTTGATGAGTATGAAGTGTCTTTCTGCATCCCTTCTGATTAATTTTGGTTGAAAGTCTATCTTGTTTGATATTAAAATGGCTACGCCTGCTTGCTTCTTGTGACCATTTGCTTGGAATATTTTTTTCCATCCTTTTACCCTGAGGTAATGCCTATCGTTATAGGTGAGATGTGTTTCTTGAATGCAGAAGAATGTTGGATCTTATTTATGCACCCATTCAGTTAGTCTATGTCTTTTTATTGGAGAATTAAGACCATTGATGTTGAGAGATATTAACGACCAGTGACTGTTAAGAGTCTTAATTTTGATGTTGTTTCCAATCGAGTGTTTGTGTAGTTGTGTTTTTGCCTATTATCCTCAGATTTCTTCTTTTCATGGTGTCCTGAATTTCTTGGATGTTTTGTGCCAGGAGTTTTCCAGATTTGGCATTATCTTTAATGGTTGCTTCAAGATCTGTGATTGTATCTTCTAGACCTGAGATTCGTTCTTCCGTCTCTTGGATTCTGTTAGAAAAGCTCACCTCTGTGTTGCTTGCCTTCTTCTCTGAGGTCTCATGTTGTTGTTTTTCCTCTGTCTGTGTTTTTATCATTGAATCCATTTTCGTCTTCAGATCTTGAACTGATTTTTTATTTCTTTTATCTCATTTTTTGTATATTCCTGAGTTTCTTCCATTGCCTCTTTATAGGTCTTCAGAGCATGAACCGTTTTATTTATTTCTTCCATTTGGTTATTTGCATTTTCCTTAAATTTTTTCAGTTCCACTCTATGTGCTTCTTTTATGTCTCTCACTTGTTTGGCTGCGTCTTCCTGTATTTGATTACGAATTTTATTATTTTCCTCCATTAATATGCTCCTTATTAAGAATTTGAGGTCATTTTCTTGTATTTCCATTGCATTTGAGCTCTCTGGGTTGTTTTCTTTGGGATAGCTGGAAACTGGAGACACCATGTTGTTTTGGGGTTTTTTGCGTATGCTTTTACGCTGTCCTTTTAGACATCTTGCCTGCTTTGTTTTGGTTGGGTAGCTTCCCGAGTTGGATGGAGGGAGTATGATGATAGATTGACTTGTTTTCTTACGATTTCCGTAGGTTGGAAGCTCTTATGTTTCACTGTTGTGGATGGCAGGAGGTTAGCCCTGGCGTTTTGGGCTCTCACAGCCAGTGATCCTCAGCTCTCCTGTGCTGTGGGTCCTGCAATCGTTCTGGGTCTCTGGACGAGCATTGGGTCAGGCCAAGGTATCCACAGCCTTCTGGGTTCCCTGCCAAGTCCGGCTAGGGACGCTGATCCCAAACCACCCTCCGAGCTCACCTAGAATCTCAGGACCTGAACCGTCTGCTGAGCTCAGCTAGGAATTCTGGGATCAAAATGCACACAGGGTCCAGCCAGAATTTTCGGGCTGGGACTGCGCACCAAGCTCAGCTAGGGGTGTTTGGCCAAACTGCTTGCTGTGGTCAATTATTGACTCATGCCCGAGCCATCTGTGCAGCTCAGCCAGGAATTCTGGATTTAAACTGCACACTGTGTCCAACCAGAGTCTTAGAGCCGGGACTGTGCCAAAAGCTCTACTAGAGACTCTGGGCCTAATCTGTCTGCCAAGCACGGTTAGGGACTCTGGCCCTAAGCTGCACGCCGAGCTCTACCCGAGTCTCTGGGGCAGAATTGTGCACCGAGCTCAGCCAGGGATAATGGACCCACATTTCACGCTGAATTCAGCCCGGGACTCCGGGCCTATACTGCGTGCATAGTCCAGCCAGAGTCTTGGGGCCGCCAAACCTGTGTGCACAGCTCAGGAAGAATCTCTGTGCCTAGTCTGCCTGGCAAGTCCAGCTAGGGCGTATGGGCTGAATCTGCATGCTGACCTCAGCCTGAGTCAGCGCCCCAAAACTGCCCTGTGAGGAGAGCTCGTGTCTTGAGCAGAACTGCTCGTTGGTGTGAGTTAGCGCCTCCGGTGGGACTGAGCTCTCCGCCCAGCCGGCGTCACAGCAGGTGAACTGCGGCTGTGCTGAGATGGCGCCTAGGGTGGAACTGAACGGTCACCCAGCCTGCGTCACAGCAGGTGAACTGCAGCTGCGCTGAGATGGCGCCTCCGGTGGGACTGAGCTCTCCACCCAGCCGGCGTCACAGCAGGTGAACTGCGGCTGCGCTGAGATGTCGCCTTCAGTGGGACTGAGCGCTCTGCCCAGCCTGCGTCACAGCAGGTGAACTGCGGCTGCGCTGAGATGGTGCCTAGGGTGGCACTGAGCACTCCGCCCAGCCTGCATCACAGCAGGTGAACTGCGGCTGCGCTGAGATGGCGCCTAGGGTCGAACTGAGTGCTCCGCCCAGCCTGCGTCACAGCAGGTGAACTGCGGCTGTGCTGAGATGGTGCCTTCGGTGGACCTGAGCGCTCCGCCCAGCCTGTGTCACAGCAGGGGAGCCGTGCGTGCGCTAAGCTGTTGCCTTGGGCAGAATTGCCTGCTGCGCTGAGTCAGCGTCTCCACAGCACTGCGCCCTGAGCTGTTCCCGGGACTCTGGGGCTGAACTGTCCGCCGAGTCCAGTTTGGGTCACAAGGCACCACGCGACCCAAATCCTGTCCAGTGTCCCCTCTCCCGCAGCAACTCCCACCAGCCACCACACTAACCACCTCCACTGGAAGGCTCTGAGCTGCAAACCTCGGTCACTGCCGCTGGTGCCGCTGGAGCCGCTTGTGCTGTCACTGTTCTGATCCGATAAAATCCCCACTCCTCCCGTGTGTAGGGGCACGCAGGTCCTCTGCACCCTGGTCCTTCTGAACTGTCGAGCACTCCTGCTGCCGTGGTGTTGGGACCTTGGTGTTCCTGGCTCAGAAATCTGTGCAATTCTCCGAATTGTTCACAGGAGCTTCCAAACATGGTCCACACTGCTCGCCGCCATCTTGGATCTTCAGATCCTTTTCTTCTTCTCCCCACTTTTCCACAAGGCTCCCGAAGTATCTCCCTGTGTTTGGCTGTAAATCTCAGCATTTTTTTTCAAACTGCTGATGGGTGTAGCCTCTCAAACTCACAACTCCTGGGCTTCTGTCTGCAAGTATAGCAGAGTATCATTAATAGTGTCAGTGGTTGGTTCTCTCCCATGGTGTGTGTCTTGGGTTGGGCCAGGCATGGGTTCGACATTCCCTCAGTCTCTGCTCTATCTTTATCCCTACACATCTTGTAGGCAAGGTGAATTCTGAGTCAAACGTTTTTGCGTGCGGGTTGGTATTCCCCTCCCTCTATTAGGAGACTTGTCTAGTTAGAGGGTGTCCTCTTCAGTCTCCATGGCCATTCTACTAGGAATCTCTGTTAGAGTCCCTCTTATATCCCCCTGAGAACCTATGCTGACTTAGGTCTACAGTTAGTCACAGAGTTGCCCCCCACACAAGTTCTCTTTTCTCTACAGGCCTTTTGTCTTCCTGCCCCCTCTTTCTCTAGGTCTGATCCCTACCTTCATATCTCTCTGTGTTTCTTCTCCTACCTTGTTCCCTCTCCTCAACTACTACCTCTGTCTAGTCTGTTTCCTCTTCTGAGTAAGATTTAAGTATTCTCCCTTAGATATTCCTTGTTACTTATCTTCTTTGGGTCTGTGGATTATAGTATATTTATTATGTGTTATATGACTAAAATCCACTTATAAGTGAGTACATACCATGTGTCTCTTTCTGGGTCTGAGTTCTCTCACTCAGGATGATCTTTTCTAGTTCCATCCATTTGCCTGCAAATTGCATGGTTTCTTTGTTTTTAAAAGTTGAGTAATATTCCATTGTGTAAATGTCCCACAATTTCTTTATCCATTCCTCAGTTCAGGGGCATGTAGGTTGTTTTCAGATTCTGGCTATTAGGAATAAAGCTTCTATGAACATAGTTGAGCAAGTGTCCTTGTTGTATGGTGGAGCATCTTTTGGGTATATACCCAGGAGTGGTATAGCTGGGTATTGAGGTAGAGCTATTCCCATTTTTTCTAAGAAAGCACCAGATTGATTTCCAAAGTAGTTAAACAAGTCTGCACTCCCGCCAACAATGGAGGAGTATTCCCTTTTCTCCAAGTCCTCACCAACATTTTCTTTCACTTGAGTTTTTTATCTTAGCCATTCTGATGAGTGTAAGATAGAATTTCAGTCATTTTGATTTTCATTCCCTGATGACTAAGGATAGTGAGCATTTCTTTACGTGCTTCTTGGCCATTTGAGATTCCCCAGTTGAGAATTCTCTGTTTAGCTCTGTGCCCATTTTTAAACATTGGGTTATTTTGTTTGATGGTGTTTAATATTTTGAGTTCTTTATATATTTTGGATATTAGATCTTTGTGAGATATAGGATTGATAAAAATCTTTTTCCAATCTGTAGACTGTTATTTTGTTCTATTGACAGTGTCTTTGACCTTACAGAAACTTTACAGTTTCAAGAAGTAGTCATCCTGTATAGAAATGACAAATGGGTTGAGAAAGAAATTAGGAAAACTGCACCCTTCACAATAGCTACAAATAATGTAAAGTGTTATGGTGTAACACTAACCAAGCAAGTCAAAGATCTGTATGACAAGAACTGAAAATCTCAGAAGAAAGAAGTAGAAGAAGATATCAGAAAATTGGAACATGTCCCATTCCCATGAATTGTTGGATTAATACAATAAAAACAGCAATCTACAGATTCAATACAATATCAATCAAAATGCTAACACAATTCTTTATAGACATTGAAAGAATAATTTTAAACTTTGTATGGAAAAAGAAAAGCCACAAATTGCTAAAACAATCCTATATAATTAAAGAACTTCTAGAGGTATCTCTATCCCTGACTTCAAGCTATACTACCGAGCAATAGTAGCAAAAACTGCATGGTACCATCAGAGACTTGTTGATTAATGTAATCAAATTGAAGACCCAGAAATAAACCCACACATATACTTGATTTTTGACAAAGGAGCTAAAACCATACAATGAAAAAAAGACAGCATCTGCAACAAATGGTGCCGGTCTGACTGGATATCTGCATGTAGAAAAATGCAAATAGATCCCTATTTATTACCTTGCACAAAACTCAAGTCCAGATGCATCAAAGACCTTGCATAAAACCAGACATACTAAATCTGTTAGAAAAAAAGTAGAGAAGAGCTTTGAACTCATTGCCACAGGATACAACTTCCTGAACAGAACACCAACAGCTCATGCTCTAGTATCAACAATTAATAACAGGATGACTTCTTTAACAGGTTGAGTCTATCACAATGAAGTACTGTGAAGTAATCTGAAGAAACAAGAACTTTCAAGGTCATACTTACTAATTGAGAAATATTAAGATACACCCTGATGCGTTGATACCCTACTTTGGCGTACTTTAGAACAAAAATCATTCCATTTATTCTGATTTAGGTTCTGATTTAATTCTTTATGTATGCATGAAACATTATGAAATAAGATATCCTAGTAAAATCTCTTGTACTGGAGCTAAAAGCTTTCTGTCTAGAACTGTCAATGAAAGGTATAATTTTTACCCTGTCCTTTTGTGCTCATCCTTTGCAAATTTTGTATCACATCAATGCAGAGCCCATATGATAACAACAACAACAACAACAACAACAACAACAACAACAACAACAAACTAGTCTTATATGCCAAAGGGAATCCACTGGTCTAATGGGACCATAGAAAAGTTTTCATATTCCCCTCATTTAATTCTTTATCCAATCTTTATCTGTTATCATCCCTTTCCACAAAACCGTATTGTTAAAATAAGGACATTTTCTGTACTCATGCAGGTAGGCAGTGGAACTTGGTCTGCTTCACATTTTAACACCTTATTTCTTTTTATACACATATTTCCCATTCATTGTTTTATTGATGTTTTTTAAATAAAAAGAAGACTTTATTAAGATGCACTAGTGTGCCTATTTCTTTCTTGCACCGTACATTCTTTTATTGTTTTTCTTTTTGCAGGAAGAAGGCATGGTGGTGGCAAAGGGTTATGGGCTTAGTAAGCCTAAGTCTAGCTTATACTGAAGAGCAGTTAGCTTCCTCAGAGTTCAGCTTCAGTGTCACTCACTACTAGGTACAACTGGCAACTCTACTTTATAGTTGCCTGGAAATGTGATAAATCATTCATTTGAGAGATGCTTCATTACAGATTGCATAGAGTGGCTGATACTAGTGACAGTTCCCAGAAGGGTCCAGGACACTCTCATTTTGTCTACGCACCCTGTGGACATCATGTTTATTAAGCTTTATTTTTCTTTCAAGGAGAAAATCATGCCCAGTAATTATGTGCCTCTTACTTCTCAGTTCATAAGAGATCCTCTGACAGATAGGGTGCCAATTATATCGACAGATCCTAGTCCTTGAATTCTACAGAGGCATGCCTGAGCCATGGCCTCTCCCTCCTGCTAAGTGCAGATCATTAGAGCAGGTGGAGAGACATCTTTAGGAAAGGTACACAGCCAACAAGGTGGAAGGGCAAGGCTTTCTTTTAATCATAATTCCCCCTCCAACTGAGCAAGTTCCAAGGATGAGACTCACGTAGAACAAGAAGGCTCAGACACACAGAGGCATGAGAACACAGAGAAATGCTAAGAGAGATTCCATGCTGGGTTCCCTGAAATGAGTTTGGCTGACACTAGTATCCAATTCCTTGCTTACTTTTGTAATTGTTACTTAATTTTTAAAATGGAGTTTCTAGTATGGCTAATGCCCAGGCTTAAGTATGAAAGGAGACATGGATTTGATTTGGGTCTTGCTTGTATAATTGAGAGTACTCAGGATATTATCTTGGCTAAATAACTGTGCCCAGTCCAAAATAGCTGCGTGAGATTACTTACTCCTCTCAATATACAAATATTAAATTTAGAGTTGCTAGCCACTGTTAAGTGAGGAGGAAATGGGCAGATTAAAGCTTATGAGTATGTGCTAAATTTGTGCAACTTTTTTTAGAAAGTTTGAAAAATGTTTTGACATTGTTTTAACAATTTAGATTTAGATATGTTCAATCAGCAGTTCCACAAGTGATTTTTCTTAAGAAAATATTTAGACAAGTACAGATGCACATGCAAGAATGTTCATAGCAGAGCTGACTATAATAATTAAATACTGTAAGCCATTTAAATATCCAGAATTGTAGGAATTGGGGTAAGTACCATTAAGCTATTAAAATAACATCAATCTATGTCAACATGGATATGTGTTCATATATCCAGTGAGAAGATAGTTAAACCACATTTGTAATGTGATTTTGTTTTTTTATCTGTTTGATTTGCATAATCCATGTATAATGAAAGAATATACAAAAAAGACATGCCCACCTATTCTTTTAGTATGATTGGCCTAAAAATGTAGACAAAACACTCAGGAACATAAAATAAAGGCAAATCAAATCTTTCAAAAAGATGAATGTCAGAGATACTATTTTTTTTCTCTCTCATATTATTGCCAGTATAATTTAATTCTTGATGTTGTGCCTGGGTTTGAGTTTCTTGATTTTAAGTCTGCAAGGAGAGAACCAGACACAATTATCTACTTCAGTGGTTCTCAACCTGTGCATATGAGCTCCCCTGCATATCAGACAGTTACATTATGTTTCATAACTGTAACAAAATTACTGTTATGAAGTAGCAACACAAGTAATTGCGTGGTTAGGTTCAGCACAGCATCAGGAACTGTATTAAAGAGCTGCAGTATTAGGAAGCTGAGAACCACTGTTCTGCATGTTTTGTTTTTTTCTGTCATGTAGTTGCTGGTTTTCTTGCATCTTTCTTGTAGCTGCAAGAAAATCTGCATGGGACAAAGAGAGAAAGGTAAACAGATCAAAAGTGGCAGTTTATTTTGCAGCCTTAATGAGAAGATTTAATTCTTATAAAGCATATTTTATATCTTCAGTATATAAACACAACTTCCTAAGCCAAGCTGTTTGCAGGTTTAAGTGGCTAAATGATTTTATTTATACATTTTAATTCTCACTGGCATGAAACTTACTGAAAGACTCTCAGGCTAGAGATTGAAGAGCTCATATAGTCTCGCTCCCACCCTGCTTCCATTTATGATGTACAGAAAAGATGCTAAAACACAGGTAGAAAATAAACATTATTTCTTCTTTATCTTTTAACTGACAGAAAATCACTTCCAGGTCTTTTGGTATTACTATTAGTTTCATTGTATTTCTTTATGTACAATCTATCAGAGACTGGAAAGTTCACTGTGTTTGACTTGTACATCCTATTTATAAAAGCAGGTTTCAAACCCTATGACCTATGAGAACATGTAGAGGTTTGAAGTTTTTGTCTGGAAATGGGTAGTTGGCAGTGAGTATTTGATGTGGATCTGTGCTTGCTGAGTTGTTGTTACATTCCAGCTTATGTGGGCATGTGACTTTATGGTTTCAAGTGTTTATCTTTTATTTATGCTAGTGATGGAATCCAGAGCCTGTGTGAATGGCTGGTAGGTTCTCTGGCATTGAGCTAACATCACTGCCTCTGGGTTGTAAATAATTTTAATGTTCATTAATCCAATTAACATTGAAAGAGTGCTTACTAAATGGCAGTAGTCATGCAAAGAACAAGATTAAGGCTTAGTCAGATGAGGGACTTAGTTTATATTTTGAAGACATAGGAGAAAAATAAATACCCAAGACTTCTGAGGCAGTGCAAAGCCCAAAGAAGAGGAAAAATATGAGGTACTATGGCAACTGGCAGCCATGGAGATTATGTCAGATCAAGTTGTCACAAAGATTTTCCTGAGAAGCTGACAGCTGAGATCTGTCTGCTTTCAGAGACCTTCCTCTGTGACCTATGTCAAAGAGCACAGGATATCCAGAAATGGTTTTGGGAATCTGTTGTTTGTTTATTTTCAATAAATGCTATCTTAGAATAGTTTTAAACTTATAGAAAATTGTGAAGATATCACAGTTTCCCCACATGACTATATTATTTTATCTTTATTGTTATCTTTATGTTAATGGGGTTTTTGGCCACAGTGGTCCAGTGAGTCGGCGAATGAATAAATGACTACTTGCACATTATTGTTGACTGAATTCTACTTTATATCCTAGTTCATATTTTGACTAGTTGATTTTCCACTAGTGGTACTCTTGAGGGAGACCATGGAATCTGGGCTAGTGGGATGTGGGGGTGGAATTAGGCTACTCTGGGGTCCATTTCCCTTGGATGGTCCCATTATTCTCTCTCTGACTCATTATATCAACTGAGGGGCTCTTTCTTGCTTGACAGTAATGGACAGAACTTCCTAAAGCCATGAGCTATGTCCTTCCTTCCTGAACTTTAGACTGTCAGATATTTAGTCACAGGGATGAGAAAATAAGAGCTGCAGCTCCTATTCATCTCTTCTTGGATCCCATCAGGGACCTAGATATCATTTGATCATCTTTTTTTCTTATAGATCTCTTGGGTCTGACAATCACTCAGGCAGCTCTTATGATTAATAATGTTGACATATTTGTGGAGTCCAATAATTTATTGACTGTCCCTTGATCAGGATTTTCCAATAAATAGATTATGGTTATGCATTTTGGGAAATAAAGAGGTGGAGTGTCATTTCTATAACATCATATGCACTTGCAAAGACAATGAGGTGTTTAAAATGTATAACCTTGGTCACTTGAGTAAGTTTTTGCATTCCATGGTTTTGTTGGAACACCATATTCCCAATGTATTTTAGTTATAAAGAAGTCAGTCGCTGTGAGCAGTGTACACCTAACATGTGAGGCATTATGTTTCATGTCCTTGATGAAAAGAGATAGGTACTTAAATTGTCTCATTTATTTATTGCTTCAACTATATAAAGTCTAGAAGGAATCTCTTGTGTCTGTATGGAGGCATCACCTGTCAATAAGAAACTAATGGACTATAGCTAAGGCAGGAAATAGGAAGTGGGACATCCTTCAGGCAGAAAGGATTCTGGGAGACAGCCAGTTGCAGGAGATTTACCTGATAAGATGCGAGGAGGACAGAAATACAGTACCTGAGCAGAGGTAATCAGCCATGTGGCAGTATGTAGACTAGTATAAATGAGATATTTTAAGTTATGAGCTAGTCAGAGAAAAGACTAGCTATATGGCCTAGGTATTTGCAAATATATTTGGAGTCCCTTGAGTCATTATTCCAAGATTGTGGGGCTAGGAAGATGGTACCCAATATGGGACATGTAAATTAAGCTTAAAAAACAAGATTCAGGCATTAAGTCAAGAGTTATAGACACAGGCGCTGGACTAAAAAGCCAGACTAGGCCCCTTTAAGAGCCACCACAGTGGTGACTAAACACTTGACTGGAGGATGGTGATAAGCAGACCAACATTTTGAAATTGGACAACAAATGTTACAGCTTTATTTCTTAACCATTTTTCAAATTTTCTTGCTCCCCTAAAAGGAATACTATGTCTCTAATCAACAAGAAGAAGATAGATGCATAGATAGATAGATAGATAGATAGATAGATAGATAGATAGATGATAGATAATGATTATGTACTATATAAATATGTATGTGTACAGCTAGGTTATCTTCAAACATCCCAAAGACCTACAGAATATGGCATTTAAAGATGTTTTTATTAATATAAGGCCTTTTGACTATGAGACATGTCAACTCCTGGCAGCACCCCTTTGGCTTGAAAGAAGATGATGAAAAATGGAAACATTTCCATTAGGAGCCTGCTTCAAAAGTTTCAAGGTGCCACTGGGCAAAGAAATACCCCTACTACCTCTGCAGACAGTATGCTATCCAAAATGGGTAAAACTTGGATAAAGGCAAAGTCAACTGCCTAGCTCTGCCAAGAAGGTATAAGAAAGTCCTTCAAAACTCCTGCTTCACAAATATATTTGTTATATATTCTGTGCCAGAAGGCTGAAGATGATTCTCCAACATTATAGAGAAAATTTTGGGTGACTGTCCAGACAGATCTCTGTCATTTATCTATTTTGGAGGCTGCTTGCTTGCATTTCTTACATACTAAGGTAATATTTTTTTCCTTCTCAAGTCTCTGATGTTGTTGAAGGCTAGATAGTTATAGTCTTACAATTAAGTTTAAGTTATTTAGGATTTTAAAAGATAATTTTAGGTAAAAAATATGTTGTTAAATCAAAGCTGTAATAGATGCTGACTCAGGTACATAAGTTTGAACTCACCAAGATAAGACAGATTATAGAATACTTTCTCCTAAGTTGCCAAATGCATATCGACTGGACATTGTGAATATAAATATTAGATAATAGTTTTTATAATTGTTTCATAATTTTATTATTGTATATAGTTTATTATTATAAGAGAAAGAGCCTTTTATTTAACTAAAACAGGGAAATGATTAAGAAATCTCTTGTGTCTGTATGGAAGTATCACCTTCAATAAAAAGCTAATGACCTATAGCTGAGACATAAAATAGGAGCTGGGTCGTCAGGCAGGCAGAAAGGCTTCTGGCATAGAGCCAGTCATGGGAGATTTACCTGGTAAGATGTGAGAAAGATAGACGCATATTACCTGAACAGAGGTATCCAGCCATGTGGCAGAATTTAGATTAGTATAAATGGGTTATTTTGTTATGAGATAGTCAGAAAAGAGCATAGCTATATGATTTAGGTATTTGTAAATATGTTTAGAGCCTCATGAGTCATTATTCTGGGAGCTTGGGGCTGGGAGAAAAAACATGCCCTTTTCTACAGTAAAGCACCATAAATGTGCTTTTATTTTATCATATTGATGATTTTATTTTGTGACTCAAATTTTTCTTTGAGCTTCAAACATCACAAAGTTTATTGGTCTTTTCAGCATACCCTAATCATTGTGACTAATTTTGTTTGTTGTATTTGTAATTACTTCCTTAATTCCTGTACTGATGATCTAGGCTTATTTTATAACTTCTGTCTTATAGTCTATAAAATCAGCCATTTCTCCTGGGCTGCTAATTTTTTTTATTAGATACCAGAATTAGAAATGATTTTGGGATAACATAATTACTGGCATGATTTAAAAAAATATTTTAGCTAGCTGGTAGAGCAGGGGGAAATACACAACACACACACACACACATTAATGTGAGTGTGTGTGAACCCTCTCTTCACATTTAATTTATTATCTAAAAATGCTCATTTGGTCAGTGAGACATCTAGCTCCCATCTTCCATTTAATCAGTTCATAACTCCCATTATAGATACACAGTGCTCCCATGGAATACAATCTTGTCAACTGGAGTGCAGTGTTGAAGGACAGTTTTTGTTTGTTTGTTTGTTTGTTTGTTTGTTTTGTCTTTTTCTTATTTCCATATGGTTAACACAAAATGAACTCAATGGTATTTTTTGAAGTTTTGGGGTTTTGTTTTCTCTTTCTGTCTCATAATGCTTTATTTGGGCTCCCCCCTTTTCCTTACCATACAGATTTTTTTGTTTATATATTATGGTTTTCAAGTTTTTGTTTTTAGGGGATTTCTGTGAATGCTAATATGCATGCTTCTGTGTCTATATGTGTTTCTTATGCTTTTTCTTTGGCTCTTTGCTTTGTCCTATTTAGGTTTATTTTCATTTTCTTTTATTATTTATTTTTTAGATGCCTGCTTGTTTCTAATGAGATAGAGCAAGAAGGTATGTAAATTTGAGTAGGTGGGAAGATAGGGAAGGACTGGGAAGAGTCGTAGATAAAGAATCATAATTAGAATATACTGTATAAAATTTTAATTTTGGCCAGGCACTGTGGCACATGCCTATAATCCCAACACACAAGAAGATAGAGGCAAATGGATCTCTGAGTTCAATACCAGCCTGGTCTACAAAGAAAGTGTAGGATAATCAAGACTGCACAGAGTAACCTTGTCTCAAAAAACCAAAACAAACAGACAAGCAACCAACCAACCAAAACGAAATTTGTTGTATTTCTAGTAATTTTTATGGGAGGGGTCACAAATTTTTATTTTCACAAATTTAACACAGTGAGTTCTACTTGAAGCTTCCTGCTGCTTAGATAGCAGAGAAATTAAGGAGTATTATTTTTCATCCAATCTGATTAACAGGAATGTGGGTAGAAAACAAAATATTTTTTGAATGAAAAATAAAATGTGAGTAACAGTTTCACTTTGGTTTCTGTGACAAAATACTTGGACACAAACAACTTGGGAGAGAAAAGGTTTGTTTTAGCTCATAGCTCATTACTTTGTCGAAAGCAAAGTGGTAGGAACTTGAAGCAGTTTGCAGCATCCACAGGCAAGAGAAGAGAAAGAATGAATGCTTGTACTTAGCATGTTTCTCTACTGTTATCCATTCCAGACACAAACCCAATGCGTGGTGATGCCTATAGTGGGCTAAGTTTTATACATCAATTAATATAATCCCCTCAGATATACTTGCAGACCAGTCTGATATAAATAATCCCTTATTGAGGCTCTCAGATGATTCTAGATTGAGTCAAGCTGACAAGTACAACTAATGATCTGTTGGAAAAAGTATAAAAATAAGCTGCTCCTTTATATGAAAGAAGAAAAAGGAATATAAAGCTCTAGAATGTTAGATGATTACAGTTGAGGTTGATGAGGACTCACCAGCTTACAATAGATGATGAATTTTAGAGGAAAGAGAAAGTGCGGTCTCTTTCGTTAGCCTCAGCATGTGTAGATGCCAACATTTTCATATTAAATGTTGTAGTTAAGTTGTAGTTCATATAAAATTAATAACAGTGTGAAAAGAGAATCCATTCTTCCATGACTAGCAAAATGTCTCAACATGCATTGATGAAGTGCCTGTCCTTCCTCCAAGGTCTGGAATGCCACCTTTTTACTTGTCAAGCTTCCACATGTGTTTAGATTTCAACTGTATTTTATGTCTCTTCCATTGATCTTATTTTTCTGTTCCCCTGTGATGGTGTCACATTCATAATTGTTATAGTTTTATAGTAAGATGATATTTTATTGGTCATATTTTCTGTCTCTATATGCATGGCATATAACATGATTATAACAATTATTGGCTTATAGCTAGTCAGTGTTGATGAAGAATAGTTTTAGAAATTTATTCTGAATTGTGTTGGACTTACAGACAATTGACAAATAATATTGAGTGAGGATGTGTATTGCTAAGTTACATTTCAAATTATTTGCCCTTATTTTGAAATAGTCATGCACTCACCAATGAGATGTCATATGATAACAACAAAGGAGTATGTGAGTGAGAGGGTAGAAGGAGAAAAATCACTCAAGGACAAAAATAAGTAAATAAGCAAATCAAAGAACTACATGCTCTGTGCTGGCATTATTTTAAGAACATCATCCCTGTGCTATTTAGAATAGTGGTTCTTAACCTGTGAGTTGTGACCCCTTTGGGAGGTACATATCAGATATCCTGCATATCAGACACTTATGTTATGATTCACAACAGTAGCATGATTACAGTTATAAAGTGACAACAACATAATTTTATGGTTGGTGGGGGGTGTCACCAAAACATGAGAAACTGTACTAAAGGGTTGCAGCATTCAGAAGATTGAGAACCACTGTTTTAAAGTCATTTATAATTACAATTTGTGTCAGTGCTAGAGTGGAAGTGGTGGTAAATTCTTTAAAGAATCACAGGAAAATATAGGGTTATATACGTGAATCAAATAAGGAATGGGTATCCTTGGTGCATGTAGTCTGCTACTTTAAGATTCAAGTTTGAGATACTTGTAGGATAAAAAGAAGGGTGATGATTTAGAAGGAGCAACGAGGACCACACAAGCCGTGCACTCGTGTCAGGGCAGAACTGTGGTTACAGTCAAGGAGTGTTTGTGAATGTTCTTCCTTGTTACACATCCAGTATTGAGGCAAAAGAAAATAGAGGATTGTGATTTTCTCTTCCTTTTGCTGGTGTCATTTTTTTTATGTAAATTGCATCTGTTCAAGAAGACAGGCTTTCAGGCTGGTCTTTTAGGGTAGGTGGTTTGGTTCTCCCATTGTCTCTCTAGTTTCACAAAGTCCAAGTCTATCTTTTCAAGGTCTACTGTTGTAGTCATGTCCACAGACAGAAGAAGTAGGAGGTTCCTGATAATTGCTTGCATCTAGTTTCCTCTTTATTTGAACTGCTGAGAGGTGGAGTATTTACTTTATGCCTTTTATCATCAAATATTTGTTAAAATATTTAAAGCACTTGGGGCAGAAGCTGGCGGATTGCTGTGAGTTTGAGGCCAACCTGAGGCCCTGTCTCCAACCTCCCCACCTTCAAATTACTCAATTGTTTTTATGTATGAATGCTCTGTCTACATGTACACCTGCATGCCAGAAGAGGGCATCAGATCCCAGTATAGATGCCTATGAATCACCATGTGCTTCCTGGGAATTGAACTCAGGACCTCTGAAAGAGAAGACAGTGCTCTTAACCTCTGAGCCATCTCTCCAGCTCTTCATCAAATATTTTTAAAAAGATGTCTATATTAACTTCTATCCTTTTAAATTGGTTTACATTAATTGAACACAATTCTTTTTACTCCTTAATCCTTAAAAACGGATAGGCAAAAAAAAAAAAAAAAATGCGATCTTGACACTTGCAACAATGAAATGAGTTGGTATTACTTTAAAAGTAACAAGCTAGAAACAGAATTGCAAATACAACGTGACCTTTCTCATATGTAGAAGCTGAAAAATCCTAATCAAAGGCAAATCAGTGATGAGTAAAGGCTAAGAAGGATCTGGGGCATGGATAACGATAAATGTTGCTTAAAAAACAGATACTGAAACAGAGCCCAGTAGCCCAAATTGCTTCTGGTGTCCTGCAGCACAGAGGGATGACTGTAGCTCACTATGAGTGTTTCCATATTTTAAGAAGATCTAGTAGAAGAGAGTTAGTCTCTAAGACTAAGGAAAGGATGGGGAGGAAATGCTGATTATCCTGGCTTGGTCAGCACATGCTTCATTCTTGTTGAAATACTATAATGTAATCCTTATGTCCTTAGTGCATGTTAATAAAAAATTAAATAGTGAAAGCAAAGGCATTTAGGTGAAGCTCAATTCCCAATATAATATCACAAATGCTCTTGAAAATATAGTAACACACATAATCATGGCAGCAGCTTTGAACTTTAAAAAAAAAAAATAGCCTGTTCTCCTGCAGCACATTATATACCAACGTATATATTTGATGTGATTCAGCTGGCTCATTTCTACTTGCGAAACACAATGAAAATGGTCTAATCATTTATTGCCATTTAAGTATTTGATTCTCGTCTCTAACATTTGACTAGTGTAGTGTATGCATATGTAACATACCATGAACATGGAAATATTTGAACAGTACTCCACTTCTTTTAATTAA
>OU015752.1:35857731-35882618 GCA_907169655.1 Acomys percivali
TCTCCTTTTTCTGGGCTTCTCTTTTTCTGAGACTGAAAACCCAACAGAGAAACAGCAATTTAAGCACAATTGCACGAGATACAAATCAATTCTTATCTAGTTTTTCTTTGTTAAGAGTGGAATCTTTGGAGATATTAATTCACCATTCTTCATGTGCGCCACATAAATAGAGAGTAATGATAGAAGTATGCATTTCATTATCTATGTTTTGTCTGGAGAATAGAGACATGTCCACAATGGATTTAATAGAGAATCACCCAACAGACTCAGAGGAAATGGTAGAAGCAGAGCACGGTGACCTGAGTTTTGATTACACTGCAGGAAACAGGAAGAAAAGCAGGGGGCTTTGCAGATATTCAGAAGCCCCCTCTCCTCCTCTCAGAAGACTCAAAGAGTTGGAAGAACTCTCAACCTTTCCTTTCTGGCTCAGGAACTCCAGTTTGCATTCCAAACAGGAAGTCCTTGGGAAGAAGGTCAGCTCATGAAAAACTGACCAGCTGATTGGGAGGCACCCAGAGCTGATTTCTCCTGAAGAAAGTTGCCAAAATCTTGTTGAAGCAGTGACAAGTTTGGAGGGCTAGAGAGTGAAAGGAGAGGACAGAGGGCTGATGGATGTGCAGTGAGGGATGTCCATGAGTGATGTCCATTTCTTCTCTAATTGGCAGTTAATTCAAGTTTCTTTGTTAAAGTCCACAGACACCATGCTTCCATCACAAATTAATCAGCTTGAATCTAAAGCAACAGGGACCAGAGCAAAAGATGTAGACAACAAAGTGAGCATCACTCCATTTCAGCTGACATCCTGCCAATTAGCAGAATCTGCTCTCTACCGCTGCTGTGCCTCATTTCAAGCACCCAGAGTATTGTTATGTTAGGATTAAAAAGCAAACAGGAAAGCAAAACATGAAGGCATTCTGTTAGTTTCCTAGGACTACCATAGCAAAAGAGCTCACACTGGCTGGCTTAAGCAACAGCAATGTATGACCTCACAGTTCTGAAAGCTACAATTTCAAGATTAAGGTGTTGGTGAATTCCATTCTAGGCAGGAGTCAGAGGGGGTGGGTTCATGTCTCTCCTCCTAGATTCAGGGTACACTGGCACTCTTTGCGTGTAGAACATCTTCTCCTTTTATCCTCTGTGGCAATCTGTTTTTTCCCAATTGTGCTGATTGGAAACTCTTTGTAGGTAGAAGATTGAAAACATACTGTGTATTAAGTGGTAAATATTACAAACACAAATAAGATGACCAGTTCAGTATAAGTAGGGCTTCTCCATGAGAGTAATTTTGAATGCACTGCCTACTAAAAGTCCCCAAGCAGAAGGGTGGTCAAAGACAACATCATAGTCACAGATCTGGGGATTAATATTTTTAGGTGAGAATTTTTAGAAAAATTCTTTCCAATTGATAACAGATATGAACACGGTGATTAAATATCCTTTCTTAGCAGAAGAACAAAATGTTCAGAAATTTTGCATGTGACTTTGGGAGATTGAGTTCTAATGTATTGCTTATGTCATAACTGAAGGAAGTGCTGGCCATACTGAAACAAACCATCATCCATTTGTAATATATATATATATGTGTGTGTGTGTATGTGTGTGTGTGTGTGTATTACATACACATAAGATGTATGTAATATGTATATGTATATATGTCTAAATATTACAAATATTATATATATATATACACACACACACATATATATATATATATATATAGTGTTTTTGATTAAGTGACCTAAATGGAATGTCTTAGAGAGAAGAGTGGTGAACATATATTATCGAACATAATTCTGTAAGCCTATTATCGCTTGCATTCTAAGCAGCATAGCACAGCTTTTGCTAGAACTAAATGATTACTTTTCTTTAGTGAACCATTTACTAATTTCTGTAGTATTCCAGAACCAGGCCTTGTCAGCCATACAATTCCTTTGTTGATTTAATTATTTTACACCAGATTTTTTTTGTCTGAGACATAAATCGGCATAGCCTGTATTTATTTATTTATTTATTTATTTAACTTTTAGTTAGGAGCACGGTATAAACACTTCCCTTTGAACATAATTTGGTTAGGAAACAGGTGAATGCACTTTTAGCATGATGCAACAATTTCAAACAAGTCTCTGATCCTGGAAATTACCCTTGATTTTATTCATATTTATCATGCTCTGAATATCTTAGGAAATGAAACACCATCACATGATTAAACTAATCTCTTCATTTTAATTCTCAGAGTTCTGGTAGGAATGAAACTAACCTCCTCCATCTGTAAACAGGAGTTGCAGGGGACGCTAAAGGTAGCATAGGAAGAACTAATAAAAATGTTTCAGAACCTTAACTCTTAACACACAGACACACAGACACACACACAGACACACACACACACACACACACACACTGTTCCAGGCACCAAACTTTTAAGGTTACATAACACAAAGCTTCCCTATAGTGTGTTATTTGGAAAAGATGGGCTGACTGTGTAATATTCTCAAGGTGCTGACTAATTTACATGGAGAAGATCAGCATCTGCTGTTACTTCATCCTTTGTCACTCATCCTTATCACACAGATTCATGGCAGAGCTTGAAGAAGTTGGGATTACATGCCCTGTCTTCCTGGAGCTGCAGACACAGACCAAGGAATGTGATTATGCTCACTTGCGGATTTGGAAAGACTCCGGAACCCAGGAGTCCCTCACTGACATTTGTCTTCTGTGTCACAGTTGGCTCATTGACTTTTAGGTCCAGGTGTGGAACTAGTCTTTTCTTTTTTTGCAGATGCTGCAAATTTATGAGCAGAGTCAAACCTACTGTCTCAAGTATGAGAAAATATTATTGAGCATCCTCTGGCTATTTGAGTAAATGTGTTTGGGGGCTCAGGGGGAGCAAGGGTGGAAGGGAGGGAGATCGATCTCACTGGTGAAGTGAATTGCCAGTCACCTAGTTGAGAGAAGGAATAAAAGGAGGAGCAGAAATCTTCCAGAGTTTGTTTATAATATGTACTTATATGACCTGACAGTCTCACTTTGCAAAATTGAATTAATAAATCATCTGCAGTACTGGCTAGGATAGTTAATACACTTTTTGTGCCCCAGCAGAGAGGAAAATGGCCCTGCTTTCCATAGCTTTATGACACATTAAGCCTAAATAGAATTAATGATTGAACTGTTGAATCATATTTAGTGGGAAGAGCTCTACACAATGGCTGGGTGAGCTACAGAAATGCATAAGAGACTTCTTACATTATTAAAAATAGTTTCTTACTGTCTCAAAGAACTTTTTCTAGTTGCTCAGATAGCATTACTCAATGGCAAAAGCTGTTTATGTAAGCATGAATTTACTATTTATATCTATATATCCAAACTATTAGGGAAAGCCACAAGTATTTTTATTACAACTGTTGCATATTATTATAATATCTTTTAATGCTTCAACTACTCTAAACCCATACCTGCTGTATGAGAGGATAAAGGGAGTGAGATGGAGAAAGAACAAAGAGAAGAGAAGACTTAAACAGAAGGAGAGATGAACCAAAACACAACTTCTGGGGCCCTTCGAGGGACTATTTGGACTAACGAGTCACTGAGCATCTCTAGACTTCACTTATAAAATATCTTTTTAAAAGTTTTAATTTATTATAATTTATTCCAATTACATCCCAATTGTTATCTTCTTGATTGTATCTTCCTGTTCCCACCCACCCACCCTCTTCTGCTCAATTCTCCTCCCCTAGACCTCTGACAGAAGGGACCTCTTCCAACACCATATGATCACAGTCTGGTCAGAGTAGTATGGAAGAATGGGGGGATGGAAGGACCTGGATGGTTCAGAAGCCCCACAAGGAGACCATTAAAGCCAGTGGATCTGGACCCAGGGGTTCTGCACAAACTGTTGTACCAACCAAGGTCAATGCATACAGTAAACCTAGACTGCCTATTTAGATCTAGGCAATGGATAGCTCATTCTACATGGTTGTGGGGAAAGCAGGCACTGAATCTGGCATGAACCCTGGTGTGTCTCATTTAATCACTTTCCCTTCGTGGGGAGAACCGGTGGCACACAGAGGAATGGGAAGCAGACTATCCTATCTGCATGAGACCCTAAATGGCAGAAATAAGCAAGTCAGGCTTTCTGTTCTGTCCTGTTTGTAGTTAATTGTGGAAATGTTAAATATATTATGCCAAATGAATAATTTAATCATAATGTTAATGAAATACCTGTTAACATTTTCAAGTTAACAAAATATGTTCATTTCCCTCCAACAATGTTGGAGCGTGTCTTCTTCAGCAGGAATTCTGCTTTAGAAAAATCCCATTTCTGTGATCAGAATGTATTTTCTCCTGTCTTAGAACTGGAGGGCATGGCGGCTCATTAACGAGTTTATTTCATTTAGTTCATAAAGGACCCAAATAACAAAGTGCTTTGTGTTCCCTTGCCCAGGAAACAGAGTTTGTAAAGACTTATGTGGGCTCTCCGCATCACAGCTGTCCAGGTGCTTCTCCAGTGCTTGAACAGTGCATTGCAAGCCAGCACACACACTCCAGACTCAGGTGTCCCCCAAGATTTTTTTTGAATGTCAAGATTTAATTTTCCTCTTAAAAAAAAATTAGTATATTGGAGACGGTCAAAAGAAAAAAAATTTGAAGGAGAGAAGTAGATATGGAAGTTTGGGAAGGTTATTTAACATTTATCAAATGATGTGTGACTACAGACACATAAAAAAACAAAACAAAACAAAACAAACATAAATTGACAAGCAAGAAAGAGGAGACAATCTGCCAGGATTTTAAACTTATGCTCTTCTCTCTACACATCACAGTGACATCACTGTCATGGGCTGAGCTGGAAACATCTCCAGAGACTCATGTATGGAACATTTAGTCTCCAGCCGTACTAAGCTTTTAGGCAGTGAAAGAACCATTAGGAGGTGTGGCCTAGATGGAGGAAGTAGGCCTTAGGGGGATTGCTTTGTTAGTGGGAGCTTTCCTTTCTCTCTCTGCGTTCTCTTCCTTAAACCATAAGCAAATGAACTATTCCCCCACCCCACATTTGTTATTAAATACTCCCACAGGTATTTTGATCACAGTTACACACAAGTAAGTAACTAATAAAATCATATTACTTACTTCTATGTATGGAATATGTTTTTCTATTACATTCTGAATATTAATTACCAGTGCCCAGACACTCAGAGCATCAGGGCATAGCATCTGGGGAGAATAGAAAACTTTATTAAGTCCTTAGATAGATGATTCCACCTTACAGGCATAGAGTGTGGTTAGAGAAAGAAGCCAGGGTAACCAAGTACAATGCTCTAACTCCGGAAGCCTGAAGCTCTTTTGGAAACTCAGAAAACGTGACTAGAAACACCAAGGATTATCTTAAAAACTCCCGCATCACTGAGCACTAACCTGATCCTTATGGGGAGTTTCATAGGTCTTACCAAATTTCAAGATGAAAATGGAGATCTGTGGTTTTTCTTAAAGGCAAAACAATGATCAGAATCCAGCAAGCACAGCATTTGGTCCTCTTCCTACACCCTAAAGTATTTATCGAAAATCCTAGATTAATTGCATTTTTCCAGCCAGTGGCACACAGAGTGAGCAGGCTTTCAGTCCAGCATCCAGCCTTTACCCAGCACTGGGTAGACCATTGCTAAGTTAATTAATCCCACTGAGATTTCTTTCCAAATCAGGTTTTTGCCTTATTTTTTGACAACTTAAATTGATAGTGACAAGAAAAGCTCTTCCAATCCCCAACTTATCACTTGAGAGCAATAATAGATTGTAAATTAATCAATTTTTGACATAATAGTCAGGTAGAAGTATAAGAAGGAGAAAGACACAGGCTTGTGATTTATTAGATTTTAATGTTTTATTTTCTACCATGTGGATCTCAAGATCATACGTAATTGATTTTGTTTTCTTAACCCAGGACCCTAAAATCCTTGGTTTATACATCCTTGTCAACAAGTAGGGTAAGTGAGAAAGCTAACACTAGCTTATGGGCTGCATAGGAGGAGGCAGGGCTAGTGCATTAGAAAGCCGCTGAGAAGTGGATATAAACTGAGATACTTTTTCTTTCAAAGCCTGAGGGGCGTGTGGTACTTATGACATCACATATTTTCAGGCATCATTTTGTCTAAGCGGAGTGTTAACCAATGACTTATAAGACATGCATTTATGAAAAAAGAAATAATATGGGTATTCAAAAGGAATTCTGTAGTAGGAGAGTGGTGGTGATATTTCTAATGAGAAGGGAAAGTGAATCAGATTTTGGAGGTAATTGGACTTGCCAGAGAGAGCTAGTTGTATTTCCCTAGAAATACTCAGAGCAAAAAATTAGATATAAACATAGAGAGATAGACAGAAATAAAGATGATCTCTCTATATAATCATGTATAGATTTCTCTCTATATATACCTCATTTATAGCTATGAGAGAGAGAGAGAGAGAGAGAGAGAGAGAGAGAGAGAGAGAGAGAGAGAGAGAGAAGAGAGACTTGTTGATTTATGAAATTAACTCACCTTGATTATGGAGCTACCATATCTGAAATCTGCAAGACAGGTCACAGTCTAGAAACCATGGAACAGCTGCTGATATATCATAATGGAGTCTATAGGGAGGAGTTTCCTTTACTCAGGGAAACACACTAAAGGAAGGTGTGCTTATAACATGCAGGTTGGGAGCACTATCACCATTCATGTTTTTAGTCATATGAAATCAATCATAGAAAGGTTAAGATTCTTGTTCACAGTTACTAATCTAAAGCCTGGAATTTCTCTCTCTCTCTCTCTCTCTCTCTCTCTCTCTCTCTCTCTCTCTCTCTCTCTCTCTCTCTCCCTCCCTCCCTCCCTCCCTCCCTCCCTCTCTCTCTCTCTCTCTCTCTCCCTCCCCCTCTCTCCCCCCCCTCTCGATCCAGGGTTTCTCTGTGTAGCCTTGGCCATCCTGGACTCACTTTGTAGGCCAGGCTGGCCTTGAACTCAAAGAGATCTGCACTTCTGCCTCCCTGAGAGTTACAGGTGTGTACCACCATGTCCTACTTGGGATTTGGGTCTTAACTCCACTTCTTTGTCCACAGTCCCTATTCTTACCTCTTTGGTTTTGTGGAGTGAATGATACTATGTGAGTTCAAAGGGATCATGAACGCCACCGAGAAGTCATTATATAGAGACAAGTAAGTGATGTGTAGGAGGTGTACAAAAGGGAGCACTAGTACAATTGAAAGTAAACTTTTCCAGCTGCATGGAAGTCAGCATGGAGGCTTCTTGGAAAAACTGAAATATAGGTATCATATGACCTAGCTGTAACATTCCTGAGTTTTTGCTTAATTAATGCCAAATCAAGATATACAGAGATACTTCTCCATTTACTGTTGCATTGTTCACACTAGTTAGCTTACACAACTAGGTGGGGTATTCATATATAGAAGAACAGCTAAAGAGAATGTAACACATACACAATGGAATTTTATTCAGACATAAATAATGAAGTGATGTCATTTGCTGGAAAATGGATATAACTAAAGGATAGCATGTCACTTATAATAAGCCAGTCTTGGCTTGGAAGAAGGGGGAAGGTGAAGGTGAGGGTGAGAAATACCAGCAGGAATATATATATATATATATATAGTACGTTATGGACATCCATTCAAATACACCTAGAAAATTCAATACCAAGCATTTAAAATATGCAAATAAGGTTAAAAAATACTAATTACTATTTACATAATTGTAGCTATATGGGAAATACCTATTTAGGAACTGTTCTAAAGCATCCAGATTGTATGTGTGCTGTGCAGTATAAGATAAGAAGCAAGAGAAAACAGGAAGCAGGAGGCAGATAATGAAAGACAGCTGAAGGCCAAGTCTCAGGGCTTCTCAGATTCAGGAGCAGAAAGAGGCATTGACAACTCTTCCCTTTGGACTGAAGACAGGTCTATGTAGATGGACCATAGCTCAGCTTTAAATTAAGCGTGCAAGGCGGGGAGGGCTGGGGTGGTGGTGGTGACTATTCAGTATAGTGATCTTGTCCTGGAGAAGGTTCTAATGTAGATGCTGTGTAACTGTGACTGGGAATGCAGGCGTGGGCATACCCTTCCCCAACTTCCAGTTCTGTCTGTGCCTTTGCCACCTGCTCTATAGCTGGCTCTAGGAGTGTGGGTCTGTGTCACCTCTGTAGGGAAGCATTTCCTACTACCAGGTCTCTCTTTAATGATATAACAACTTGCTAATGTCTGATTTGTGCTTGCCGTGTTCTCGTACTGTAGGCACAGTGCATGAGAGAACTACTCTTATTTTCTTACCACTGTATTTCTTAGGTCCAATACAGTATCTCTTGGCACATAATAGGAATTACTGGATGAAAATTTGCTCAACAAAAAATGCTCTATGCTACTCTGTATTATTGAACAGTTGTACATCTTGGGCCATAATACTGAATTTCTTGGGCCTTTATTTTATTCTTTATATAATGGAAAGAATTTTTATATTTTGTTATGATGTCTCATCACAAAAAAAGAAGAAGTTGATGAATGTAGAGGAATCTTGTCTGATTTCTAATCTATCCAGTAAACACCAGTGATTACTGTGTTGTTGGGTATGGGATTTCTAAGGCTTAGGAGTGGATGGATGCTAAAAATCTTGTAGCTAAGATTTCAAAGGGAGCTCTTTAAAATGGTAAAAGAATCTAATCAAGATTGTCCATTAGAACTGAGAAGTTTGGTAACACTCAAACTATTATTTGGCAATGAAGACAAGAAGAAAATAATCCCAAATGGAAATGGATCCTGGAAATGCAAAGATCTGCTTCCAAGAAGAGTAGGGAACTCAGAGCAAGTGATTTGCCTTTCAGACAAACGCTGTCACTGGAACTGGAGTGCTGCAGTAAGACTGTCCCTGTCCATCCCACATCTTGTCACGTGATGCATTTAAGGAGTAAGATCCATCAATCAAATTTAAGGTGCTAAAACTAGAATGCAGGAGCTGTCACCTCAGTCACTTTACCCCAGGTAAGCAAGAATGTGTTCTTCTTTAAATTGCTTCAAGGTGCCCTGAGATTTCTATAATCTAATCACAAGAAATGATAGCCAGTACTTTATTTCATGTGGCCATGTTGGTGCATCTTTTCTCTCCTTCCACTACATTTCTGCCCAGATAACGAGGCTCCACAGACTCTGAATTGCAAATAAAAATAAAACAATAAAATACAAAACAAAAAGTATTATTGCTGCCACAAAAGGAGAAGATAGCAAAAAAAAAAAAAAATTTCCTGAGGATTTTTTAAGGTTGAGCAAGAGCTGGACCATTGTTGGTGGTATATGAGACAGATTGGAAGTTGGAAAATTCAGCTTGAGTTTGGTAGATTCCATCAGACAATTCACACAGCCAGTTCAGCTTTTTCAGACAAATCTGTAAGTTCTTACCAAAACCTCATGAATAGTGCTTAGCAATATCCTAAGATTTGCCGCTTCTATTTACCAATATTTATACCACACTTCATTTCGACCTAGAATGACAGCACCTCAAATACTATAATTTTATTCCAGCCAGACACACATTTGTACATGGATGATACATATTCTTTTATTCACCTTTGACTGGTATAGAGACATCAAAGGTGTTATTATGGTATTCTTTTAAAGATTACTTATTTGTTACCTCCTTAGTTATTAATAATGCATAAGCAGAGAGGTCTTTGGCTCTTCTTGGATGGTTTATTTCTTTATTCTTTTGTTTCCTCAGCATGAAAATTTATCAAAGCTACCTCTCTAATCTATTGTTCTTTGCCCCGAATCCACCTTGTCAGATGTTTATCTTTGAGGCCTTAAGCTTTTAAAAACACTCTTTTAATCTCCCTTTATCACTTTGCACTGTATCTGGCTACAAGCAGTCCTAATGTCACCGGCTCCTCTTTGCTTACATTCAGTTCTCAGTGCTCAGATAAAAGACAGTGGGGGACACAGGCGAGTATTTTACCAGCAGCTCTTTGGAACCACACATTATAACTAGAGGCGTGGTCCATCAGCTTCTCAAAGACATATTTATTTATTTATTTATTTATTTATTTATTTATTTATTGAGAACTGGATTTTCAAGCCTAACCTCACAGCAGCTAAGTCCAGTTTTCTGATCCTGTTTTTTTTTTTTTTTTTTTTTTTTTTTTTTAAATCCTACCCTACTCCTGACATTTCACAGCTGAGAAGGGCATGTCTGATTTACACTAAATTCTGCTGTTATCCATCGCACGCTTCAGCTGCTGGGTTTTCAACTGAGCAAAAGTAGAGGAGATGTTTTGTGTCTTACCACCACATTCCTATGGTATTCCTCTGCTATGCAGCCAAGGTTGAAATCAGCCGAAACTTCTGTGCTCATATTTCCCTGCTATATACTAATTTCTTACTTGATGCTTGAATTTCCCTTATATTCTGTTGTTGGATCTATGCCTAGTCTTAGCTATGTCAGTTATATTTCATCCTTTCTCTCCTGCATCTACTCATACACTCGAACACTTGACAGTCAGTGGTCCTTAAAATTGGCTGCACATTGGAATCACTTAGGAAACTTTAAAATATTTCCAGTGCCTCAATGCCCACCCCCAACCAATTAAATGAAAATTCGGGATTGAAATCCTCCCTGCAAGAGTAGAAGACACAGCTATGATGGAAAACCACCGTTAACCCATTGTTAACTATAATCTGTGAGATCACTGCCTGAGTATAAGCCAGTGCTTGTAAATATCCTTTTACGGTCTCCGAAGTTCAGCTCAGGACTCTCGGGTGCTTTTTGTAAAGGTCAGTAGTAAAGATCTGATTATCTGACTTAATACACCTTCACATCCAGTTCTCTGAGGGACCACACAGTGGAGCCTATGTAACTCAGCAGCCTATTCTGGTTTTATTATGGAAGGCAAACTGTCAGGGAGCAAGGAAGAGAAAGAGCAGAGAGACCATTCACCCACTCAACGTTAGGATGGAGGGAAGGTAATATTCACTTGAGACCATTCAGCCAGCTACTGACTAGCCCAGGTTCTGCATGTTCAAGATAAACCAACATCTCCTATGCCTTAAATGATGGCTGTCCTGCATGATTACGCTGGAGTGTGCTCATTGAGACAGAATGCTTACCTGTAGTTACTGTCATGTTGTAGAACCAGATGGTTTCAGGATACACTCCCGCCCATGCAAATGATAGTCGCAGAGAGTTGCTTGGAATGTAAATTAAAGCATCACTCCACAATAAACTATACGTGCTGGGTGATCAATACAGAACTCTAATTTTCTCAAGTGTAATGCCTTCTAATGACAGGTTCCCAATGTTAGCTGGAGACAGTTACATGCAAGATTATAAATCATGGGGATGTCTCAGCTGTGAATTATTAATCTTCACCCCCCGCCTTGTGCACATTACATAATTGATAATGACTCTATCGACAGTTCCAAGAGGCTCCTGAGATGGATCTGTTCAGGAGAAGGAAGGCACTGTCAGCTCGGAGTGGAGAAAACAGTGTAGGGGAGACATGCTGTGTGTTCTAATGAGTGCATTCCGTAACTGCAGTTCTACCCTTGAGTTTTCCCTTTTCCTGAAAGCTTAGCCATGGGCATAATGTGGTTGCGGAAATGTGCTACCTTCTTACTGTGGATATGTGTTTTCTTGAGTTTTCAGAATCTTTAGGATGATATTTACTGGTGGAAAACATTTACTGTTCCTTCTGGAGCCCAGACCCAATAAAGCTGAGAGAGAAGAGCAGAGGCTTCCTCTCAACAGACCTTTTCTTTATGGATTTATCCTGTTTGCAAACAAACGGAAGGCATGGGTCAGGGCAATGTGATAATTTAGTGTTGAGGAGATGCCCAGTTGCCATCCCATCAACTACAATTTTACAATGCATGTCTACCTTAGAATGAGAATTAAATTCATTTGCAAAGGGTCTTTTTCTCTCTGAATCTGGCTGGTTTCATGTGATGAAGAAGGTGAATGCAAATTAGTTTTCAGAGCTTACCTTAGGAAGACAGGTTGATCCTGAAGGCAAAATCTGCTTGCATGTGACTGCTCTGTGAAGCCCATCTACAGTGTATGGGTTTTCTTTTTCTTTTCTGTATGGTTGTATCATTTCCTAAGTGGTAACTGGTTTTTTGTATTTTCATTATAAATATACCCAAGATGGGCATTTTTATATACCCACACTGACCATTTTGTTCTCAGTTTATCCTCTCATTTAAAGTTCTCTCTATTCCACACATGAGAAAGCACCTACTCTGCCACCTCCCAAAATGCACAAAACAGGTCATCTCACTAAAGTGTGAAGGAACTCGCTAATAGTAGATGCCGTATAGTCCTTCCTTCTCCTGTCCCTGAGACTTAACAGAATACTTAGTGGGATTATAGGCCTGCTTCATCAGGCCAGCATGTGCAACTGTACTCTTAAATTACTTCATGAGAGTTCAAAGCATTTCTTCAAGCACATGGCACCTGTCCACAGTGTCAATTAAGTTTGCTATTACTGGTTAGCTTATGCTATATGCCAGTAGGACTGACAACTGTGGACATGGACTTTTTCAGGTAAATCTCAGAGCAAGAAGGGTTGTGCTGATGGAGTAAGAATGAACTATGTCCCAGCTGACACTGGTTTGCATAGATCCCAGTGGTGCAATTAGTATCTGCTAAAGAATGCCTACTTTTTGACTTCTGACAAAGAAAGTCAATCAGATATTAGTCTGAATACTTGTTCTGACATATATCACAAAAATGTATATTGTAGCCAGACTCGGTGGCACAGCCCGGGGAGACAGAGGCAGTAGGATTTCTGTGAGTTTGAGGCTGTCCTGGTCTACAAAGAGAGTCTAGGACAGCCAAGGCTAGCCAGAGAAACCCTATCTTGAAAAACAACAACAAAAACAAAAACAAAAAAAAAGAAGGAGAAAAGAATGAATGTTAGATTTTTTGTGTGTGGTTTAAATAAACATTAAGAGATTAATGTTTCTTATTGCAATGAATAGATCAATCTTCAATGTACATTAATACTATACATTGAAATACATTTCTGCTAGAGTGAGTTCACTGCTAATCATTTTCAGATGTATAATTAACTTACAGAAAGAGGATTGAAAGAGAATTGACTTGAGGTTATTTGCAGGAAAATATCCCTTCATTTGGTCGATCAACTCCCATTACTTGTCCTAATAACATGATGGCAAAAACTAATTTGACATCAAGCATTAAAGGATACTTCAGACTCATATATTCTTAGTGCCCATGTTTATGGCATATATGTGTCTGTCTGCATATATATAGCATATATTTCATTTACACATATGTATATATATTCCATATTTTTCTCTACTATTCTTTTACTTGCTAAGAATGTCAATAAATAACATTTGCTCTTGGTTTGATAGATGTTATTGTCTTCAGAGACTGAAGAAACAATCAGGGAGCCTGTATCAGTCTGAGCTGGGTCCGATGCATACATGTTAGAGTTGTGTAGCTTGGTATAATTGGGGCACTCCTAACAGTGAGAGTGGGGGTTTCTCTGATTCTTTTGCCTACTCTTGGGCAATTTCCCTCCTACTGGGTTGCCTTGTCCAGCCCCAAAAAGGGTTTGTGTCTAGCTTTATTATAACTTGTTATTCCATGTTTGGTTGATATCTCTTGGAGGCCTGCTTTACTTCTGCATGAACATTGAAGAGGAGTGGATGTTGGGGAGAGGGGAGGTGATAGGTCACTGGGAGGAGATGAAAGAGGGGAAACTGTGGTCAGGATGTCATGTATGAGAGAAGAATCTTTAAAAAGAAAGGAGTTGTAGTCTTTCTATCTTTAATTTATTGTCCTAGAAAAAAAAGTTCTTCTTTAGTTCCTTCCAAAGACAGCTGAATGTAGGTGCCTGTTTCAAAACGTGCTGGAGGTGTGGACCCTGCTCCATGCTGATACATTTTACGTGCTCACCACCTCCTGTCTTGCTTCCCTGCCCCAGTTCCTCCCATCCTTACGGGCACCTGTCTGGACCAGGCCATCCTCATGCTGCTGCTGCCCTTGCTGCTGATTATCTCAGTTCACATTTCTTCCTAAATATTGTGCTACTAGGAATTCTTCCTTTCCCTTTCCATCTCCTCCTTTCTCCTTTTCATGCCCTAGTTTGTGTTTCCCTCCCTTCTTCCATCCTGCACTACGTTCGTATTGACCACATCCCTATTAGCCCAGCATTGCTGATTTGTGGATACATCCTGTGGTCATCTCCAACCCCACCACCCTCTTCTTGATGATAGGTTTCTATTCACTGAGGCAATCCAGGTGCCTCCATTTCCAGGATGACAAGGACAGGCCTGTTTCAATAGTCTATTTCTAGTAGGTTTCTAATCTAGTTTCATTCCGTCACTATAGTAAAAACACCATCACCATCACAGTCCATCATTGTGGGACATCAGGGCAGGAACTGAAGGAAGCACAGAGCCAGGAGCATGGAGGGAAGCCGCCTCATTCCTTGGCTTTCTCAGTTTGCTTTCTCGTTCATTGGAGAACTGACTAGGAACAGAACAGCCCACTGTGAGCTGGACCCTCCCACCTCAATCAACACTTAAGATGCTTCCTACAGATAAAACTCACAGGCAATGGAGCCACTCTCCAACTGAGAGTTCTTTCCTCCCCGTTGACTTTAGCTTATGTCAAGTTGACAATAAAAATTAGCCATGGCAAAAATAGTTAGGAACGGTCAGAAGTAGATATATTTTATATCTAGTTGAAACTTGATAGGTATATTAGTGCTGTCAGAAATATTAGCCAAAGGGATTTCTGGAGTTTTAAGAGAAATGACCAAGAAAAGTCCACAGCAAACCGTGGAGAACTGAGTTGGTACAGCAGTAGCTGGCTGAGTGATCAGGTTGCTCTGAACATGTGTGTCATTTTAAACATTTATTTTTGCTATTAAAGTTATGCATACATGTATGTGTCTATGTGTGGGTGTGTGCACGTATATGCAAGTAACTGTGGAAGCTAGAAGTGTTAGGTCCCTTTGGAGTTGGAGGTATGGGTGGTTATGAATTCACCCTACATGAGTGCTGGGAATTGAAGTCAGGTCTTCTGCAAGAACAGCAAGTACCTATAACCACTGAGACCTCTTTCCAGCCCTTAGAAGAGGTGTTAAACAGAGTCCTTACTCTTTCTTATTCTCTGTATCCATCCCCTTCTCTGCCACATTTGTCATTTTCCCAATTATTTTTTTAATGGGATCTCTAAAGCTATAATAATTCTTGCTACAGGACTATACGTGTTTATAGCACTCTAGTTCTGAGTTTGTTTGCTTATCCTTAATTAGATATTTTATTTGTTTTATTTTAAGTGCATAAATGTTTTGCCTGAAAGTATGTCTATACAAAATACATTCCTGGTACCCATGAGGGCCAGAAGATCCCCTGGAACTGGAGTTGCAGATGGTTGTGAGCTGCCATGTGGATGCTGAGAACTAAACCTGAATCCTCTGCAAGAGCATCAAATGTTTTCGAACCAGTAAACCATCTCTCGAAATGCTAAGTACCTATTTTGAATTTGGTATTATGCAGAGTACTATGAGAAAGAATCATATTCTTGATTTCCTGAAACTTTTCACAAGTGGAGGTATAGTCTCATATCTTGAAGAGTACAGAAGAGAATATGGTGAATGACATATAGGCGGTACCCAAGACCCTGGAGACGTAACTAAAACTCCACAGAGTATTAACCAGATAATCATCTGCCCTGTTTGAATGACATCATTACTCTATCAAAAAAGTAGGGCAACACTGATATCAATAAAATATATGCAGAGCTTAGTAGTTGGGTAGTGCCATGAGGACAATCACAAACAGGGCTGTTGGTCAGGCCCATTCTCCTGAAACTCTCCAGGAAGCTCTTTCCCACTTGTCCTCATAGGCCTTTTCATCATAGTCTTGCAGCAAGATTTGTTTGGCTGGTGATACCTTCTGGTTCACCATTTGGCGTGTCATATTCTGATCACACGCCTCATTCGTATTTCCCAATGGCATCACATTCTCTCTAGGAAGAGCAAGTCATTTCAGGTTGAACAGTAGTTTCTTCATTGTTCTAGAACTCTCTAGCTGGGCCTCACTCTGCCCCTGCTCAAGTGTTGATCGGTACAGTCTTTATCTCCTGGGTTTGACTTTATCTCCCTTCTCTGTTGTATACAGTGTGGCCCCTCTTGCTTTTTTATTTGTTTTCATGTTATGGCAACAACAGTATCTTGGAGAATGGAGAAAGGGAAGTTTTGTTTATTTTTTAACCTGGAGGGAGATACTTTTAAAACCATGTATATATATATATATGAAAAGGTATTATCGTTCTTTCAAGTTTACCTAACAATTTGGCAGCATTTGCAATCATTGTCTGAAAGCCATCACCCTCAAAATGCTGAAGGAATTGCTCTGTCATCTCGATGTGAGTGATGTTGCCAAGAAGTCCAAGGTCATTGTGTTTCTTGATGCTTTTTTATGTTATCTGATTTCTTACTGTTTTGGAAGCCTTTGGATCTTTTTCCCTTTCTTTTTGAAATTACATTTTGATGTGATTTGGGTCATTTATCATTCATTATTCTGGGAACTTAGCAGACTCTTTTGATCTGTAAAAAATATTATCTTAAAGCTTCTGGGGTTATTGTACGGGGAATTAGCCTCTCTGTACAGTGTAGCTTGTGATGGAGAACAACACACAGGAAGCATCGACCTGCTGGCTTGAGCCTGGAGTTTGTGTTCCTGGATGAACCTGGACCTATCCAGTGTCAGGGTATGAACACTAAGTAAGAACTCAGTACTTTCCTAGAGGGTTCACCAAAGACCAGGATTTATGCACCTTTTTAGGTACTCAGAAATATTCAGGGAAACCAGCCACAAGCTCTTGCCTAGAGCCTTGGACTAATACAAAGGGATTTTGTACTGGAATAATAATGGGACGTGAGAGAGTCCACACATCAGCAACTCTCCACAATGCCGTCCTTCCTCCATGAGCCTTCTGGGCTAAGGATGCTTAAACTCAGATACTACTAAATTCAAATTTCTCACAAAATTATATATATATGAGATGCCAAGTGCTTGAACACTTCTAAGGAAGATTGTGTTTTAGTATCATGCTTCACCCTTCCTTTTGGGTGTCATAGTACACCAACATTTCCAAGTTCTTCTGAAAGATCCAGTCTCTTTTTAATTGGTTCTTTCCACCTTCTCATAATTTGTCCATATCTCTGTATCTTTTGTTGGGCCCCATTCCTTCTTGTGTTTCCACACTTATCACTTCTAAAAAAATTTCAGGTTTGAATAGGATTTCTATAAGAAGCAAATAAATAAATATTTAATTAATTAAAGACCCTCTTCTTTTGAAGACACAGTGCTTCACTTGATGTCCCTGTTTTCCCTTAAAATAAATTTGTTTATTATTTGGAAATTTCATATATGAAAACAATGTACTGAAATAACAGCCCCCCCCCCAACCTCCTTACAAGAAGGTCTTAGTTTCCATTCTCCAAGGTTGTGGGGAGAGCAGGGACTGCCTTTAACATGATCTCTGGTGCTCCTTATGTGGCCACTAGGCCTCCCCACCGAGAGGAAGTGATCAAGGGGAAGCAGGCTATATGGATGAGACCTGATAGGCTGTGGTCGTATGTGGTGTGGGGGTGTGGGGGATGGGGGCGGTCCCTTTCTGTCAGAGGTCTATGGTAGGGGAATAGGGTAGGAGAGGGAGAGAGGGTAGGAATGGGAAGATACAAGCAATAGGATAACAATAAGGATGTGACCTGAATAAATTATAATACAAATTTAAAAAATCAAAAACCCAAACAAACAAACAAACATGTAAGATACCGAGTAAGTGTCAGGAAAAGAATTGATGTGCAGTATGGGGACACGAGAGCAGCAAGGAGGCCTCATCTACATTGTGAAGCAAGAGACTAGGCATGTGGCTCATTGTGAGACTGTTGAATTTCATCTGGCAAGACTGAGTACTGATTTTTTTGTGATTGTTCTTTTTGTATTGTCCAAAAAAAAAAAAAAAAAGGCTTGCTTTTTTTTTCTTTATCTTCATTGTTATTGAATTTTTTTTTAAAGAGAAAAAGAAAATATATTGTGACTAGGGTTAGATTAGCTTCTCTTTTCATACCTACTTTACTGTTCTAAGCAGAATTAAAGTATTGAGGGGAAAAGGTGCTTAACAAATAGTACTTGTTCTTGCTGCAGATGATATCATTAATCTGATAGCGCTGCCCAAGTCCTGTGGCTGTTCCATTTAGTAATGTCAAAGTGACCTTGTTAAAGAAAGATGCTTAACCTGACCTTCAAAACTCATGTCCTTTTCTTTCTTATTTATTATTAAATTTGTCTCTTACGATCAAGTAAGTGAAAGTTATCTTTAAGAAACTCTACTGTGTTTATGTACTCCTGGTTTTTGTTTTTGGTTTTTTTTTTTTTTTTTTGTTTTTTTCCATTTTCCTTTTGGAGAACCTCTACAGGTGTCTCCAGTAGGCTGGCACATCAGAAACTGTGATTGCCTATATTTATAATCTCACACTAACTACATTCAGAAGGGCTTTTTGTGTTCATGAGAATAGAGGAAGTCACACATTGTCCACTTGTCTTCTAGATGCCTTGGACTGTCTCATGAAAAGGTACAATCTTACTGAGTTAGAGCATCTTCTGTTTTTCCATTCCTTCTGGATTTTACACTCTCTACATCTCCTCATCTAAGCAGTTCCCTGAGCCTTGAAGGGAGGGATTTGATGGAGTCATTCCATTTAAGACTTTATTTTTTAATGAAAGGGAGTGATGTGTGGGGAAAAAAAATGACAGGCCTGGCTTCCACACCCAGTACCCCTCTAAATTGGTCTCTTCAAATATTGACAGTGATCACCTGTATAGTGCCTTAAAGCCAGTTCTAGGTTTCTGCATTTTTTAATGGATGCTGCAATAGTGAGTGATTGAGAGGTGTCCTCCGGAAAAATGCATGTTATCATCGGATCATATTATGCTAGATCTTGTTTTGATCAGTGAGCCTCCTCTGAGTATGAGTGTGTATGTATGTAGTGTCTGGTGGTCAAGTGCTACCTCTGTGAATATATCCAACATGGGTGTCCTACACATCTTGATCCTGTTGCTGTTTTGCTGAAATTATGCACTTGTGATTTGGATTTGATATTTATTATTTGAATTGTCTCTCGTAATTTCTCTGTCATGTTATAATTACCATTACTACTATCCATTACACTGTCTGTCCTTATTTTATTCCTTGTCAATTATTTGGCAGTTTTGTTTCTAAGGCTTGAGTATTAAAGCATTCAGCCAACTAACCCAACAGTCACCCATTCAGTCCATTTTTGCCAGGTACCCTCTTCGAGACCCCATCAGTAGGAAATTAGACAATTTATTTCTCCATCTCACCAACTATCAATATCTGTATATTCACCTTGTAAACTCTACTATTTGAAGATATTCTCAGATTCAATCCAATATAAGTTTATCTCCCACTTATCTGTATTAGCCATGCTTTACTCTCTTATTGCATTTCATAGCTTAGTTGCTCTTACTTCTTTGCCACTTCATCCCTTACAGCATCTTTCCTTAGTGTAACAAATATTCTTTCAGGTAGTGTACATATAGCACTGATGTCTATTTACTCAAAAGATTATCCTCTGGTCACTCCAGAACTCAGTGGTTTCCCATCCATTCGAATGACATCCCTCACACTGCTGAGTCACTTGGGGTTTGGTCCATGCCCATCCTCAGGGAGGCTTCTCAGTATATTTGTGCTTGTCTTCCTACTTTTATCAGAACACTAACTACTCTTTAATGCTTCCTTATTGATAATCATTTTTCCTAATTCCTCTCCAAGAGGACTGGTTGCATGGGTGGAGCTTTCTTTCTTCAATCTACATTTTGAGTACAAATTGACGTTCAGCACCTACTTCCTGATAAAGAAATGAGAACTAACACTAAGTGAATGCCCTTCTACAAGCATCCTTTTTATTACTCTGAGCATCTTTATGAATTTACTATGCACTATTAACTATTCATATTAACACTATCTCCAGTTACAGTAATTCTGTAACAAGGCCCCAGTTCCCCAGTCCTAAAATTCAGAGTGAAAGTCTGATCCCAAAACATATGTTTCATTTATCTTTCATTATCTTTTATCCAAAGTCCCCAATAATGATATATACCTTTTATTTAGAGCTACAGTGAGTTCCTTGAGGATGGGACATGTACTATTATTATTATTATTATTATTATTATTATTATTATTATCATCGTCATCATCATCATCATCATTATTATTATTATTCTCCTATAGAGTTTAGAATTATCTTACTTGAAATGGGCAAGATTTAACAGTAAGTTACAAATTAAGCCCACTAAGACCCTTCAGAACTGTCCAAGAGAGATATAGCTGTTGAGAAAGGAGAAGACATGGAAAGATAGTCCAGAAACACCTGGAATCAGATATCGCATTGTCTCCTTTGAGTCTCTTCCTCTCTGTGCACATGCACACACAGATGATGCCACAGGCGTCATGTTTTATAACTTCTTGTAAACCTGGAATGTACATCTCTATCACTGACCTTGAAGTATTGAGGGCTTGGGAGGTAGGAGTAAAGGATGGTTTCTGCCTCTGCTATGATAATTGTCCTAGCCCTGTCAGAAGATTAGTTTTCTTAAACTATTTAGCTATTTCTCTTTATGTCCCCCACCAAGAAGAACTGTAACTCTGATGAACAACTTTCCTCAGTAAACCAGACACATCATTTCCTGTCCTGAAAGATTTGGATTAACATAAAAATGGCCCTAAAGGAGAAAAAAAAAACAACCCAGTAACATACCAAATTAGGGCTATTTTGAACTGTGGCTGTAACATGCTAGAAATATACTCTGTATTGATTTGTGCAGGTTGTCCAGGTACTACTATATGATGTTTTCCCATATGAAAACAATCAAATCAATGATTCAGGATCTGCGAATTAGAGGTGTAAATAAATCAATCCACTAATCCGGTCTCAGTTCATGTAACTCAACATAGCAAATAAATCGGTGAAGTCTGGGGTTAATTTAGAGGTGGATTATATTTGTATTATTACAAACTAACTATGAGAAGCAGTTGTCCCTGTGGATTCCATCTGTGCCAGCAGATAGACTTCACCTCATGTTGCTTTATCAGTATCATGCCATGTCTGTAAAGTCACCCTGTTGTTAAACATGCACAAATGTTTCAAATAGGAGGAAGATGAATGGGTAGCTATGGCTGGAGTGCGATGACACAGGTTAAAATGGTGGCGAGGTACAGCATTGCACCAAGCAGGGGCCTTATCTGACCTTGTCTTTTCTTCCCTCGGCTGCATGCCATTTCTACTCTTACACTACTTTATTGCTAGCCTGGTTTGTTCCATCAAATCCCTAACTTATGCTGCAAACAGAGTACCCATTCTTTTTTTTTTTTCCCCATCTACACTCAGGAAGCCCATATCAATAAGATGTTGTTATATAGCTGTCATCTCTGCCCTACAACAAATCTCACTGTGGCCGAGTGTCCTGTGGCGGCAGGTGCTGTTAATGCTTTCCTCGCTGTCAATTGATTTCAAGGCTGCCTTCCCATCAAGCAGCAGCCTCCCTCTGAAAGCACATAAGCCAGACTGAAGGAAAGATCATAAAAGTGTCTGGCAAGCTCACATCATCTTCACAGGACTTGTCATTGCTGGATAAATTCTTCCCATGTGGATCTTTTTCTAAGTTTCCCCAACTCTCTAGTTAGCCTTCCTTGTTCCCATTTTGTGAAGGTTTTTAACTGACACCAGGAAACCATGAGGCTGGCTTGCAGCCACTAGGGGGTGTCAAGCTATTATTATTATTATATTTTGTTTTATCAGTACATATAATTGTATATTTTTATTGAGAATCATGTATTTGTTTATATATATGTGTGTATATATATATACACACACACACATTGCATAGGTTTAAATCAGGGTAACCATTTCTATTTCCTCAAACACTTATCATTGCATTATTGTCAATTCATTACAAGTCTCTTCTCTGAGTTCTTGGAAATACACACCCCATTATCCTTATCTAGTGTCACTCACTGACCACACCCAAATTACCTTACTCCTACAATGCAATACCCCTCGATTAACCTGTCCTTACTCTTCTCTTTCTTAATCTCACCAGCCTTTGTTAATCACCATTCCCTGCTCAACTTCAGTGAGATCAAGCTCTTTTTCCACCACCTGCACTCAAGATCACACAATACTTTCTCTGAATGATATATTTCCTTTAATATAATAACACCAAATTCCACCCACATTTTCATAACCGACAGGATTTCATCCTTTATATAGATGAACAGTATTCCATTGGGCGTATGTGTCATCACATTTGCCTTTTCTGTTTATCAGGCAATGGCACAAAATAGATAGCTTCTCTTATTTATTAAAGTAGGTCACCACTAAAGTAATCTATCCCCTTCAAGCCTTTTCATTTTAACTTAAGGGAAGCTGCCCGTGTCTTCTCTCACTGAGGCTTGTTTACCGTGGTTACATCCTCTCCACTCAACACTCTTCCAGCTCATACCGAGGACTGTACAACTATGCTCACTCAAAATCCATGAAAATGGATGGCATGTGGTAAAGAGAGTGAACTGTATGAAAAGAAAGGAAGGGGACTCTCATAAAATATGACATCAACCAAAGGTGTTCCTATTCCTCTTCGCTCTACCATGATTTGCCAACACAGAGACATTTGATCTTTTCATACTTGACATTGGCTCATCTACATCTTGGTAACTTTTTGTTGACTTGATATAAATGAGAATTATCTTGGAAGAAGGGACCTCAATCGAAAAAAAAAATGCCTCCATCAGATTGTCCGTAGGCAAATATGTAGAGTGTTTTCTCGATTAATGGGGAATATGGGAGGCCTTAGCTCATTTCGGGCTGTGCCAACCTTCAGCAAGTTGTCCAGGGTGATTCATGAAAGCAGGCTGGAGTAAGGCAGTATGCAGGAGCGGAGCAGCAGCATTCCTCCGTGGCCTCTGCTGCAGTTCTCGCGTCCAGGTTCATGCACTGAGTTCCTGCCTAACTCTCCTTCATGAACGACTGTGACATGGAAATATATTCCAAATCAACCTTTTTCTCTTTAAGTTACGTTTGGATATGGTTTTTTTTTTTAACCAGTCAGCAATCTTGAGGTTTGTATGACATTCAAGACAGAGAAGAAGGACTCTGCCTGTGTTATCCTGGATGTAAGTGTTTCTCCACTGAAGGTTCAAACAAATCGTGTCTATGACGTGATGTGCCCAGGAAACACACAGCTGCTTTATCTCCCATGACCTTCTCTTCTTTCTTTGGAACAATGCAGAGATTATGGAGCATTCACTATGAGCCCTGAGCCCTGGTTCTAGAAACCCTGTGACATTTGCTCCCCACCCACTCCTACTCTTCGACCTCCCCAGGAAATCACGTGTTTTGGGTCTTCCTTCCCCTTAATGTGCCCTTTCATATCTATAAATCTCGGCTCATATATTTTCCCTCCTGAACAGTGTCTGTGTTCACTGTGTTAAGTTACTCATTGTTTTATTAGTTTCCCATTGCGCTTGGACTGGACTTAATGTTATATTCATTCTCTCTGCTAGCCCCTCATAAGCTTTAGGCCAAGAACAATCATGTCCACCTGATGTACACATCAGGTGTTTTGGCAAGGTGTGTGTCAGATAAGAAATTTAACTGAAGGCAAAACTTGACAGAGAGAAAATAAATATCATTTAAAATATTTTTTCAATGTTTTATTCTTTTTATTTAATTAATTTATTCTTGTTACATCTCAATGGTTATCCCATCCCTTGTATCCTCCCATTCTCCCCTCCCTCCCATTTTCCCCTTATTCCCCTCCCCTATGACTGTTCCTGAGGGGGATTACCTCCCCCTGTATATGCTCATAGGGTATCAAGTCTCTTCTCGGTGACCTGCTGTTCTTCCTCTAAGTGCCACCAGGTCTCCCCCTCCAGGGGACATGGTCAAATGTGAGGCACCAGAGTACGTGAGAAAGTCATATCCCACTCTCCACTCAAGTGTGGAGACTGTTCTGACCATTGGCTAGATCTGGGTAGGGGTTTAAAGTTTACTGCCTGTATTGTCCTTGGCTGTTGCCTTAGTTTGAGCGGGACCCCTGGGCCCAAATCTGCCTATCATAATGTTCTACTTGTAGGTTTCTAGGACCCACTGGATCCTTCTACTTTGCTATTCTCCCATGGTTCTCTCATCTAGAGTCCCAATAGGGTATCCTCCCCTCTGTCCCAGTTTCCTGGTAAGGGAAGGCTTTCGTGGGACATGCCCATTGGGCTAGTATGCACATATAAGTGAGTATATATTTTATTAGTTATATCTACCTTCCATTTTCCCCATCTCTTTGTAGTCATTATTCTTATCATGTTGACAGATTTTGGGGACTCCTTTTTATGTGGAAGTAGCTGTCTTTAAATGAGGGAAGAGAAAGCAACAATCAAATAAAGTGATAGTGCAGACCACCGTGAAGGGCGAGAGGTTCTACTTGGAAACCAGGAAGGAATGTAAGTCTTTGGAGGAAGCACAATTTATTCCAAAGGTAGGTTCTTTTGTATATGCCAGATGTTGATGTGCTTCCTTCCCCAGCACCAAATGTACAACATTTTCTGCTCTAACGAACATTGCTGCTTTTACCTTGAACTTTTCATAAGAACAGAATAAGCATCACTCTTTGTTAAGAGACAATAGCAGAACTCCTTTAGAGGCCAATAAAATTGTGCAGGTGATGTCCCCTATCATATGTGCCTCTGATCGAAGCTGTCCTTGCTTCCTGCCTTCCTCTTACTATATCAACTTGGCTTTTCCCTTGAAGT
>OU015752.1:35882628-35902017 GCA_907169655.1 Acomys percivali
TGTGTGTGTGTGTTGTAGTAATTTAAAATGGTTTAGCATAAATCACTCATAAATACAGCCTTGAAGCTAGCCAATTTTCTTGTACGGTGATGGTTTTTTTCCCTTTATTGGAAGAAAAATGTATTTTCTTATTAAGGAAAGAACATGGACAGTAAACAGATTTCTTAAAACTGTGGTCTGAAGCTAAGCTGGGAAGATAACTAATCATTCTGGAACCAAGGGAGAAATTCTTAAGGGGTATTTCTGCCAAGGAGAATGTGGTTGAAAAAGGAAAGTTTTTCACTCCACAGAAGGCTGTGATCTACACCCTGAGGGCCCCATAGCTTCTCACCATGGGCTTGCTAGTTCCAGTTGTTTAAGAAGCCCAGTGGTTTCACAAACCAAAAAGAGAAGGGATGCACCTTGGAAATTTTAGTATCCTTGGGCTCCACAGAGACCACGGAGCTTTCATCTGCTCCCTGTAGCTCAAAGGAAAAACCTTTCTCTGCTCTTTTCAAAAGTCAGGGTCAGTGGATATTTTTGTAAGAGGCACATCTGAAGGGAGGAGACAATCAAGTGCACGGATGGAAAGAAGCTTCTAAGAATGAGCTGATGAGAAAAAAAGCAAAGGTCACACAATTCCAGAATCCTTCCCGGGGTAAAATGACGAGAATCCCAGGCTAGGCAAGGACTCGATGGGTGATGGGGTGCCAGGGAGAAAATTCTGGCATTGGGACTCTTCACTTATTTGAATTTCCTGTGGGAGAGCTATTGCCAAGGCGGAGGGACATAAGGTAAAAAAGGGCCCAATGGTTCAGTGAACTCTCTCCTTCTACACGCACAGGGCCTCTTTGTTCTTAGGGGATTTGAATCCACTGTTCAACAATGGCATTGTGTGTACAGTGGAGGATGCTCAGTTCTTTCAAAAAGCACAGACACACTGAAAAGCAAAACATCCTGATGCAGTCTGTAGTATTAACCTCTGAAGATGCCCTCTCAGTTGAATGCCGTATCTACATCGCCTTCTGGCCTTCTTCACCTGAATTTATGGCAGAGTGCAGCTGGTTAGAAATGTCTTTATTCCCATGTCAAAATAGACACGCAAGTTTCAGAAAGAGAACAAACCAATAGCTCTACCCAGCTATGACGTCTGTAAACAACAAAAGCCACCCCACCAACAGCTCTCTTATTAGACTTTAGACCTGCTCAAAAAGAGGGAAATCACTCTTGTACCTGGAAACCTAGCCCAATACCCAAGGCAAGTGATGTTGGGGATCTTGGAGGAAAGCCTACGAGTATGAAACAAGCACAATCCCTAACTACATTCTAAATTTTTGTCCTAATAACCACAGAGAAGTTATTTTTGTTTGTTGGTTTCTCAACAGATGGAGACCATCGCAGAAAGCCACGATTAATCCAAACCCAGAGTCATGGCCATGACCAGTCCTAATAGATATATCTGCCATACAGCCCTCCTGTCCCAAACCTAAGACTTAGGAACATTGCAGAAGAAGGGTAAAAGGATTGCAAAGAGCTATTAGATTGTGTCTCCTAGTGATATCATAGCAATGCCAGAAGCTGCTCTTACAAAACTTACCATGACCGCATAAAATGTGAGCTGAAGAAGGCCAATAAAAAAGAAATGCTAAAGAAAATCCATGAGGTGTCACTCATGGAATGCTAAGGGGAGGAGAAATAATCTTCTTCAAAAGAGTACAGTAACTGGTTATTCTGTACCAAATGGTCAGCCCTGAAAAGTAACACACAAGTAGTGTGTACTTATAGTACAAGCACCGTTATATAGACTGAGCAGGTTGTATTTATGTATTTAGGAATACCTTTGCAAATGCAGATAGGCATGAAATAACAATAAAAAAGAGGCCATGAGTTTGAAAGAGAGCAAAGGGTTTGGAGGAAGGAGAGGGAAGGGAGAAATGATGTAATTGTTTTATGATCTCAAAATTTAAAAAAATAAAAAGAAAGAAATTAAAAAGTAGCCATAGAGTCATGTATGATCCAACTGTAGGGCATTGTGAGAAAGTCATGCTGCTTGTATGCCAACTCCATGGCATTCTGAGACAGTAAAAAGATGAGTGGATTTTAAAGTTTGTGGTTGGGGCACAGAAGATGGAGGGGTGCGTACAGAACAGGGAAAGTGTGGGATGTGTGATGTTTACTTTCGTTATGGACTTAGTTTATTTTGAACTCTAATAAGACAGGCTGGCATAACCTGGCATAACTCTAAAGTAGAAAAGAAACCATTGGAGCTATATAATGAAAATAAAGGAACTTCCAGGGAAACTACAATTAAAAAAGAAAATTAGAATATTTGATGTACATTGTTCTTCTCCCCCTCAAACAACTTTAAGACTTCTATTTTCTCCAAAGATTCTCATCATTTTGTGTAATTTATCTTGATATTAAAAGGTCTGTACACCTCTGAGGGTTTATAACCTGGAACCATTTTTTTTAAATCTACAATGGAACTTCTTCTAAAATTATATTTTTCCTAGATCCATTAAAAATAAGATTCTATGTCCTGCATGCCCATACTAGTTCATGAAAAAAGAGAAATATGTGGCAGTTTTTTCAGAGGAAGTTGATTCTATGGATACAGACTAAATTAAAATGATAAATAAAAGATATGGGTATCCTAAGAATTTTCTCTGTTAATGAGACAGTTTAGATGAAGGGAGGCCATGGGTGGGTACTGACCTGGTACAGGTTTGCATAAACATAGTAGTTTATGACCCAGCATGTTTCTCTGTAGGAGAACTAGGAAAGGACAGTTTGTATTTGAAGTCTATAGATGTCTCTTTACATTGACGTTTTCTTTCACATAGAGTTGATTGTTTGTATACTGCTGCTTTCCTCTCACATGTGTGCTTGTGCTGGCTTCATTTTCAGGTAAATAAATATCTCACAATAGACTCTCCTTTCCTTACCTTTTTTTTTCTTTTATTGATGTTTTCTTTAATGGAATTTTATTCTTATAAATTACCTTCTTTTCCTCAGTAAACAAAATGGTTGCAACTTTGTGCACAAAGAGTAATGACAAGCCACCCACAAAGCAACAGCCGCTGGGAAAACACAGAACAAACCCACACAATATTTTAATTTCTATTTCTGTATCATGGAACCTTTATTTAAAGTAGTGTCAGTGGAAATTAGCATTTTGGGAGATTATGTTTTTAGTCATCATAATTCAGTCCTTAGGTACAATTTCTTTTATACATATCAGCCCAAGATATGTGTTAAGTAGACATTTATACACTGGTGAGCATTGGTAACCATCTGGCTAAAGCAGAGAAAGTAGGAGTTTATAATTTCTTGGTTTGCATTTTAAGTGGTTTCCACAGACATTTATTTATATTTGCTATAAATCCTTCCTTATTAACTACATTAGCTAGCCAGGGGTAATCAATTACTACCATGTTAAATCCTAAGTCTACATCCTTGTATTACCACTTACTCCTTCAGCCCTGATGAGACCCACTTATTTTCACATCATTTAAACATCAAGATGATGAAGCTTATTTATGAGCATGGAATCTAAGAATGAATGGGGTTATGTAAATGCAAAGATCATTATTTTGTCCTAAACTAAGGAGTGTCCTAAATCAATACTATGATACATTGTTGAATTTATTGTTCTAGTCCTAATGGCACACACATTATATTGTCAATTTCAAGTCACTGGGCAACTTGTTCCAAAATACTTCCATTCATCATATTGATGGTGATGTTAATCAAATTGACTATCCTTAACAAACAGGCCTGCTTCATTTACGTTATATTGCTTTTCTGCCTTTGGGGACCATTTACACAATTAACAAAAGCAAATCCAATGCTAATAAAGGGAACAAATGAAGATTTATTCATAAACCTCAAAAGAATTGTAATAATTAAATTAAGGTATATGGTACTTTCGGAACAAAAGTGGTAAGATGAGGGGTGATATTCTTTATGAGAAGTGAGGGGAGTAGGAAAGTAGCTGTTAGTGAGTTTTTCGGCTTTTTAAAATTTCATTGATTTAATCTCAAAGAACAATAGCCAGGAATCCATTGAAGATAGACGTTAGCACTTGGGGGAGAAGGAACAACAACAAAAAGATAGATCAATCAAAACATGCAGCTTGTCAAATATCTGAAAGCTGTAAGACTGCCAGAAGGGAGAGCAACAGTGTGGGGTGGTGTGAGGGGATAAAAGAAATACTTAATGAGATGCAACCAAGGAGAAAAAGAAAATTCAGTGATGATCAAGTAATGCTTCCTGGCGGCCTCAGATTACTCATTCCTAAGTGATGCTCGACACCCCACCGAGATGTTTTGCTTTAAAGTTTTATTCCCAGCCATTACAGAGGAAGCAAAGCTTCCTAAACTGTGATGTGAATGAAGTATAAATGTTTGTGGAGATTGTTGGCTCAGCTAAAATGTAGCACAAATACAATGGAGCCACAGCGTTCACACCTCCTTAGAAACATGGAGCTGCTTCAGCTAATCAATGAGCCAGATACTGCAAATATTTCAGAGTAATATGGGGAACCATTCCTTAAAGTTGACAAAGGATAGATTGGCTAGGTCCTTCTTCATGTAGTTGAGAAGGAAGTTTTACCCATTGCTATAACAAGGGGTCAGAAAGTAAATATATGTCGTGGGCTGACATCACATACAATCTATTTGGAAGCATACACATGCTGTGGATCCTTTGCAAAAGATCACTCAATGATGAAACACTCAGTGCTGATGATTTGTACAAGCCCGTGAAGGATGTTCTTTAGGAAACTGCCATGGAATTGGGCTAATATAAGTGACAAGTTTGCACATGTGAGAAAGGCATGAAAGTATAAGCAAAGAATTTTTTTTAGGAGGCAATCATGAAAGCAGGGCACATTCTGGAAAACCATAGTATCATGGACTACGTGAATTCAGTATGTTTCACTCTCTGAAGAATTCTAATTGCTTAAGAGAAAAGCTCAAGGGGAACATAAACTCTTATATCTTTCTTACAAATCCAACAAACTTTAGAAAGCAGTGGTGTACTCAGGAAAATGGCTATTCAGGGAAGCATTCTGTGTAGTTGACTAAGTACTGAACTGCAACATCTTAGGAATGGATGCTAAACACTGCTCTGCTAACACCGAGTATTGAACAGTTGGGAAGAAATTTACTTCTTTGCACCAAGGTTTATCCATCAATACTAAATATAGAGACTGAATACAACAAGTCAGTATTTAAATAACTAACATCTCACAGTTGTCTCAATGTGAAATGAGGAGGAGGAAAATCTAGAACTGTGCATGAGCTAGTGGCTTTGAATATGACAAAGTTCACTGGACGTTAAGGCTGATTTGAGATCAAGTGAACAGAGTGAGGAATCCATCAAAGATAAGTTAGAGTAGAGAATTCTGTTTAATGCAGGCAGCTTCAAAATACATTGAATGGGCAGTGTGTGTGTGTGGGGGGGTATGACAACCACAGAATACTCCTACCTTTCAACACACCTACTTTCTATAGTACTTCTTGTATTTAACTTAAGTTCTCCTAGGATAAGAAGGAAGAAAGCTGTATACTTACACCTGTGACATTCTGCAGTGTTTTTGTTGAAGTAAGAAAGACAATCATGTCTTTACAGACTTGTGTCTGTATAGGGAAGCATGGACTGATTTCACTTATATTTGAGCAATTTATTGATTTGTGTTAACAAGACAAATGAACTGTTAGAAAGGACAGGAATTCTCACAAATCCATGCGAAGAGAAGCTAAAGATGAAAGCCCTAAAGGAGGGCTTTGCTTTTCATAATGCTTCTAAATATCAAGATTCATTGCAATAGTTTATGACGCACTGATTAATGCTTAAACAGATGGTATAACTTTTCAAAGATTATTTATAAACTAAAGTGAAGTCTGGACAGATTTCATGTCAAAAGTAGAAACCTGACTCGTAACTATAATTGAAGTGCTGGTCAAATACCTATGATACCAAGTATCTGACAAGATGGCAGGTTCTGTCTAGAATGGACATTCCAAATGTTTCGTTTGTTTGTCTTAAGAAGGGACTTAGTGCCAGGTAGTGGAAAACTCAGGAAAACCAGACCCTAAGTTCATTATCCAAGTACTATAATTGAATCATCACTGATTTCCATAAGTGATTGGGGATGATCAGTATTACTTTGTACATTTTAAAGATGAGAAAAATGAGACTGAGAACAGTCCAGTGGTTCATCCTGATTTAGGTACAGAAAACTTGACTTCAAGTCACTTCTTCCTGCTCTAAATAGTGCATTTCTTTCTCTAAACCAGAAGACTCTTGGAAAATAGTGTAACGCAAAAGATGTCACTCCAATTATAAAGTAGTTCTTAAATATGTCTGCTTTGGTTTTGCCTGCAGTTCTAGGAAAAAAAAACCCTAAAGTTTACACATTTCTCAAGACTTGTTTCAAATACCATGTAAATCCCTCATCAGAACTAGTTGATTCTCATGTGTATCAATAGGACCTTAAGCATTGTTAATATAGTCTTTTTATTTTCCTATGCCCAGTTTTTCCTTTAGGCCAGAGTTGATCAATATCATAATCATTGGATATATATATATAAATTAAATGAAATTGAAAATTAGTTCCAAAGAGGCACGCTAGTCATATTTTAAAGGTACAGCGGCCCCATGTTGCTTTTGGCAGCTGTATTTACAGTATAGACAAGGGCACCTTTATCATTGCAGAAGGTCTATTGACTCGTGTTGCTCTACGCCAGCCTATGGAAACCATTGTGGGACAGGAATAGTTTCTCTCTGCTTCTGTAGATGAAGCTTTATTGAAATACAATCATACTCTTTGGTTTTATCTCTTCTTTGGCTGCTTTTGTACCATAACAAAAGAATTGACATTTCTGACATACACTAAGTGGTCCACTAAGTTTAGAAGTGTTTTTGTATTAGGTTGGCCAATGAGAACTGGTGTTCCTAGGAAGGGGTATATTCAAGTTAGAAAATGTGTTAATCTGTTCACCCATAGCAATCAAGCCAGTAAGTGTAAGTAAGTCAAAACATCTCTCTGAGTACATAAAACATATGTAATAAACAAGAAGTAGGCTTTGGTGGCTCAGGAGTAAAAGACACCATTAGCCTGGCATATGTGGGCTATGAGTTTGAACAATAGCTTTGAAACAATAAAGAATGAGTGAATAAGTTAAAAGAAGAAGAAGAAAAAGAGATATAGACAGTCAGAAAGAAGAAAGGACAGAAAGACACAAAGAAAAAAAGACAGATAGAAAGTAACAACAAAGAAAAGAATTAAGAGAATGTTCTAGATACTTTGATGCCCCCAATATTTAACACAGCTCCATCAAACAGAAAATGAGGTGCTGGATTTACACCATCATGCTGCCTCTTGATCTTTTGGGATCCTTAGTATGTAAGTCAGAATGTACGAATGGTCATGAACTAGGGACCATTCTCCATACCCCATGATTAGACTTGGTTTCCAAATATGTCTTCTAACTATGAGATCTTCATTTAAAAACCATCCCAATGGACAAAACTTCCATTACTTTCTCTTAGACTGCCATGCACCGGCTATCTCTCCTGTAGCTACTGTGCTGGCTCCTCTCTTCACCCCATGTCCCTTTTCTTTCTCATGAACATGCTTGAATCTCATGAATCCAGCATTTTATGGTTGCTGTGCTCCCTACTTGGCACAAATGCCATGTGGGGTTCTTCAGCATGTACATCTTCATGGGTATAAGTGGCCACATTTGCTATGCATAGTTTTTTTTTTTCTGTCCATATGTAATGGCTTTCTACTCAACTTCCTTCTAGGCCATGTTTGCATTTCTCCCTTGTGAGGCAGGCATTCACATTCCTAAACCCATTTACACAATTTATTTTACTTAACATTTATATTATGTCATATGGGAATATACTTACTTACTGACTTCGTGTACCATCTCTATTTTTTAAAAAAGAGTTCTGCTGGGTGCAGTGGTGAACATCTGTAATCCCAGCAATCAGGGAGGCAGAGGCAAGCAGATCTCTGTGACTTTGAGGTCAGTATGGTCTACAAAGTGAGTCCAGGACAGCTAAGGATACACAGAAACTGGCTGAAAAAAAAAAAAAAAAGAGTTCCAATAGTACAGGGGATTTTTGTTGGTGATATGTTTGAGAAGTGCCTGGTACTTTGCAAATAAAATCTGTAGTACCTTTCTCTGTATATTTATGCTGACTATTATAGCTTTAAGCATCAGGGGTGACATAACTGATTAAACCTATAGTACTAAGGGTAAGTACCCTTGTCTATGAGTTTTCATGAGGTGCCCCCTCCCTTGAAACATAAATGACTTATTTTGATATATAGATACATACATACCATATGCACATATTTAAGTAGTTCAGGGAATGCACATCATGGCTGAACATGTAGAAAAATAAATTTTCTCTCTCTCTCGCTCTGTGTGTGTATGTATATATATATATATATATATATATATGTGTGTGTGTGTGTGTGTGTGTGTGTGTGTGTGTGTGTGAGCTACATACATATGAAAGAAGAAACCAAGAACAGCAGTTTATTATTAGAAATGAAATAGTATGTTGGTTTAGCTAAATGCTAATGAATCAATGTTTAGCTAAATGGTGGCCAGTATGCTTTGAGCAAACTTACTTGTCTAATGTTGTGTCCAAGCAGCACTCTCCCTGTGGGTGCTCTGTTACCTTGGTGAAGCATAAAAAAATCCAATAGGCATTCTTCTTGTTCCTTCCTGTAAGATTTCCTTTTTTTCCCCTACCAGAAAAACAGAGATTATCTATAAATCAAAAAGAAAGGTTGTATGAAGAACGGTAAGAGATTCTCTTACCCTCGCTTCTCCCTTCATTTTTGCTCTTTAAATGTATTGAAAGATCAGTTCTATTCCTTTGAATCATTTTTCTTAACTGAAGGGAACAATACTCCACTGTTATTTCAATGAGCTGATTAATTTTGCATAATCTGGACTGATAAGAACATCCGGTTCATTTAAGAGAGCTCAGCGCAGAAGGTCCTCACTGTGTAATTTTGGGTTGATGCCAATCTTTTTGCTGCCTTTGAAGTGGGTCTGGGGACTCTGATCATCCAGATCATTACACAGGGATATTCAGACTCTGTATTGGCTGAAATGGGAAAATCAGTTCAGGAATTTTTAAATTATGTGGACAGGAATAGAAGAACAAAACAACACAAACAAAAAATGAGGCCCTGATTTTTCACAGTTCAGGCTCATCAGGAATGACTAACTGATATGTCACAAAGGCAGACAGGATGTGACTTAGCAAAAGGGAAATTGCAATGAAGAGAAATGCTTGTGGTGCAGGATAACTTTACAAAGGGAAAGTATGTAGTATCTTGTTTTCAACAGTGCTAGCTTTCTCAATATTTTCATCCCAGTCTTCCTACTGTTCATTCAATAGTTTCATGTGAAGGTCTAAAGGATTTGATACCTAGAAATAAAAACAGGAGAAAACAAGAAGGCTCAGTGTGTAAAGGTGTGCGGCGGATATGCAAACCAAGCAACCCAATTTTGGTCCCCAGAATTAATGATAGGAGAAAATTGGCTTTGATTTATACACAAACACCTGGTATGTGCACCTCTGTCTCTCTCTCTGTCTCTCTCTCTGTCTCTCTCTCTCTCTGTCTCTCTGTCTCTCTTTCTCTCTCTCTCTCTGTCTGTCTCTGTCTCTGTCTCTGTCTCTGTCTCTCTCTCTGTCTCTCTGTCTCTCTGTCTCTCTCTCTCTCTCTCTCTCTCTCTCTCTCTCTCTCTCTCTCTCCACACACACACACACAAACAAATAATAAACATTTTAAAAATAAAATAAAACCTATAGCAACTCATTTCTTCCTTTGCTTTTTTCCATTGCCTAGTATGCTCTTGCATACTTTCCTGATAAGGAATGATGACATTGTTAAGTTCATATCACTTATGTAAAATGACGCAAGGTTGCATATGATGCAAGAAAGCCCCTGCATTCTTCCCATCATCTCTAACTCTGTTTGTCTGCTTTCAACTTTATTTATTATTTTGTTTTCAATTTTTTAAAGGTCAGTTTTAGATTTTATTTGACAATAATTAGTCATATTTATGGGTTACAGTGTGGTATTTGAATACAAATATAAACTGGCATTGATCAGATCAGGGCAATTGACACATCAGTAATGATTAACATTTATCTTTTTCTGTGTTGAGAATATAAAAAAAATCATTTCTAATGCCTTTCTTGAAATATATAGCTAAGTGTTGTCAATCACTTGTAACTACTCTGAGATACAGAATATTAGAAGGAACTTTTCCTATTAAGATGCCTTCGTGTGACTGTTTACCATACCATCTCTTCTTCCTTCTAGTTTCTCTTCTGCTACTTCAGTTAGATCAACTTATACATAATTGTATATAAGTAAAAATGTATGTGATATCTTTCTTCGTCTATGCTATTTCATTGAATATAGTATCTTCCAATTCCACAATGTTACAGAAATTACTGAGGAGATTAATGATCTTAAAAAGGCATCTAGCTAAAGAAGTCCATGGACAGATGGAATCATAGCAGAATTGTTCTATGATGTTGTTGATTCTATAGTCTACTCGTTTTGAAACTAGACACACACACACACACACACACACACACACACACACACACACACACACACACACACACACACCACAGAAGGAAAGAAGTATTCCCAAAATCTTTCTACAAAGCCAGTATTACTTCAATACCAAAATCAGAAATAGACACAATGACAAAAGCAAACTACATGGTAGTATTTTTTATGAACTCTCAATGAAGAGATACAAAAAAATTAATGACAACTGAGACAGAGACTATTGGTCCTCCTCAGGGACAAGCCCCACCCCAATTGAGCCCTTGATATCAACTGGTCAGAACTAAAAGCATATATATAGAAGCAACACTAAATGTACTCAGCAGGTTTTATTTATCTATTTATCGAAGGGATACTTATCAAACATTGAAAAGAATAAAATTCTTCTGCTTCTGTTAAATCCAGTGTTACATTAAGAAAGAAAGAAAGAAAGAAAGAAAGAAAGAAAGAAAGAAAGAAAGAAAGAAATAGAGAGTTTTATATATATATTTAGAATAGTAAATATATCTTCTTGGTTGCCTCTTCCTTTGATTAGATTGAGTGTCTTTCTTTGTCTTTTCTGATTAAGTTTAGTTTGATATCTATTTTATCAGATATTAGAATAGTGGTGCCTGTATACTTCTGAGTACCATTTGATTGGACCATTTTTGTCTATTAATTTTCTCCAAGGTGGTTTCTATCTTTAAAGCTGAGGTGTGAATGTGTGTTTTTGCATACAGTAAATAGATGGATTACAGTATTATATCCATTAAGTCAGCCTGTTTCTTTTGATTAGAGAATTATGGTCACTGAGATTTAAAATTATTTTTGAAATGTGTTAGTTGTGATCATCATATTGTTGATTTTCTCACTGTTATTTGTGTTCTCAGTGCTATATTTTATTTTAAGTAATCATGGCTTCAGGCCAAAATATTGCTTACTGTATTTACTTTAGGCTTAGTTTCCTGGATATACAAAATTTAAGAATGTTTATATCATGAAACAAACAAACAACCTTTCATTCCTTTTTCAATTATGCTGGATAGTTTTGCTGGGTATGTTAGTCTATCTAGGCTGGCCATCATAATTTTTCAGGACTTCAAATGCATTGCTCTTCTAGCTTTTAAACTTCCCATTGAGGAATCAGCTTTTATTTTAATGGGTTTTCCGTTATATGTGACTTGCATTTTTCTCTTGCAGCTTTCAATACACCCATTTTATGCATAATTAGTGTTTTAACCATGGTGCATCATGGGGCTTTCATTTTTTGGTCTTGTCTATTTAGTATTTTGTGTGCTTTTTCTATCTGTATGGCTGGGTCTTTCCCTTAGTTTGCAGAAAAATTCTTCTATGGTGTTGTTGATACTATAGTCTATACCATTGACTTGGGTTTGTTCTCCCTCTTCTATGCCTATAATTAGGTTTGGTAATTTTCATTGTGTCCCACTTTTCCTGTATGTTTCTTTCCTGTGTTAATTTTTTCATATTTCTTGCTTATTTGGTCTAGATACCCCAGTTTATCTTTGAGTCCTTATACTCTATTTTCTGCTCGATTCCTTCTACTTTTAAAGTTTTCCTTTGAATTTCTACTGATTTATTTGGCTTTTCATTTTTATCTTCATTTTAATCTTAGGTGTCTTCTTTGTTATTGTATCCCTATAGAATTCTGTTCTCAAGTCCTGGATCATTACTTTAGTCACCTTTATGTTTGTGTTTTCTGGACATCACTCAGACATGTTTTTCCTCTTTAGCTCCTTCTTAATTTCAGTGTGTGTGTGTGTGTGTGTGTGTGTGTGTGTGTGTGTGTGTGTGTTTGAAATAACTTATTTATTTTTATTTTATGATCATTGATTGGTGGCTTGCCTGCATGTATGTCTGTGTGAGGGTGTCAGCTACTCTGGAACTGGAGGTACAGTTGTGAGCTGCCATGTGGATCCTGGGAACTGACCCTGGGTCCTCCAGAAAAGAAGTTGGTGCTCCTAACCACCGAGCCATCTTTCCAGCCCTGTGTGTGTCTTCTTTAAAGTACTTGAATTCTTTAATGATGTTGTTGATTGTTCCTTTAAAATTCTATATCCTGAGTTTATCTAGGTAGTTATCATTGCTAAACATGTCTACAGAATTGATGGGTTTTCCAGAGAAGATACTGGCTTGATCTCATATTATTTGTATTGTTACAATAAGATCTGAGATTTTGGACTTATTTAGTAAGTTCTAAGTCTGATATAGAGATGGTTGGGAAAGAAGAAAGAATGTGTGGGTAGGTTAGGCCTAAAGGTTTGAAAATATTTGGGTAGAATGATGTTAGGTAGGCAAACGAAACGTGGGTAGGTATACAGTATGTGCCTCCTGATCTAGGCCTAAAATGTAGGATAACTCTGTTGGTGGAAATGTTGGAATTAATGTGGGAGTAATGGTAGTAAGGTGAGGCTGGGGCACTGGATATTGGACTGGACTAGATCTGACAGACTTGTATGGATGTGGAGAGTCAGGCGGACTTACCTGGGTAGACCCTGGAAAAAGTTTTGGGAGATCTGGCTGCGTGAAATTGTTGGAATATTGCACAAAATTGAGCAGGCTAGACCCTGGGATTGATGTGGGAAATCTGTCTGGGTGGGAAGATGCGGCATAGAATGGGCTTATGGGTGGTGGCAAGTAGGGTGGTTCTGGGATATACCTTGGAGAAGAACTATGTAGGGCATCTGGCTGGTGGAAGATTATAGTGTAATTTAACTCAAACTCTGAAAATGTATTCATTGATGGAGGTGGAAGGCTAAAGTTCCAAGTATCTTTGCCTTTGCATATAATTCTTTCTTAGAGCTAATGATATTTACACTTGTTTCATATACTGGGGCAGTGTGGTTTTGGTTGCAGATAGAGATACCACTGTTGCATGCTCTTGCTGATTTAATCCTTTGACATCATGGAAGGACTTTATATCCTTCCTGAGTAGTTTTAAGATTAAATTTTGTTTTAATTGGCATCTATGTAGCTAGTCTTCCTTGCTTTTGACCTTGTGTTAGTGTAATATCTTTTTATATTCTCCTCATTTTCAGTCTACATCTGTTTTTACAGGTAAGATGAATTTTTTTGTATTACTTAATCTTCAAAATCTCTTCAATATGTTTCATATATAGACAGCCTATTAAAGAATATACATTTTTATTTTGTTGAATTTAAAGGTGAGGCATCATAGGATTAAAAACCATCGTAGAACTATCTTTAAATTTATAAAAATCAAAGACAAAATGAGATGTATTTTCCATATAATGAGCTTAATACGTGAGTTTGTTATTAAGGATGTTCCTGGTTTTGTTTACATCATATGGCCATTATTGTCATGCTACTGTGCCTTAGCATTGCATATGCAGCCAGTTATGTGAAACAAGTGTTAATGTACCTCTGGAGAGAAAGGAAATCTTGTATAATGGTAGAGATCTTTTGGTAGAGATCATTAAAGAAAAACAAAATTATATGACAAAATTAATTGATTCCTCAAGCATTAGCTCATTTAAATCTTACAAGAGTAAAAATAAAACTCTTTCTGGAATTGTTCTCTGTAACCAACATATCTTTATTTTTCTTAATTGATTTAATGATTTGTTCACTTTACATCCCGATTGTACGCCCCTCCCTCATCACCCCCTGGCACCACCCTCCCTCCCTCCTCCCCCCTTCTCTTCTATCATCTGACCTTAGCCTATCAAATCTCATCTGAACTTCCTGTACCCTCTTCCTCTGTGTCCTGGCAAGGCTGTCCCACTAAAAGGAAGTGATACACAAGTGGGCACCAGAGTCCAAGTCGGACGTAGTCCCTACTCCACATATTATGGGACCCACAAGGAGACTGTGCTTCTTATCTACTGCATCTGAGCAGAGGGTCTAGGTCCTTCCTCACCATGAATGTTCCTTGTTTGGTGCATAAGTTTCTGCAGCATCTGCCTCCTCTGCCTAGATTTGTTTACTTCATTGGTCTCTTTGTGGGGCTTCTGTCCTCTCCAGGTCCTTCTATCCCCCAATTCTTCCATAAGACTTCCTACACTCCACCCCAAAGTTTGTCTATGAGTCTCAGCACCTGTTTTGATCCCCTGCTGGATGGAGTCTTTCAGAGGACCTCGATGGTAGGCTCTTGTTTCTTTTAAGTATTTAAATACATTCATTTTTCTTTATTTTGGGGGCAGTATATCTTATTTTCAGAAATAACTAAGACCAATTTTGATGTGCAAATAATGCAACAAGTGATAAGCCAACATCAATTTAAATAAAAATAATTAGTGAATATTTAGTATTGAGTTATTTTTATGCAAACACACTGTCTATGAAATCAGATTCAGAACTTTGATCTCTGAATGGATTGAGGAATATTCATAAAGATGTTTTAGAACTATTCCATTCTTCCTTTAGAAGTATTTTTTCTTCTTAGAGGGAAAGATTCTAGATCACAACAGCTTTACAGAGCTTATCTTTCTTGTTGAACTTTTTAAATGACTCATGCTATCAAACTCATCTCTCAGTAGTATGTGCAATGTGTGTGTGTGTGTGTGTGTGTGTGTGTGTGTGTGTGTGTGTGTAGAACAGCCATGAAAGTTCATTGCTATTTTCCTATGAAATTTACCATATGTAAGATGAGATAATTTTAATTAATAAGGATTATTCTGCATTGAACTAGTAGGGAAGTTACAAATGAATGAAAGAATTGAGTTTACTTCTTGTCAATGAGGGGCTGCTTGTTTGCATATTACATATTACTTTGAGTTTACTTTTTCCCTGTGGATCAGGAAAAGAAGGTATTCTCTTCATGGATAATAACACTTGGATCTAATAATGATTTATAGAAATAAATCCAATTACTTTTCTTCAATATACTATTTTCTTATGTAAGTTTAATTAGATGTTTATACAGTAAAATGATATATTTTGACAATAAAACTATTTGTTCTAAGTTTTGTTCTAGACTTTTTCTTCTAAGTGAATATGTGTTCATGTGTGTGAGCATGAAAAACAATAGAAGGCAAAGAAGAGAGAGAGACAAACAAAGAGAGACAGAGAAACATTTAGAGAGAAACAGAGACACATACTTAGAGAGTGAGCGAGAGAAGTAGGAACAGAGGTACACTTACAGAGAAACAGACACACACACTGATACACATGGAGAGAGACAGAGAAAGAGATCCTTTCATTTTGGAGGTTACAATAAAAAACCAATTGACCTTTTAAAACACATCTAATTGCCATGCACTCAGGTACTTTCCGTGCTCCACCTGGCAGTCAAATATCACAAGAAAGGTTATTCTTGTTATTTCATAACCTACATGAACCAAGAAGTATTGCATTTTCTTGGAGAGATCCCAATTAAGCTCATCATGATCTTCTGTTTAATTAATTAATTACTTAATGTTTGTCAAGTGTTTTTGAAGATGCTAAATGGAATATATGTGTTAATTACTATTATTTATGAAAATCAAATAAGATGTTAATCTTTTTTCATTTCCATGCACATATAAACTCAAGAAACAGATGCCCTTTGTAGTGTACGAAGATCAACACAAAGAGAAATTATATAGATTCAAAGGTGGGATGGGACTAGACCATGCATTTTCTTCTATCTTTTTACCTAGTATATATGTACTCTAAATTGAACAATGACAAGAAGCCTCTATAGACTAAAACAAGTGATATGTAATGTCTGGTGGTGTTTTACAGTGTTCTTTGAATTATTTAAACAAACTTTAGAATTATATGAGAACCTTGAAATTCTGCATGAATTTATAAGGATTTAAGGCTGGTAGAAATAGAGAATTGTTTTCCCATGACACCTCTGGCTGAACATCCTTAATAAAAGAGCTGTTTTACCGTATCTTCTACTTTTACACTATTAAAGATAAAAGGCAAGCTCAGTCGGTTTGAGGTCAATTAGATTCTGTATCTCACTGACACGCAGTGCTCATGAATACAGAATCAAAGGACTTGCTTGTGACTTGCAAAACACTCGTGGAAGAGTGTAGGACATGAAGGGCAGCAGTGACAGCTAACAAGTCCTAGGGTTTTCTCCAGATCGCATCCTTCATTTATCACCAGCGATTTCGGGCCTCAGAGACACCAGAATATGCCAGAAAAGCAATTTCTGAGGGTTTGAAACATGTAATCTTTGTTATCAAACCTAGTGTAGCTGCAAATCATGTTTTAAATATAAAATTGTAGAAGGTTTCACAACCTGTAAATCTTTTCTTGTCATTTTATGTTTCTGGTGTTAAATTTTTGCTGTGTTAATGTCATCTTTGCTTGGTAATATTTACAGCACCTAAATCAATGTTGAGGACAGACAGAATATTGAAGGATCAACTCTACTTACTCCAAATACACTTTAATATTTGGACTGCCAGACCAGAGTTCAAGAAATAACCGCACTAGAATGATAATGAGAAGTTTAACAGTTTTATGATGGCTGGAGCTGACTTTATGAAAGTTGATAAATTTCATCTTGTAGGTTTCAATTTCTCATTCCCTATCCAGAGATGGAGAATGCATTGATACTGCATTTCAAATTGGCTAGATCAGAAGCAACAGCAGCTAAAATCCATTACAACCCAATTACACCCATCAGCTGAAGCTGTGTGCATTCACTCGTGAACATCAGCATTTAACCCATAAAGAGGAACTAATGAGAAATTTGAAAATGGAATCCACGCATCAGTGGGTTTGGAGAGATTTCCCTGGGATTAATGATCTGTCAGAGAATCTTCAGTACGCTGGAAAGCTATTCTCTCTTGGTTTGTTTACTGACCATGAGAGGAGGGTTTTCCTTCCCTGTCTACTCATCAAATATTTGAAAGACTTCACTCATCATAGTCAGTGAAAATGTGTGGCGTGAGCACTGGAATTAAGGTATGTGTTGGTAGACACTACCTGATACTATGTGGGAAATATTATATTACTAGAACTTGATTACTACCTGGAGTCTAGAAGCAAGTTGCCTGAACACGTTCTTTCACTTCTATTGATAGTCAGCAGTATCGTTTTTTATTTAAAACCTGGAAGTGTGTCTGTGGTTGCCCATCTTGGCAGCAATTCAGTGGTGCAGAAATTTAAGAATGAGATGTTTTCATTTGTGATTGCACAGGTAAAAATAAATATTCTACTCATTGAGTGGCAATTGCTTCAGTATAAACAGGGCTTTCAATGCAATGAGCCTGTGTGTATAATTTCCGAGTTCAACATTTAGCCTGTGAAGCCTTGGTGCCGGTAAAACCTGACAATGGGTTAGAACTTCTTTTTATTAATAAGAATGGTTTATGTCACTTTGCCTGAAGTCTGGGAAGTATCATCATCAGATGAAATGAATGATTATGTGATATGAGTAGGGTCTTACATGCTATGACACACAGCATGTTAAGTACTGTGCCACGCTTTGCATACAGGGGAAGTGCGTAGCTTCTACTTGCAAATTGCACCCAGTAGGACTTTTTTTAAACCTGTTTTCCATAGTTGGGTAGGGGGATGCTCCTCCATGTAGCTGCAAGTATAGTTCCTTGTGATCTTGATGCTGTTAATGGAAGTTAAGATGTTATAGAATTAACATTCTTACATTTTTTTTTGCTTATTAAAAAATTCAGGAGTTTTTCTTTCGATTTAGAAATGCAAATAGGAAAGACACTGCAAACATCTTTGAATTTTAGGTTTCTGTGTATGAAAAGCCACAGGGAGGATGACGGAGAAAGGAACACATTTTAGAACAGGAAATGTGGGAGACATGAAGCTTGGTTTGTAGTGAGGCAATCATGGAGGGTGAAAAGATGACTAAGTTTTGTTGTATTTTGGATATGGTCCATAGTAGTAGCTTTAGGAGAGGAGACTCTTAGAGGTACCTGCTGGAAATATACTGGTCATAACTTCTTGCTTGAAATACCAGGGTTTTGTCTAGAATCAGTGCTTTAACTTCGTGATTTTGAACTTTTTATCAATAATTTTCAATCGAATCAAACACTTTAATTTATACATCTATAAGAAATTGAAGAGACATGTTAGGTGACTAACTTCTACCATATTTCTTCAAATGTTGACATTTTATGTGGTTGTCATACAGTGTCAAAACAAAATATATGCCTATGAATTTTATTTCATGTTTTCTTAGCTAGAAAATCCTCTGCAAAAAATAGCATAATAAGGAAATGGTTCATTCTGTTTCACTCTTAGAGTGTATAGTGCTCTGTAGTGGGAAGATCATAGTGTTAGGACTTTGAAGCATCTGATGCCATAGCATGTGTAGTCTGTGACCATGATGAATATTGGCATCAGATGTCTTTCTTCTTTTCTTTTTAAATTAAAAAAAAATTTAACCATACAGATGTAACAAGAATAAATTAATAAAAAAAGAAAAACAGAAAAAAAAAGAAAAAAAAGAAAAAAAAGAAAATAAAAAAAATTTAATGAGAATTAAATTTGATTTTGATGTAACTATTTATTTATTTATTTATTTATTATAATTTATTCCTATTACATCCATTTAGCCCAAAGTCTATGCTCAGGGAATGGTACTGCCCTCCTTTAGAGCAGACCTTTTCACTTCAGTTAGCCTCAGCAAGATCGTCTCTCACAGGCATGGGTAGAGGCTAACCTAAGCATGATAATCCCTACAAGTATGCACCGGGGCCTATCTCTTAGCCAATTCCAGATTCCGGAGACACATATGTACAGCAAACAGAGGATGGCACTCTTCCATCATGTAAAGCTCCAGTGCTGCCAACCTGGCAGCATCTGGGGAGAAATGTGGAAGTCTTCTAGTCTTTGAATTCCTTGACCCATCC
>OU015752.1:35902027-35964043 GCA_907169655.1 Acomys percivali
TTTTAAATTTTAAGCTTCATTCCTTCCATTTTTAATACACATCCTAACTGTATATACTATCATTAAGTCATATAGTTTTTGGGTATGGTTAATTTGAGTATGTATTGTTTTTATTTATTTTTAAGGATTTTCTTATATTGAAACAAAACAATATGTTTTGGGTTTAATGTTAAATTATGCATGCAATAAATATGCATGGTATAATATAAATGAAGTATTAGAGTTTGAAGAAATAAAACACAGGTTTTTCCAGAATAAATAGTACATATAAAAATAGAACAAAAAATTATGACTTAAGGGAAATAATACCTGAATAAAATTCATTAAAATCAGAAGTTTAAAATATTTATACAGGTAAATCTTAAAAAAAATTCCTGTAGTTAAGTTATGAAATAGAGATAGTGCCTAAATTGAAATTAACATCTATTTTATTGGTTAAATACATCGAAGGCAACATTTTAGAAGCAATATCTTGCGAAAGAACTACTTAACTAAGAAGTTTAGTCTAAGCATATATATTTTGAGTAAAGGTTTAAAATGACAAACTATTCTGAAAAACAGTAACAGAGATATTTTATAAAATATATACAAAAATAAAATGAAAATAATAGATATAAAAGCAGAAAACTTAGGCTAGGTGATGCAGTTCAGTGGTACAATCTTTGCTTAGCTTATGGCTATCTCTGAGTTTGATATTTAGCATGGGAGGAGTGGGAAAAAGCAAGATCAAATAAATAGAAAATAGAAAATGCTGATAAAATCAAGGAAATACCTCAAACTTTCTTGTCAATTTTTTGGAAACCCTGCTGCTAAGGTCACAGTCCACCCTGAGCACAGCATGAAATGGAGGACTCCCTTGGTCAGTGGGGCTTTCTCTTCCCTGGCTGTGGAGCCTGGACCCCCACAACCTCTACTTGAGGACTCTCATGTAGTCCTTAGTGAAATTACAGGTTCAACTTACTGTCCCCAGATAAGAACCTACTCAGCATGCACCTGGTATTCCTGGAGTGTGTCTTCATGCAAATGAGGTATTTCCAGTACCTTCCAGTTCCTCAAACCAATGACTGACTCTCACTCTGGAAACCCCTCCCCAAAGTTCTACGTAACCCTTGTTTACAATGAATGAAGTTGAGCTGCTTCAACTGACCCTGGAAGTCAGTCCACCATACTCCACCATACTCGCAGCCATCCACCCCACCCTCTGCTTCTGTTCCCTTTGCCCTCTTGGGCTGGTGGCCAACAGTTCCTGAGAAAAGGGGAGACCCAAAATAATAACGAAGGATGGGACTCAAGTCCTTTTATAGGTAAAACTATCTGGACTTCCATAAAGATAGCTTCTTCATTATACATTTAAGATCCTTCTCAAAGCAAGGTATGAGTATAATATGACTCTAGCAGCAAAATTAACAAAGATAACAGACAAAAGAAAACTCATAAACAAATGCTATAATCCTTATGAAACTTTTTGCAAATTAATTTAAAAATGAGTTAGTAGACTGATATATTATGTCCAAAGGCATATCCTGAAGATGCCAAAGCATTTCACATTATAAAATGTGAATTAATTTAATTGGACAGCAACAAAGTAGATGAAAAGTGAACAGACATCTAAGTGTCTCAATATGGGTGAATAAATCACTTGATTCATTAAAATAGTTTTCATTGTCCCAGAAAAGGGACTCTCTTACTAAGTTATATATTGAACTTGGCGTAAGTATTAGACCTTGGCTTAGCAATCTTCCATGAACATTAAGAAAACTTTATAAACAATGGTAAAATGCTTTAAATTTAGATGTAACTTAATTATGTTTCCTTTTCAGAAATGACCTCACTTCTTGGAAATTGTGGTAAAAGAGTATTCCAGTTGTAATGGTCTTAAGGAACTTGATGTGACAAGATTAAGCTTGGGTACGAGTGACAGGACTCTGGAAGGCAATGATGATGATGTTGGAAGCGAGATGTTGAAGGTTGTGAGGAAGAACCCCTGAGGTATGCACACTGTCTGTGAAAATCAATATGAATAAATCACACACACTGCCTTAGAGTGTGTGTGAATACTTAGTCTGTAGCTATGTGAGACTGGCATGGGCTTCTGATCTTTTGAACTATAATATCTACGCTCTCTGTGGATACTTATTAAAGTGGCACATATAAAAATTAATACATAAAAGGGTACATAATATGTTTAAAATAAGAATAGGATTAGCCTTTATTTTAACATTGTTAGAGATACTAGACCATGTCCAAAACGCACATGTACAAATACTAGGAAATACATATGACAAGATACACTGATTGTCAATCAAAAAAAGAAAGAAAGAAAAAACAACCAAAAGCAATGAAAAAACTGTCATCCAGGAAGTATCCAGATTTTTTTAAAAAAATCAATATTGAAAAATCAATAGCTTTCTTATACACAAGCAATTACCAATTTAAAGTGTAATAGAAAAATGGGATACATTTAAAATGGACAGAAAGCTCATTAAATACTTATGATTAGGTACAACAAGCAACTTGTAAACCTATTAAAAGAAAACTATAGAAGTTTATTGAAGGTCATAAAGCAAGCACTGAAAAGAATGAGGAAGTTGTACTATGCCCTTGGTGAAGAAAAACTCAATATGTGCAAGAAATCTCAAATCATGTTACAAGTTAAAGTTAATTTGGAGATTAAGATGGCAGTGTAATTTGTATGAATTTATATGGTGACTTTTAAATCTGTCACAGAAGAGAAAATGTAAAATGAGGTTAGAAAACAATAGAAAGGAAGACCTAAGACACAAGTCCTCCAAATATCAAAACACACACTAAAATTTATGTGGTTATGTCTCATCACCACTCACTGGGAATTTCAGAGAGTGGATCTGACCAGAATCCATACTGGTCAGTATTAGTTCAAAACAATTTTATGTGGTTATTACAGGAAACAATAAAAAGTTAAAAGAACAGAATAGAATGTCCAAATGCTTACATTCATGAGGATTCAACCTATCAAGAATTTTTTTAAGCTAAGCACAGTGATATGCTTACTTTTTTATTACCCTCTCTGAAAATTCTACTTAGCTCTCTGTAACATAACTACAAAGAGCCTAACTGTGGGTGGGCTAAAAAGCTAGTAGAGAACAAGATCTGAACTACTGAGAATAAAATATCATGCGCCACTAAAAATCTATGAATTGACGTTTCTTCTAAGTATAATACAAGCTGCAACATAACAGAGAAGCAATCCATAAATCTGGCTGTACATGAATTATAAATTATATGTTCCTTAACAAAAGGAAAATATTTGTACCATCTGTGAAAATGTAAAGCATTGATCATTAAATAGTTTAAAGAGCCTACAAAAACCATGCAAAATACCAATCTGAAGGAAGTAGAGAAATGCACAAAGGATTGAAAAAACAGCTCTGACACACTTGTTCACATTGCAAATGTTAAGAGGATGTTGGCTCCACTAAATGCATACTGAATAATCAAGAGTTGGTCAGATGTTCTCATCATGGTTTGCTGTGGAACAAATGCCTCTCAAATTCATCAGTTAACATGACAAATGTTTAACAGCTTCATAGTCTGTATGGTCAGGAATCTGTGAGGTGCTTGGCTGAATGTTGTTCACTCGGGTACTTCAGCTGATAACTCAGGTTGAAGCTACTCCAGGATGCTGCCTCTGCATTGACCAAAAGGCCACCTACTGAGCCAGTTCAGTAGGTATAATCAGGCTTCAGTGCCCTGTATCTGCCTAATTGGGACCATTATCCCCTGCCTTGGCACATGGTGTCTCCATGCTGGAGTCCCCAGCATAGGAAGAAGACAGAGAGAGCCTAGGCAGGAAGCTTCTTTATGTTACCCTGCCACTAGAATATGCTTTTGGTCAAAATCAAGTTCAGTTCAGCTCACACTCAAGGAGGTTTTTGTCTGTTTTTAACAACTGTGAAATCTACTTTAAGATTACTATCTTAACATGTTTTGAAGTATACAATAATATACTAAGTCTAAGTAATATTTTGTATAGCAAATACCTAAACTTTACTCATGAGAGAAACTCTGTGTTTAGTGACGAACACATAGTCTTTTCCTACTTTCCCAGCTTCTGGCAACTACCATTTAATTACATACATTTACTTATTTGGATGTCTTACAGAGTTCATTCATTGAAATTAAATCAAGTAATATTTGTCCTTCTGTGACCAAGGAAGCTATATCCTTGATAAGAAATATATTATACATGATGCCTAGATTCAGTAGGATCCCATTACATGAAAAAAATAAAATGAAAGAATCAATAATTGCCAAATTAAAAGGAGTAAAAGTGAATTAATATGTATATATATACAAAGAACATGTTACCTTAAAATACTCATAAGTTCCTTGAAATAATTTTGAAGATGAAAATAAAGTTATTAAAAAAATTTAAAAAAGTTATAAATAAATTTTCTAAATTGAGGAATATTCATAAGAATAAGTAATTCTTAAACAATAATCTTACTGATGGTTCTTTATTTTCTTTGAATCCTAAGAAACTGAGTATGCTTCAGATAAACATCACTTCAGATACAGATGTTTTTTTTGTACTCACGAGATATCAGTTACAAATCATAGGATCTGATGTTATTGCTCACACTGATAGTAAGCCTAAATTCAAGTACTGGAAAAAATATATACTAAGACAGTTGTAGATAAACCAGAGAAAGTCATGTTTTACCAACAGTCTCTGTAGGTTGATAAATGGATGGGGCATTAAACATGGAGGGACAGCTCACTGAAATTTCTTTTTGATTAAAAACTATAATAATAAATAAAGAAGGGAGCCAAGCTGAAGTTTGTAATATGTCAATGGTTCCATCTTCTCCCCCATGCCTTATGACATTTATCATTTGGATTTCTGCTTTGTAGTAATATAACAATTTAGAACAAATAGTGTTCAGATTAAATGTTCAAATGTAAACATAAAAATCTCAGGAAGCACAGGTGTGTAGTTTGATGCCTTTTCACACAGTCACTACATCCTGTAATTTCCAATCAGAAATGAATTATCACCAGCATTCAGGAAAACCTATCTATGGTCTCTAGCAGTTATCACTTTCGAGAGAATACCACACATGTAAAATATAATATTCAAAAAGGAAACTTTTCTCCATTCTTCAGAAGAAAAGACTTCCTCCAAAAAAGCAAGGCCATCTCTTTTTGTGAATGCTTTTGTTTTCAAGGTTATGATGGAAGTACTGGATTATTAGGGGGCAAGGGTAGTAAGGGGTTGTTTTCTCTTTGTTAGGACACCCTGCTTTGCTTGCATGTATTCATTCTTTAGTTCTCCTGAGGTAACTCAGTGGTGGAAAGCAGCCCCTTCCCAATTATCTTTTGCTGATCATTCCCTTCACACACATGTTTTCCAGTGCCTTGCCCAGAAAACAGATAAGCTCTCTCATGTTTGTGATTTTAAGGCTTGTACAGTGTTCACACTAGCCTCAGCTCTAAACTTGGAGGAATTATCTTTACACAACATTCTAAAGTTCTCCTCTTTTGACTTTAGAGATTAAAATGATAGCCCCTCTTCCCACATTCTCACTGGACAAAGGAAACTGCATTCTTCTTGGTAGATTTCCCTCTCTAAGTTCTTCTTAGGAGCACATTTAATTTTCAATAACTTTTCACATATGAAGATCATGATGTAATGCCCAGAATTAACCTGTAAGCCCCACCTGCCCAGGAACCAGGTAACTTCCTTGAATGCTAGGAATTATAGTTCTTGGAAAATAACTAAATCTCATGGGAAAATACCGTGGCCCATAGGTTTGCCCTAATATGGCCCTGCAACACATGGCTTGGTGCCATTCTCAGCTGGGAAATTGCTGGAAATGGTCCTGACCAATGTCCATCTCTTGGTCAGTATTTAATATTTAATAAAGCTGTCAAAAATTTGGCTCAAAATGGTGGAATTCATTTTTGTTTGGTGAATTTCAGGATTAACAATGAATGGCTTTATTAATTCTGGGAATCTACCTTGAGATTCTGACACTGTAGATCCTTTCACAGTGCACGTAATTATCATTCACTATTCTTTTTACAGTGGGTAGCAGTTAATGCAGAGACTAACTACCCAAAGTGCCAACTATAAATAACTGAGCACTCAGTTATGGATAGGTCACCTATATTGATCACCCACCATCCAAAGCTCAGGAAATTTCACAAAGAATGGTAAGAGCTACTGGATGGGAGAAGAATTGTAAGATTCTTCTGAACATGGCATGGCTGTTGTACCCATCCAGCTCACAGCAGCTGTGTTTACCCTTGCAAGACTTGCCCAAAATAACGTCAGTAAAAATTCGATATGGATAAGCGAGGGCCCCTGAGGCCCCATCCTTGGCTGAGGAGTTATTGGCAGTTGGTGACTGCCAAGAGAGTAAGAGTCTTTCTCTTTTGGGGGCATGGCTTCTTGTAGGCTACTGACACCCCAGAAAATAATAACATATCCATCTGAGTCAGGGAATTGTTAATATTAAAAAAATAAAAATAAAAAGAGGGTCTGAAGCTGGGAGAGGTACAGGGTAGGGGGACCGGAGAAAGACAGTGGTGGACAAATGTAACCAATATATCTTGTATAAATGCATTGAATTTTCAAAGAATAAAAATACAAACTTTGTTCACCTGTCCATTTATATATTCATTCATTAACCCACACAAATACATTCAATACACATTAACACTGTCTTTGATACTGTGGCTAGATAACCGGAAGACAAAAATGAAAGGAACAAAAACTTCTTACTCTCTCTCTAAAAGGATGACATAGCTAACAAAAATAATAAGTATAATTTACGTTAGAAAGTATTGAGTGGATGCAAACATTTAAAGCAGGGACAAGAAATAAAAGATCATTTAAAGCTGAGAGAGCAAAGACATCCTGACTGTGTGGTGGAGTGTGGGGGAAGACCTACGTCCATTGAAAGTGAGTCACAGTTGTAACAGATGAGGCGGGAGCATTCTTAACCTAACTTGGCAACATAATGGGTACAATAGTAGCAGAGCAGTAGGAAATGAAAGTTAAAACAACTGAGGAGCTAGGGTGCTGAAGAGTCTGTCCCTTCCCTACCTAGTGACAAAATAAATCTTTGGAAAGATAAGACTAAACTGATGATTTCTGATTGGAGTTTTAAAATGATCATTCTCTCTTTGTATAAATACACAGCAATCTAATGTGACAGCAAAGAGACTTAGAAAATCACTGCAATACTCTAGATGAGAGATAATCATCGATTTGACCAATGAAGTAGAACGCAAGCTAGGGAAATAGTAAGGTCTGGTTAAGCATATACTTTAAAAACAATTTGCTATCAGATTTTGTTGGGGTATAAGAGAAAGAAGACAAGATCACGTTATGATTTTGGGTTTGATAATCTGGAAATATTAATTGCAATTAAAAAACAGGGAAGGAGCAGTAGGTAGAACTATTGAAGACTCGTAAACAAGGTCAGTGGTTCATTCTAATTTTTGCACATGCCAAAGTTAATTTACTGAATAGACATTCTATGTAGTTATTGAGAGAGCTGTTAGAGATAAGGACATAGAGTTCATGTTTAGCAGAGATCCAGACTTAAGATATTAATTAGGGTGTCATCAGAGAAGTTGTGGCAGCATTGAGTTAGCAAAAAGTTTATAAAAGAAGAAAATAAGTATGAATAGCAAGCGGTGTTAATCAGTTTTTTGTTGCTGTGATAAAAACACAACATTTCAAGGTAACTTTAGAAGAGAGAGTTTATTTTAGCTTGTGGTTCCAGTGGGGGTATGGCATAAATAGCAGGCATGGTGGCAGGAATGGGAAATTGAGAACTCTCATCTTCAAGGATGAAACCGAGAGAGCAAACTGTCACGAGAGGGGGCTTTTCATATGAGCACAGTGACTTATTTCCTCCAGCAATCCTGTAGCACCTAAACCTTTCCAAACTTAACACTGACTGGGGACTGAATGCGACCAAATGCTCAAATGCCCTAGACTACAGGGGACATTTCTCATTTAAACCACCACACAGGCCAACATCATACAAAGGACCAGACAATGGAAGCATACCAACCATAGAAAAGATCAGTAAGATCACTTATGACTTTGAGAAGAACAGTTTCAATGAAAGGGTGAATGTTTCCTTAATCTAAACAAAATAGGAATAATTCAAAATTTAAACTGCTCATTATTCAGTCCAAGGTTATAGATCTGTGAGCAATACTATGGTATCATAAATGGATTCAAGTGTGGCCCTTTTCAAGCCGATGGCAAAAACGGGAATACGCTTAGGTAAGGAAGATAGGCCTTTTGCCTAGATTGGGTCTTTATGGACAAAAGACAGGTTGTAGTTGAATTCCTATCAGGATAAGCTGCTAGAAGGAGAAAACCTTCTAAAAGAAGAGTTCAAGAGACTGTGAAGCTTGGGTATAGTGAGAAATATCTAACTAGATGCTGAGAGCCATATCAGGTGGATGTTCTAGGCAAGATTGTCCAGCCAAAGGAACAGAAATGAGGAGAGTGAGAGGATCAAAGAGTCCCAGGGTCTCCTATGAAGGGCTGATCTTACTTGTCTTTGGGAGAAATAGTTACCTCAGGAGAGAAATGCTCTTCTTTCAGATCTGGAAGGGGAAAAGAACCCAGAGACTCCTTGACTACCATTTATCCTACGAAGCAGCAGCAAGTTCTAGCAGTCATTATGGGAAGCTGGAAATCCTGGAGAGGAGACAGAATGTAGAAGCTGGAGAATTAGGTGGCTTAGAGAAGACATGTGGGGGAGATTGGGGATCCCCAGTCTTTTGTGGCATAAGGACTAAATGCATATTAAAGAATCAAACTAATCCTATCAGGCAGAGGTGGACAGAGACTCTGACATTTAGGATGAGAGGGCTGCATATCCATGTCCTTTCACGCTGGACTCAGCACATTCTTCTGAGCCTTCCTAGTGGAGGATAGGAGTCTCAGCGGAAGCCTTTTCCTCCTGTCCAGAATGCTGCTTGGCTTTTTAAAAAGAATTCTGCTGACTTACAGGCTGTTTTTGAATTGTAGATGCTAGAAGCAGGAGACACTATTTGATTTTTGTTCAGTTTGGGTTCAGTTTAGTTATTTTGATTACTTATTCAGTTTAATAATTGCAGCCATAAAGTCTCTGTTTTGAAACTCTATTAAATAATGGAGAGTGATTAGATGAAGTTTAACACACAATAGAGCATAGCGCATATTGTGGGTAGTGTGAAATATGAAGAAAGGATGCTTTTCATCTTTTGTGCTATTGATTCTGGTTATAACGACCTGACCAAGGTAAGAATTGATAATGAAAAGTAGATAGCTTTGATCTAAGACAAAAGAAGCTCCAAAGGAGGATTGCAATTATAGTCTGATATTATTTAAGTTCTAGGAACGCTTCTGAGAATACTTTGTAAAGATCTTTGTCAGTATTCCCACGTTTGAGTTTAAAGATAGTTTGTAATCTATAGCTTTGATTTAGATTTTAGATTGAGAAAGTTCAACATTGTGTCAGCATATTGTTAGCCTTGTTTTCAGCACTCTCAGACTTTCCTTAGATGTGTAAAGGATAAACTCTGACAGGTTCTACTGAAAGACTCCTGTCTGGGCTCTTTTTTAAAAAAATACTTATTCTTTCATATTACATCTCAATTGTTATCCCATCCCTTCTATCCTCCCATTCCTCCCTCCCTCCCACTTTCACCCGATTCCCCTCCCCTATGACTGTGACTGAGGGGGACCTCCACCTCCTGTATATGATCCTAGAAATCTACAAGTAGAACATTATGACGGGCAGATCTGGGCCCAAGGGTTCTGCACAAACTATGGCACCAACCAAGGACAATACATGCAGTAAACATTAAACCCTGACCCAGATCTAGCCAAGGGACAGGTCATTCTCTACAGATGAGTGAGGAGTGGGGACTGACTTTCACATGAACTCTGGTGCCCCATATTTGACCACATTCCCTTGATGGGGAGGCCTGGTGGCACTCAGGAGAAGGATAGCAGGCTACCAAGAAGAGACTTTATACCCTATGCTCCTTTTTCAGTGGAAGTGACAGTCTAGCTGGGGTGCAAGATCCTAGCAAAACAACGAAAAGATACAACTCATGAAACATCGATAATGAGAAATGTCAGAGTCATGTGAAATAGTTCAAGAGGCACATGAACTATCTGTGTTGTTGACTTCTTTATGTCTGTGAAACAAAACCAGGAGGTAGAGAGTAAACATTCTTAGACACTCAGTAATGCTTAGTTGAAATTAAATTCTGTTAGGGAAATAATATATGATTGACACTTATCTTTCTTTATCCTTTCCTTAATTTACTTTGGGCATACACACACACACTCACACCCACACACACACACACACACACACACACACACACACACACACACACACATAAACACACACACACACACACACACACACACACACACTACACATGGAGGGGTCAAATGCCTGCATATCCTTGCCATTCTTTACCTTATATTTCAGTCACTGACAATATAAGAACAATATGATTTATATGTACTTCAACTGCTACCTTCTCATTGATATATTCAAGAAATGTTTATGGAGTATCTTTTATGCTCTGGGTTCTCTTCTATGCATTGGTGATTTAGCAGTAAACAGAATGGTTAAAGTGTATGATCCATTCTAGTGTTTGTACTGGGAGCATAGAAACAAATATGAAAAAAAACCCCAATATGCTAACTTGGCATATTATAGATAGGAAATCCTCATTTTCATTGTGAGTCACATGGACTCATATATGGATGTGGCTGCCGGGCGGTGGTGGCGCACGCCTTTAATCCCAGCACTCAGGAGGCAGAGGCAGGCGGATCACTGTGAGTTCGAGGCCAGCCTGGTCTACAAAGTGAGTCCAGGACAGCCTAGGCTACATAAGAGAGACCCTGTCTCAAAAAAACCAAAAAAAAACCAAAACAAAACAAAACAAAACAAAACAAAACAAAACAAAAAAAAACCCCAAACATATATGGATGCGGGAAATTCATTTGATCACAGGCCTTGGAGGACCCTTGAAAACATGAGGCATAAATTATTGTACTACTTTAATTAAAAGGAAATTTGGGACAGAGATGGTGATCATAAATTGTATAAAGTCAAATTGAAGTGGTGAACTTAGAAATTACTATTAAGTCAAATCAATAGTTAATTTCAATTTAAAGGATGGTTTATTTCTCAATAACAGTTAAAAAAAAAAACCTGGACAAACCCCTCCAATTACCTAGCCATTTAAATTATGTAAAGAGTCTTATCATATAGACCAATGCTGTTTCATTTTAGCCCCAATGTTAATAATTATTTTCTTTTTTCTTTTTTTTTAAATTTATTTTATTAATTTATTCTTGTTACATCTCTATGGTTATCCCATCCCTTGTATCCCCCCATTCTCCCCTCCCTCCCATTTTCCCCTTATTCCCCTACCCTATGACTGTTCCTGAGAGGGATTACCTCCCCCTGTATATGCTCATAGGGTATCAAGTCTCTTCTCGGTGACCTGCTGTCTTTCCTCTGAGTGCCACTAGGTCTCCCCCGCCAGGGGACATAGTCAAATGTGAGGCACCAGAGTACATGAGAAAGTCATATCCCACTCTCCACTCAAGTGTGGAGACTGTCCTGTCCATTGGCTAGATCTGGGTAGGGGTTTAAATTTTACTGCCTGTATTGTCCTTGGCTGGTGCCTTAGTTTGAGCGGGACCCCTTGGCCCAAATTTTCCTATCATTACATTCTACTTGTAGGTTTCTAGGACCCACTGGATCCTTCTACATTGCTATTCTTCCATGGTTCTCTTATCTAGAATCCTAATAGGATGTCCTCCCCTCTGTCCCAGTTTCCTGGTAAGGGAAGGCTTTTGTGGGACATGCTCCTTGGGCTAGTATGCAGATATAAGTGAGTATATACCATTTGAGTCTTTCTGCTTCTGGGTTAACTCACTCATTATGAAACCATAACTCCTTAGTTCATGTTCATAAATATAGCATGCTTATAGTTTGTCCGTTTAACTATATGTGGGCTCTCAATTATAAATTCTATGACTACTTGGCTTTTCTTCTCATATAAAAAAGTGACAGAAATATGAAAGCCCTCAGACTGGGGACTAGATTTGGGACTAAGTGTCTCCTAGTGATTGAGCATTGGTGTGGAGGGAGGCCTTCCCATCAGACAAGAGGCTGAAGCAGAAGTCCACCGTTTGTTTCATTCTTTCATCATGAGACTGCCTTTAGCAAACCTTCTGTGAACTCTACACTTTTGACAAGGTTTTAGTGGACAGTATATCCCCATCAGCCACTCCCCTCCCATGTATTAGTCTTGTTTTGGGCTCCTGCCCAAGGTTGTATGCTCAGGGCCATACATCCTTGGGACCCTAATTCACCCTGTTATATAGAGCCTTTACTTCTAATTCTTAGCAGCCACTTTATTTCTTGGAGTTTTATTCGTTTCCTGCTCAAAGGGTTGAGGTAAATTTAGATGACAGTCCATTTGCTACAGTACTGACCTTTCACTAATATTGTAATCTCTGAAATAAATTCCTTTTGTTTAAAGTGACTGGATGCTCAACATAATAGCTAATTCCCACTTTAAAATATAATATGTATATGATCGGATGGGCTGCCATTAAAAGAAAACAAAATGAGAAATCAAGTTCAGGGGTCTTGTACTAATAATACCTTATAGACGAAAAGCACTTTTCCATAAACATTTGTTTCTTCTTTAATAATTTTAGAATTAATCTACTTCATTGGCAATAAAGGTGATCAGCAGTTGAAATTTTTTTGCTTTTAATATCTAAAGTGAAGAAGCAGTGCAAGAATATTCATGCACATCGAGAAACAGATAAACACACACACACACACACACACACACACACACACACACATCTGGATACAATGTCAGAAAACTCTTCCTAATTTCTTTTAACATCTTATACATTATTTTAAAATTAAATAAGTGGAAAATGGCAAGATGGCTCAATTCATAAAGTCCCTTGCTGGCAAGCATTATGAACTGAGTTTGATCTTTGGAATCCATATGGTGGGTGAATACAACCAATTCCACACGTACTGTGCTCTCACCTCCATTAGTGCTGGGGCATGCATGGATGCACGTGCCCATGTTAAATAAATAAATGTTTGAAAAAGGAAATGAAATTAAAAATTCAATCTTTGGATGTGTGAGGGGTTGATGTTTACTGAATGTTTCCCATTTCACCTCAAAGGACTTTTTTCCCTGACAAATTCCTAAATCACCATTTTTTTAAAGACAAATATGTCATTTAGCAAATCCTAATATTGTCACAGTAATATAGGGTTGTTCATCAGCCAGGTCCACTAAATATTTAAGACCGTGAACAAGTATTGTAGGAAAGCATAGTATAATGAGACACAATAGGTAACAAAGGAAAACAGATGAGCAAATTTTAAGTCTCAGGTTATGAACTTGGTCTTCCTAGATAACAGGGTTGGAGTCTGTCTCCCAATTTGATTATAATTGTACATAAAAAGAGATTTTTTTTTAAAATTTGTGTCATGAAATGTTAAGCAAAAGTACACCAGGAGAACAGTTATAAATCCTTAAAATAGAAACTTCTCTGAGAGTCCTCAGAAGTAAGATAATGTAGTCTGTAAAAAACAAAACAGAGCAAGCAACAACAACAACAAATCCCGTTCCCTCTTAGCCACTTGAGTGTGGATAAAATAGTGGGCTCACCAGACACTTCTTCTGTTGAAGACCTGTGGTATGGAAGAAGGATGCCACGTTCTAGAGCACCTCCATGGCGCCTGAGAACAAAGGTTCTCAAACTCCAGTGGCCATGAGAACCTGATGAGATGTACAGACTTCCAGCCTTTCCTCCCCTGAAGGTCTTTGTCCTGCTGGCCTAGAATGGAGACTAGAAGGTGCATTTAGCAAGCACTTTAGGTGCTTCTGACGAAGGATGTGTTTATGGTATTTAAATGACGGTTAAAAGTTTTTTTTCTACATGGCAGGTAGTTATTCTGGACAGAGTCACTGCTAAAGACTGTGGGGTAGGTGTGTGTGTGTGTGTGTGTGTGTGTGTGTGTGTGTGTGTGTGTGTGCGTGTTTGTGTGTATGTGTGTGTGTGTGTCTTAGTGATTCATAATAGCCACAGTGATGTTGGGCTATTATCTTATATATGCTTTATTTGCTTAAAATAAATAATTTGGAATTTCAATTTTTTAACCTGCCCCCTTACTAAGAAGTTACTTTCCAATAATTCCAATAGTTGTCACTAACATACTGTCATGAGCACACACATTGCTTAGAAAGGATTGTGCCATATATATATATATATATATATATATATATATATGTGTGTGTGTGTGTGTGTGTGTGTGTGTGTGTGTGTGTGTATATATATATATATATATATTCTTTTGATAATACTTGACTAATACATTTTATTTTTGTTGTTTGACAAATCTTTTCTATTGCAACACAACATGCACACATACACACACATATCTACTTACTACTCACCCCATAAAAGGATCCTGCAACAAAAAAAATTCCTACCCCGGAGCTCTCTTCACACCTTGCAGGCAGCTCTGAACATCTCTTTGCTTTTGGTGGGCTGGTCAGAGTCTCCTCCCCAAGTCATTGTTTACTCCTTCTTATACTGCTGAGGAGGAACTATAGAAATCTTCCAGGCTTTTAGTTCTCCCAGAGTTGACTTCCCAAGGCTCCTGCTCGTCCCATTATTTCACAATTAAAAATACATACTGTCTACAATGAGAAGTAACCCCCTGGCATGTTTTGAGAATGTGGCTTTTGTACATTGTTCAAAACGTACAATAGTGTTTTCAGAGAAGCCCTTTGTGGGCTTAGTAAACATGCATGGTAGGTGAGAGGGCCTTTTTATTGTACATTTGACCATAATCAATATTTTTCTTCAAATTCATTCGCAATTATTGTACCTAGGTAAGTTCAACCAAAAATATACCTCAACCTAGAAAGGTCCTCAGTCATCCTAAGAAGACTTAGACTAGTGAAATTTTGTTGTTGTTGTTGTTGTTGTTGTTGTTGTTGTTGTTGTTGTTGTTTTGCACAAGGAACTCGCACTCTCTGTGGGTCCCAAAAACCAGTATTGCTCCAGAGTATTGAAAATGAGGTCTCCAACCAGATTCATCAGCCTTAGAGGGGCCATCACCATAGCCTCCTGTTCAACATGCCAAGAGTGAAACAGAGCATTGTGGTGGAGGAGGCTTGCTAAGAGACTCTATCAGTGGCTGGGACTGACTGACTTCTACTGAGCACCCTAAGACTTAGGTGTGGGAATATCCCTATGAAAGAACAAGTGGAGTGCTGAAAAAGTTAAGTCTAGCTCCATGTTCTGAATCCCTCTGTACGAGCATCTTTACATTATCTCACAGTTTAATGACTATTTCTGGTCTCTTTCTGCAGTGCTCGGGATCAAGCTCAGGGTACTGCACAGCCTACGCACATGCTTTTCTTCTGAGATCCACCCCTGCTCTTACTCAACATTTCCATTTCATTTCACTCAAGATATTCTCATTCTTAATTATTATAGCTTACAAAGGGAGATGTACTGTGCATATTTTAAATTGGTTTCCTTTTTTATTCAAGCCTCAGTCAACATTAGGGTCTACCTGCCTTTGTTCAGCATTACTTTGTTTGTTTGTTTGTTTCATGAGATGGAGTCTTACTATGTAACCCAGGCCACTCTCCACCTCATGATATGGCATTAACACCTCGAGTGCTGGGGTTAGAGATATAATCTGCCGCACCTGCCTTCCAAGTGCCATTTAAAGTAAGTCTAAACAAAGCAGGACAGTGCAGGCTTGTCTTCTATTGTATTTGGGAGGCTGAGGCAGGAAGATCTGATATTCAAGGCCAGAAAGCATGGGGCATACTTCAAGGCCAAGCGTAGTGAATTAGCAAGACCATGTTTCAGAATAAAATTCAAACCCAGAGAGGTAGCAATGTAGGTCAGTGTATTTTAGGAGCTTCACTTCATTGCTCAGTACTGCCAATAATAAAAAAAAAAATTGAAAGGAAAAAGGAAAAACAAAAGTAGGTATTTATTCTGCCCTTCAGAGCTAGTTATGTTGTTCTGAAGCAGTCTTTACTGGAAAAGTAGAATATATGAGCAATAAGCTGTGGGAAAAAGTGGGGACAGGGTTTTTCTGAGCAGCAATCTAAGCATATGTGTTCTGTCAAGGAGGGCAGAATGGCCCCTGTAAGGTATGTTTTTAATGTGGTTCCAAGTTGGTTGCTCCAAGGAAGAAGCAAATCCCTGTGGACTACCAAGCTCTCTTGCCATACAAAGTCACTAAACTTGTTGAAATGCTGAGCCTTCAAAGATCCTGGAAGGTGATGTTCAAGGTGACAGAGGGGGTGATTTTGGTCTATCTTTCAATTAGCTCTATTAGAACAAGTTATTTAGTTCATACTATTTATAAGCTATCATCCAAGCTACTGAGGTAGTGAATGAATGATGTCTCTATGAGAGCAGTTTACCCATTGTCATTAGTCCAAGTGCCTTGCTACTATGCCTCCTAAGTCCATTCTCTCTTCAGTGACAAGCTGAGCACTTGACTCTGTAATGATACATATAAAAATTTAAATAGTGAATCACCTGACAGGTCTACACCTGAAAGACCCAGCGTCTTTCAATGGAAAGTTTCATTTCTTAGTGGGACATGATGTTCGTTTAGGTGGGTAACAGTGTACATTTCAACTTGATTGGCTAATACAAAATAATTATCTTTCTGTGGAGGACCCAACTATTCTAAAATATGTATTCTCATTGGCCAATAGAGGATACCAGGAAATTCAAATGGCTTAATAGGTCTAGACTTATTGCTTTGTGAAACAACTTCTTTTTGATGGAATGCTCTCTCTCATATTCTCTTCTTCTTTAATTAGGGACAATCCAGCGTGAGGAGAATGTTACTATTTCCTCTGTATAAGTGGCAAAAGTGCTAAAAAATCTGCATGACTTGCTTCTTGTCTCCCAACTTCTTTTTTGTAGTTGCAAGCATGGTTTTGACCTTTCTGAACTAATAATGGGCTAGCCAGAGCTCAGGGTGACATGATTAAGAAGCAAAGCTTTTGTTCATAAAAAGAAAAAGAAAAAAATCATTTTGAGCTTTGGTTTGCTTTCAAATTCCTTGGGTTGACTGAGTTTAAACAAACAAACAAATAAAGCAGGCTTGTTACCCTTTGGCTGATAGATCTTAAAAATCAAGAAAATGTTCAAATATTTCCAATAATTGTATCATAAAAAAATCCAAAGAAAACTGAAAGACATCTTTAATGTTTACAGTAGAGGAAAAAAAACCACCTGGTTAAAATGAGTCTCTGTTGATAACCCAGTTGCTATATTGAAGGTAGAAAATATTGGTATGCTGAATTCACAAATGAAACATTCTGGAAGTGCTAACCGTCCAACATCCAGAAATCATCTTCCCTTCAGCCTTCTGCACATGGGATGCTAAACTCATTTCCACACAGTTGTAACCTAATTAGGCCTTCAGAGGTAGTCTCCTGAGGCCAGTGACTAACAATATCCAGCCCTCAGTTTGGCTTTATTCACATTAAAAAGGAGCCTTCAGTCCTTCAGGAAACACAGTTTCATTAAAGCAAACAAATTCCAGGGAAAACCAATCGAGCTGTAAAGAATTTACATCCTTCTTTTTATAAATGATCCTCCTGGCTCTCTCTTTTTTTAATCTCCCTTAAAGTTGGTTGGTTTTTTAATCTTCTTAAAACTGTCACTTCCCTTCCTTTCTCCCATTTTTGCCAAGTACAGTCACCTTGATATATTGGTAGCAGCCAAGAGCCCATTGCTGAAGACGTATGTTCTAAATATTTTCATCGGATTCCATATGGCTACGTATCATGTAGGGACATTTTTCAGTGGTGCTGGGTACTGTCTTGGGAATTCAAAAGTACCCCTTGAGGCACAAAGTCCTCTGTGTTAAACCTAAAATAGTAATGTTCATTTCAATCATCTAGATTATAGCTATAGAAATGTCTTACGGGTTAGACTTTCCATCACCAGCGATGCCTCTACATCTATGCTTGCTTGAGGTTTAAACCTTCCTAATGTGTTTTTCCGTAGTGAGCAACTGGCCTAACTCACCTGCTGTTTCTATGAAATAGAGCAAAAATGTGACTTGATGAAAGTTAACAACTTATGCTTGTTTAGATATAATCTTTTCAATCAAGTTATTCCAGGGGTGCACCTGGTTTGGCCTCTACCTGCTTCACTGGAGTGGAAGGAAGCAGTAGCTTAGCAGTAGAGGCAAGGCAAAGGCAGGCTGGGGAGAAGTGGTTCCTCATGGATGCCATTTGCTTTGTGATAGGGAAAGCACCAAATAAATCCTTTGACAAAGCATTTTATTCCCAAATTGGCTTAAATGGGTTGATTGCCGAAATAGACTCTCAGAAAAGAAAAACAGAGCTCAAATTAAATATATTTGAAAATGAAAGAGCGGTGTAGTTGTCAACAATTACCACAGGAAGCAAACGCTGTGCAGATTATATATTTGTATGTGTATTACTTCCTTAATGACTCTAGTTCATTGTCAGGTTAAATATATTCTGGTGAGGATCCCGTGGAACTCTGCCATTGAATGGCATAATTCTTCCCCTCATAGTGGTGAACTATAACTCTAAACCCTTTTTTAAATCTTGTGCTTTCATATTTTAAACATAGTTTTATGAGATTCTTTGGTCTTTAATATATGAATTATTTTATGACGACGCTTAATAAAATAACTGGGTGCCTTTGTAGAGGACATGGCTTGAGGCTGATAAATTGATGCCTTTTGTACAGAATAAATGAAGGGTCACATGAGGGTCAGGTAACACATAAAATTGGACACACAAACTGTTTACTCTGTTAGAATATGCCTTGGGGATGCCTCTCAATCATGCTGGTATTTATTTTTGACTGTTTATTCTCAAGGATGGCTTAGGTCTATGAACAGTATCTACTGGTCAAATGCAACTTATTTATTGAAACTCCCATGTAGTTGGTTCCGTGACATGTGTGCTGTTTTCTCATCAAAGGCACAGTCTTGTCATGAAGACCTTCATAAATCATACGCTAAGAACAGCTCCTAACTGCCGACCATTTTCTTTTCAAATACCTGTTGTTAATCTTCCTGACAGTACTGACAGTCCTGTGCCTGCAGCTCAAAATCCACATGTTGGAAGTAGCTAAAAACCCCAAGCTTACTGAAAGATAATATCTATTCAAGGCAGAGACCTTATCTTCTCACGTGCAGTGCCAGCAGCAGCAGCACACTCAGTTCAAGGAGAAGCTTTCCACAAGGATTCAGAATTTATTCTTCATCTATTATTAGTACTAATAATTGATAAAGGTCACTATTGGTCATACTAACTATTGGATCTACCATTTGCTTAGGGCCAGGTATTTATACATACATTTACTTAACATGTGAGTGTATATACAACACAAATATTTAATGTAAATAGACGATGTACCTAATGTGCAAAAGATTGTTACTATGCTGTGATAGCAGGAGTGGGGATTATTATGTTTGCCATTTCTTTTCCTCCTCTTCCTTCTCCTCCTCCTCCCCCCTCTTTCCCCTCTTTCCCTTTCCTTCTCATCCTCCTCCTCATCCTCCTCCTTGTCTTCATCATCGTTGTCGTCCTTCTCTTCCTCTTCCTCCTCCTCTTCCTCCTCCTCTTCCTCCTCTTCCTCCTCCTCCTTCCTCTGTTTCTTCTTCTTGTGTGTAGCCTTGGCTTTTCTGGACTCCCTTTGTAGACCAGGTTGGCCTTGAACTCACAGAGATCTGCCTGCCTCTGCCTCCCTGAGTGCTGGGATTATAGGCATGTGCCACCATGCTTGGCCAGTTTGCCATTTCTAAGTTGGAGGTCACTACAGCCCTTGCTTTGCTGTCACTGTTTAATGGGGCAGTCAGCTTTACTATACGAAGCAGAAATTCCCTACAGATCTTCCGCCTTGGCCACAGTTCGAACACAAGTTCACTGGCAGAAGTAGGCTGCCAGGTGTCTCCTGTTTCAAGAGTACTCCTCAATGGTTCCTGTAGCCTCTTGTTAAGTGTGGGTTTGAATTCTCTGTGTCAGCTGGATATTGCTTCTTCATGCATGGGCTTAGGGCAATTGCAGAAGTTGCTCTTTCTGTTTTTAGCTCACTTTGTAAGTCAATACATAGGAAGAAAGAGATATTTGAGCCCCATCTTTGAGCCACAAAGGATGAGGCATGAAGACTCATCAGGTGTAGAGTTGATGTTCAGATTTCCTTCTAAGTTTAAGGTCAAGTCTGAACCTTTGGAGATAGGAGAGTTTAACATCAGAAGGGAGCCTTGGAGTCATTACTTCATCATTTTATGTCTAGACTAAATCCTTAAACACATGACTTAATATTAAGACCAGGCTTTAATATAGAGCTCTTCAGTTGGCCTTCATTTTTGGATACATCATATTTGTACACATTTATGAGATTCATTGTGGTGGCTTAAATTTGCTGGATTGTGATCTATTGAGTGTAAATGCCATATCTACTACCTTTAAAAGAATATCTTTTCCTTGCCTTCTATCCCAGTAGGCATAAAGTTATTGTGTAGTTTAAATTCTGATTTCCTGCCTAGAAGTTGTATAAACTCTGCTCCCCAATTGTTCCTCTGTTACATCAAGAAAGCAGCCTACAGCCAATTGATGAACAGGGAAGAAAATAGGGTTGGACTTCCTGCCAGCCAGGGGAGTAGTTAGGATTGAACCAGGGGATTCGGCCACAAGGGTAGATAGAGGTCCAAGGAGGATCAGGATGAAGGGGCTGGAGTCCAGGAAAGCCTCAAAGTACAAGTATCACGGGGATGTTTTCTGGGAGTAAGACAAAACAGCATAGAGGGTTAAGAACAGACTTAAACTGGTTATTCTAGCATGCTCATTTTGTTCCTCTCAAAGGATGTATAAGTATTGATATGTTTTCTTCAGGCATCCATCACTTTCCTCAGAAATCTTTGCCCTTACTTGCTAAGTACCTTATACGTTTCCAAATCACTTACAACTTAGCATTTGCAAAAAAAAAAAAAAAAAATATTAGTTACCTCTTCTAATTAATCTCAACAAGGATTCCCAGGAAGAGAAGACTAGAGGAAAAAAGTACAATGTAGGTGACTTATTGTTTAAGTGAATCCCAGGAACAAAAGACAAGGGAGAGTGAAAGCTGAGGAATGAGGCCAGAGGAGAGGAAGAACAACAGGAGGACATGATTTAGGGATTCCACTGCTGTGGAAGCTATTCATCTGGGACCTTCAGAGAGGCCCACAGACTGTCTGCAATAATTAACCCCAAGTTGAAAATTCTCCTGATCTATGAACCTACCAACTTCCTAGATGTACACAAGCTAGTCAGTACCTACCCAAGGAGTGGTCAGGGAAGAGTTACCATATGCTTGAAGAGAGAAGCTATGGGTTCTCAGTGAAGCAGACATTGGGTCCACTAGGAGTTCTCTACTTAGATATGCCTAGAATTGGAGCTGAGGCCATAGGATGCAAGCAGTTCACACAGAAGCAATTTTCTATGCTTGTGTTCATTTACCCCCCGCCCCACCAATAGCCAGAAGCAAATGGAGGGTGTTTAAAACAATAGAAGAAATTCAAGTAATGTGTTTTGACTCAATATTTGAAAGGGAGGAATAAAATAAACTTGGTCTCTGAAAGAAGATTAGATTTAAATCCCAGATGAGAAGCATATCAAAAGTTAAGTCTTAGTGTTCTTGTTATAGGTGTGGATCTGAGTTTGGGAGTTCCTGCAGAACTACTCAGTGTCTTGTATGCCATGGGAAAGGAGTGGACCAGGGACACATGGTTATATATAGAAACAGAGTCAGTTAATTAAGACCGTGTAAACACCCACCAAATGGGAGTGTGCTAGTGTTGGGAAATCTCCCAAAGTCCTGGGCCAGGACATTTACTGAGCATCTGCCATTTCCATGTGTATATATTGCAGTTTTCTTTAAGCATGGTCCTTTTTTTTTTTTTTTTTTTTTTTTTTTTTTTTTGTACAAAATCCAGACGGGGAAGGGATTCCAGTCTTTCCTTAACAACTGATTTCTTTTTTTTTTTTTTATGCTTATGAATCTATTTAATTATTCAAACTGCTAGAAAATATGTATTTTGGATTACAAATTGTATTTGATTCAGCTGTAACACAGGAGATTCCCCTAAGAATTTCAGACAAATTTCTGTCAAAAAAAAAAATCTAATGTCAAGTCTATGTGTTCTATCAAAATATATTTTTTCATTTGTGCATCAAATCATATCACTGTCAGCAAACTTGTTTCATAAGTATTAGTAAATAGTTCCAAAGTGTGTCCTTTATAACTCCTAGTGGATCTACTCAACCACCCTGTGTTTGTGGTTCGTGTTCTCGGTACAGTGGGAGATTAGAGAAAGAATAGTACAGAATCTGCGAAAGCTCCAGCTCTCCACAGCAAAGTAGGAGAGAAAAGGGGCTGGATTTAACAACGTCTCTTGATTTTCACTCTTGAAATTTTAGCTTCTCTCCCTGGTGATGATTTTAAACACTAGCAAATGAACTCTTAAAAATACATGTTTGGGCAAGCATGCGGATTGAATATTTAGAATTAAGAAAGAATTATTTAATAGTGGCAGCAATGCTGATATTCTAACCATTGAAAGGGAATGTTAGTCTTATACCATCCAATAATAAATCCTGATTTCAAATTCATTAGCAGTAAGTATTAACTCCTGGGTCCAAATGGAGAGCCTCTAATGACAGAGCTGCATAGGGAGCAGTGACTCAGACTAGTCAGGGTAGCAAGAATCAGGGGTCAAGGCTGATTCCACCATTTTGGTCTCACCATGATACATAAGTGGGACCATGGTAGTATAGCACTTGTTTCTGTCATACGTGTAGCATGTCTCTGGAACTGCACTGTCTTTGTTGCAGATATTGCTCTGTGTGGCAGTAACAATCTGATCACCCAGCTCCACTTCCACAGGATCGCATTTCTTATAGATGTCTTAGTTATGGGGTTCATACATTGCTGTAGCATAAATGCAAAACACAGGTGATTGATCAACTCCCGGGTTTGCAGGAAAGCTTAATGGACAGGACATTCTCCACAGTTATGTGGAGAGCGGGGACTGACTCTGACATGAACTCTGGTGCTCCATATTTGACCACCTCCCCTTGGTGGGAGGCCTGGTGGCACTCAAAGAAAGGATAAGCAGGCTACCAAGATGGGGCTTGATAGTCTATGACCATGTAGTGGGGGAGGGTGTCCCCCTCGGTCATAGACCTAGGGGAGGGGAATAGGGTAAAAGCGGGAGGGAGGGAGGGATGGGAGGATACAAGGGATGGGATAACAATTGAGTTGTAATCTGAATAAATTAATAAAATTAAAATAAACAATTAAAAAAAGAAGTAACATGTAGATAGGAGCCCTGTGCTCTGTCCAGTGTAGCATATAGCTCAAACCTGAACCACGGTTGCAACTGTTTGAGGCTCGCCTGTTGCCTGGGGTGTTATTTTAAGAAAGCAGAAGCAGCGTCATTTGCACACTCCTTATAGACACATACCATTTGTCAAACAACTGATTTCTTTAATCAGTTTTTGTTGTTGTTCCTGCTCAACTCGTAGCTCTTCACAATATCTTCACCTCCGGAATCCTTTATCTAGGTGGCCAAGTCTTGGTTCCAGAGCCCCTGAAAGAGGAGAGGTTCTACACTGCAAAGGACATGTGTGTGTTCCAGAGTGAGGGAGATAGGAGCCTAGGTCATGAATGAGTTGACTCAGAAACTCTTCTGGCCAGGGAATGCATGATGATCTCTGTGACTGTGTGCCACTTTGATGAAACAGACCAGCTGTTCTCTACTGTGGGCTCCATTGGTAAAGCTGGTATAAAGAATAGTTATTCATCCCCCATGAACAAGGTAATGTAAGGATAAAACAGGGGAGCCAGTGCTTGGAACAGAGCTAAAAGAAAAAGGCTCAACTCTATTGGTGAATGTCATACAGTGTGGTGACTCATGGACCTCCATGTGCAGCCACTCAAGCAGAAGAATTTGTTCCTGGAATAAGGATTTAATCAGTACCCTTAAGGTATTAGGATGCATTCATTATATATTTGCAGCATACCTGTGTTTTAATGGTTTAACATGAAATCTCTCTCAGTGCATCTATCCCATTTGCAAGTGAAATGTCAGGTAAAATGTAATTGAATCTGGTTTTAAGCCATATTTGCATGTTCGTGTTTGTGAAATTAGTGTGCTTATAGTAACCAGTCTCCTAGCCACCTGTGTATAACACTTGGCTGCATAGACCATCTGATGGCAGCTTCTTCAGTGGCTTATTTACAAAGGGCACAAGAGACGGCCCATGTCAGTATCCAGAGGACATAATGTGTTAATGCTAGGGTAACTTTCTCCAATCTCTATTTTTCTAACACACTCTCATCTGATAATGAATAATACTTGTAGCTATTTTGAATGTGAAAGTCAGTATAGCATTCACAGCACTTGGTAGATAGTATGAGCTAATGTTATTACATTTAATACAGTTAACATTAATTTAGCTCATTATAATTGGCAAGCACTGTGAATGCCTGTGGATGTGTAGTTATCTTCAGGATTGTGGATATGGCCGCAGCTTCCCAGTTGAATGTATTTCTATCTCTCCATGTTTACTTTATTGCAAATTTACATCATTTTGCCTTATTTTCTTCATGGCATAGTAACCTAATACCTCTCTAGTTCTAATACAAGTGTATTTTCATTTAAAATATTTTATTAGCAATTACATGCATGTATAGAGCATATTGTGAACACCTTGCTCTAATTACCCTTTCTCATCTCTGTTACACTTAACTTTTGCTTACTCTCTTCTTCCAAACTATGCCTGCTTCTGTCCCCACATCTTTATGTGCACGTGTGTGTGTGTGTGTGTGTGTGTGTGTGTGTGTGTAGCTCTTGTGTAGATTCCCACAGATGTTGTGTGCTCTAGATTGTGACATCCATTCTATGATCCAAAGACAGAGTTTGAAAGCACTACTTTCTATAATCTTTCAGCTCTTAGAATGTTTCTACTCCATCTTTCTTCATGGTCCCTCAGTCTTTTTTTTTTATTATTAATTTATTCTTGTTACATCTCTATGGTTATCCCATCCCTTGTATCCTCCCATTCTCCCCTCCCTCCCATTTTCCCCTTATTCCCCTCCCCTATGAATGTTCCTCAGAGGGATTACCTCCCTCTGTATATGCTCATAGGGTATCAAGTCTCTTCTCGGTGACCTGCTGTCCTTCCTCTGAGTGCCACTAGGTCCCTCAGTCTTTCAGGGTGATATAAACATCTTTTTTAGGGCTTGATACTTAACAGCCAGTTACTGTCAGAAGTCTGATCACTTGTGAGTGTCTGCACAGGCAGAACTTCTAACAGGAAATCAGGACTTTTCTGGCAGTGGTGCTGAATTTCCCATGACCGTCTTCTTCTATTCTTCAGAATCCTTAAATTCATATCAGCTCCAATCTATATAATTCCATAATGACAACAATAGATAAGAAGCTGCAGCACACTTGCAAGAATACATCAAATGGCTTGATTTGGAACTTCTGAAGGTTTAAACCTTTGTGTATAGCACACAAAATTTGTTATTTCCAGGATGAAAAAGTGAGTAAGATGGCATTCAGGTAAGCATCAGGAAAGAAAAGAACACACACTTGCACTGTTTTCTGCAGGACTCTTGATGGGATGACTGTAGCCCGAGCTTGCTGGCTTTCATTTTAACTTAGACTTTATTGGTATTTTATTCTTCATTAATGTATGAACATGCTTGAGGAAACACATAACATTTATTCTGATGTTTTACAGAGATGTGTTTGAGATGTGAAACATCCATGGCTCTTTTGGTTTCTATGAAAGAATTTGAATGTGGATACTGACTTCAATAGCTAGTCCTAGGATCCGTAAAATATTTATCTGAGAGAACTTAGTGTTTTCTGGTGATCACCAATTTGCCTATAGAGTGAAGAAGAGTATCTGTAAATAAAATTGCAGGTTATCAAAAAACACATAATGCTGGTTAATTTATGTGGGGGAAAATGAGCTATTTTCAAGCAGCTGTGAGCCATTACAACCAATGGGAGAAAAAGATCACTTTGCCTGTTCTTCACACTTAATAAATATTTGAGGAATTAGAGACGCAGTGAACTATGTTGGTGTTTATAAATTTCCCCTTTTGTTAAGTCAGGGAAATCTCATTTTATGTCAAAGAATTTCTCCATGGGACTGTATGTATTTTTAATCAAATTAGAGCAACAGATCGATGGCTATAACAGGAGGTTTATTTACCCAAATCAATATACAGTAATTATTATATCACATCATGCTTGAGAGTTGGCTGGAGCATATCGACAAGTTAACCTTGTCCCTTGAGTAAGTGGCGATGTTAAGAAGGAGCAAGTGTGCAGTTTCAGTCATCAGGTGCTCAAACCAAGCTTCACTTAGACAAGCAGATTCATGGGTAGGTCAAGAAGGGAATGGGGTGGGGAAAATGCAGCAGGGCGGGGGTACAAGGTATCTTGCTGTTTACAAATAGCCACAGAGAGGCTCTCACTGTTCCCTACTCAACAGCCTCATCCAAGGTGTTCTGTTAAGAGCCTAGTGCAGTGGCTCTTAAGGCATTGGCTTGTAATGCCTTTTTGGGTGGGGTTCGGACAACCCTTTCACAAGGTATCACCTAAGATAATCCTGAATATAAGATATTGATGTTATGATTCACAACACTATCAGATTTAGTCATGAATTAGCAACAAAAATAACTTTATGGTTGGGGTCATCCCAACATGAGCAACTGTGTTAAAGGGTCATAGCACTAGGAAGTCTGGGAACCACTGGTCTAAGTAATTTGACAACTGGTCTGTCTTTATGGAATTTGACATATATAAATAGTGGCTCCTTGCTCTACTCACTCGGTTCTGTGCAACTTCTACTTAGAGTGGTGTAGTATGGAGTATGGAACTAAACATGTATGTAAATTTTTGTTTGGATTTAATTGTTTCTTATTTATACATCTCAGGAACATATTATTATCACCATTCTCTAACAAAACATACTCTCTCTTCCTCATAATCATGTTGGATAAGCACAACCAAGCCTCCAAAGGCTTTATTCCCCAAAGGTCCCCTTGCAGGACTCTGGCTTTCTCTCAGTTCTGTTTGTCAGGATCTCATGTACTTGTGTCATTTCTATATATAACCTATAATCTGAATGCGCCAGAAACAGGAATGTGATGGTCTTTGAGGCTCAAGGATGCAAATAGTGTCGCTTCATTTTCTCCTTCCTTCTCTTAGGTTGGGAAATCCCTGCTGATGACACAAGCTGGCAGCAAAATAAACATACAGATCCCATCCACTATTTCACACATTTTTTGTTCATATGCAATATTGGCATTTCGCAGGCTAATATGTGACAGTCTTTTGTTTGTTTTTGTTGTTTTTTGTTTTAAACTAGCAGTTCATTTGCACCAGCACCCTGGTGATCTTCCTCCTGTGCGGCAGTTTAAGAGGAAACAGAACCATTTATGAACCTACTAAAACTTGACAGGGCAGCAAAGCCTGATCCAAAGAGAGTTCTTTTATTCTCTAAATGTTCTCTTCCTCATTTAATTTTTGAATTGCATTCTTAATCCACATAGCCCAGGTGAGGTACCTAGTCTCTTGAGGCCAAATGAAACGTTGGAAGGCTAACACCGTGGGCTCTTGACAGCAACTTGCTGCTGCCGACTACATCCTGGTTTGTTGATATGATATGTGTAGCACAAATCCATTCTATCTCAATGCCAAGCTACCCACACCATGTATGGTGTGTCAGCTACTTCAGTCTTGGAGTGAGAGGACACAGCTTTCAGCCGAGGCTTAGTTTCTCTAAGGACAAAGAATAGAGGGACTGCAGGTGTTGTGAATTTACAGACCATAAAGCAAGTGTTGCAATTATTCTAGGTACCAGGATGCACTTCTTTTGTGGAACACAGCATCTGTTTATGAGACCTTTTATTTTAAAATGTCTCCTAGGGAGAGGAATACCCATACTTCCTCTTCCATATTATTAAGTGAATATCTTGAAGAATTGACCTTTACTGTATTCATCATTAAAGCAGGTGAGCCTGCTGGCATAGGAAAGTGTTGTTTGAAAATAAATTGCATTAACATATTATTGCAGCTTGTTCAGGGCCTGTTTACCTGTATTATGAAGTCTAATTACTTACATATTGTATTTTCTGTTTGTTATCTGCCTCTTTTCCAGCAATAAGATAATGCTCTTTGGCAGTAGGGGTTCTCACCTGATATTTTGGAAACTGGTGAATCGTGAATGTTTAGAACAGTTCTTGGTACATTATAGCTATATAGTGAATATTTATTAAATGATGATATGAGCGAAAGTCTCTCTTCTTTGATCTTTTTTTCTGAGTCTGTGTAAATGAAACAATATTCCTGGGAAATGGTTCTTGGTCTTTGTAATTTTATAGGCTAAGATACATTTTTTTAAAAACTGGTAGGGGAGGAATAAGTGGTGCTGTTGGCTATAATTATCAAATGTGATACATAAAAAATCAACAAAATTTAAATGGATCCAGTCAAAACTTTTAATAGGTCAGAGACAGCTCTTGCTCCCGCTATTAAGAGTCCCATATGAAGACCAAGCTACACAACTGTTACATATGTGCAGACAGTCTAGGCCAGTCCCATGCATTGTCTCTGGTTTGTGTTGCAGTCCTTATGAGCCCCCATGGGCCCAAGTGAATTGTGCTGATTCTGTAGCTTTTCTTGTGGTTTCCCTGACCCTCCACCTATAATCCTTTCTCCCTCTTCTGCAAGATTCCCCAAGGTCCAACTGATGTTTAGTTGTGAGTCTCCGCATCTGCTTCCACAGTGGTTGAATGAAGCCTCTATGATGACAGGTATGTTAGGCTTCTATCTGAAAATACAGCAGAACATTATTAACAGTGTCAGGGGTGGGCTCCATCTTACAGCATAGGTCTCAAGCTGGACCAGTCATTGGTTGGCCATTTCCTCATTTTGTGCTGCATCTTTACCCCTGCTCATAGTGCAGGCAGGACAAATTGTAGGTTGAAGGCTTTGTGTCTGGGTTGGTGTCCCGACCCCTTCATTGGAAATCTAGCCCGGTTACAGGCCGTTTGAGGCTCCTTATCCCCCATTTCTAGGAGTCTTAGCTAGGGCAACCGTCATAGATTCTGGGGAACTTCCATTGCCCTAGGTTTCTCTTTTGTTCCAGAGATATCCACCTATCCACCCCCAATTCTAATTCTGTCTTCCAGTACCATCTCCCTTGGTCCTCTTCTCACCTGACCCTTCCTGTCCCTATCCCCACCCAGTACCCACCACCACCACCACCCATGATATCTGTTCTAGTTCCTCTTCTCAGTAAGATTCAAATGTCCCCCCTTGATTCCTCCTTGTTACTTAGCTTTTTTTGGGTCCATGGATTGTAGCATGGTTATCCTTTACTTTATAGCTAATATCCACCTATAGGTGAGTACATACTATGCTTGTCTTTCTGGATCTGGGTTAACTCACTCAGGATGATCTTTTCTCATTTCATCTATTTCCCTGCAAATTTCATCATTTTGTTGATTTTAAAACTGAGTAATGCTCCATTGTGTAAATGTACAACCTCTTCGTTATCTATTCTTTGGTTGAGGGATACATAGGTTATTTCCAGTTTCTGGCTATTATGAATAAATCTGCTCTGAACAGATGAACAAGTGTGACATCCTTTGGGTATATGCCAAGGAGTGGTAGAGTTGGGTCTTCAGGTAGACCTATAATTCCATATTTTCTGAGAAGCTTTCAAATTGATTTCCAAAGTGGTTGTTCAAGTTTGCACTCCCAACAGCAATGGAGGTGGGTTCTCCTTGCTATCACTTGGGTTTTGATCTCACCCATTCTGTTGGGTCTAAGATAGAATCTCAGAGTCATTTTGATTTGCATTTCCCTGATGGCTATGGGTGTCGAACATTTCTTTAAGTGTTCCTCAGCCATTAGAGATTCAAGAGAAAGTTTTGATGCAGAAATAGAAAAGAAATCATCCAAAACAGCAATGCTAACTGAATTGTTAGTAAGCATTCTCTACTGGCAGTTTTTAAAAAGATTATTTACTTATTTTCCCAGATCCTCACTTGACAAACACAGCTACTATCTCTGATTCAACTAAAACAGCTCCTCTAAAGCTGCCCAAGCCAAACTGGAGACTTCAACTGAAGAGCTCAGTGGCTGCAGAAATAGCCTTACAGGGAATTTGAGAGATCATCTGGTCCAGTAACTTCAGGCAAGAAAATCTCAAATCATGCAGTTCTGTTGGGTAGCTTCCATTGTCACTTTGATTCCCCTTGAGTGGCCTGACACTTCAGTATGGAGAGGCAGAACTCCAGCTGGCATGGTAGGAGCATCCCATCTCCGTCCTTTCCCCACATAGAAGTTTTACATCCAAAGACTTAGATTCAGAAAACAGCTTCGGGTGGTCTACTTCTCACTGGTGACTCTGTTTCAGCAAATATTTGGTTCCTCAGCTTTGATTTCTAGGAATAATCCATCAAGAATTTATGAGCATATTATGACTTTTCTGTCAAAATCTGGGTACTTTGCATACACTATTTAAACTTTTATATAAACACACACACACGCACACAGCCACACACAGAGACTATATACCGCATCCCTTTTCCAATTGAGAGAGTCTCTAGCCTCTGCACCCTTATTTACTTCATAACAGAAGTTTCTGGATTTCTGACAGCAGTAGGCTTTTTTCGCAACTTTTTGGTTGCCTAGGCCATACTGGTGGGGGAGGTATTTAAACTTGAGCTCATGTTCCTTCCTATGTTTTGAACTCTGATTTATCTCCTTGCCAGCTCTTTCTGCCATGCGCTTGAGAAATAGGTAATAAGCACCAGATCAGCCTGAATAAGTGAGTTCTTTTGTAACTGCATGCTCCGGATTCTTCTCCCTCTCTAGCACTCACCTGTTCTTGTGGCTCTCTGCAACACGGACTCGAGGCCATTTCTAATCTTGGGTATGAGTCGTGACTGAGAAGGGAGCATAAAAGTAAAAATAGACAATAATGAAAACATCTGAGACTGCTCTTTCAAGACAGTGGGGGGAGAGGTACAAATTGCCTACAAAAAATATGTGTGAATGCTGTCTCAGCATAAGCCATGTCTGAACTGAATTCTGTTTGCCTTTTCTTCTTCATAAGGGCAGTTTGCCACAGAAAGTAAAAAGCTAGGGAAAAGAAGCCATTTTCAGTAAAGAAAGGGAATTTTGTAAGTGGCATATGGTTAAATCTGGAGTAAGAAGGCACTTTTTCAAGATTTAATTTCTTATGTCTATAGATTTCTCTGTAGTGATTTTTACAAAAGAACAAAAGTCCACTTGGAAATCAATATTTTTGCTGCCTGTTTTTCATGTTTTGTCTATTCCCTCTAAGACGAAACACTTGAACAAAAACAATTTAAGGTTAGAGAGTTTGTGTCAGCTCATGGTTTCATAGGGCATGGTCTATCATATAGGAGAGAGCTCAGTAAAGCAGCCAGGAAGTAGCAAAGCAGAGACTGGCCATGCTGGCAGCTTCCTCCCCATAGGAGCCCCCATAGCCTCTAATGTGGTGCTATTAACAGTCAGACACCAAATTATTCCTACTTGGAAAAACAGAAGGACACAATTATCAGAGCTGCTCTCTAGTTTCCTAAGTATTTCTCAATCCAAGCTAGTGGACAGTCAAAATTACTGAGCATAGTTTCCTCTTACAAATATAAGACTTCATAAAACAATTTTGGCGGCTCTCTTCAGAATGGTGATAAAGCTTAACTCTGAGCAGCAGATCACATGACCATCTCTGACTAATGGAGGTCCATGCTATGAAGAATTAGGTCTCAATATTTCCTCATTAAGTAGCTGAATGTTAATGACTAGAAATTGGCAGCTTTTGGATTTTAATCTCTACCTAAATCTGATTCCTTAAAATTATTTATTAAGTGGCATGATACTTATAGAGTTACTATGAAATATACTTAGCGTAGTATTGCATTTCTTTTAGATGCACGGGAAATATTCAAGTTACTGAAGAACCTCAAAGTAGACTCAAAACAAATCCAAGCAGGAACAGCTTTGCTCACTAGACCTTACCTGACTGTAAAAGCTGCCTCAATTTTCTTTGGTTTTAGGGCAATTAACTGCAATGTTTTCAACAGAATTGATAGAAGGAAGAGCTTAGCAATGTGTTTTAATGAAGAAACATCCAGAAAGTTGATTCTCTTTCTGCCTCTCACTTCCCTCTTCCCCTCGGGCAATACCCAAATACCATGTAAATCATCCCTGAGTCTTAACAACAAACCATTCAAACACATATTATTTTTTTCTTTCTCACAATTATTTAATTGTCTATCTAATTAATTCCAGAGTCTGAACTAAATTATTGACTTAGCCGACTCTCTTGTTTTCTGTGACAGCTTCGGCAGTAAACAGGACATTAACAATTCATAATGAGCTGGGACAAGTTTGCTTTTCTGTGTGCTAATTTGCTTCTCCATCTGAGAGAGTTTGACTCTTTCCTTCCTGCCCACTCTCTTAGAAGTAGAGTGACAGACTGTGGTCAGTGTATGTTGGAACAACAAGCACTGAAGAAAACATACAACCAAGTCTTGTCATATCCAAGCATGACTGGACCTTTGCTTTTATCTTTCTCTTTCTCTTTTCTCTCCCGTTTTTTTTTTGTAGGGAACAGCAGTGTCTCATATATAGACTGACACACTCCTGAGGCTGAATTCTTTTCAATAGTCAGTGAGTGTTGCAGGTAAAGGGTTAAGCTGATTCCTTGTGCACAAAAAATGGATCAGACAGTTCTCCATGAAATACGTCTTGTGGCATAGCCCCTGAGGATGAGTAAGTACCCTGCTCATCCAGAGAATGGCATTCATTATAGCAGACAAAAATAAGGGAAAGTCAAGAAGAGGCCTAATCAGATGATGACAAATTTGGAGGAAAATAAAAATTGCAATTGAAAGAGTTCAGTTTGGGACATAAAGACAGGAGCTGTTGTAGGGAAGATGGCCTATTTAGTGAAGGAAGCAAAAGGCATATGTCACAGAGGTAATGAACTGTGGTTGGGAAAACTCAATAGAGGTGGTCATCAGGAAGAATACTTGTCTAATATCAGCCTGGAGTTGTCATATGGGTTGAATGAGAAAGGGCAGGTAGAGAAAGGTAAACACATAGTGCTGCTTAGACTTTACTAGGAGGAACCCTGCTGAAGACAACAATAATATGACGGCTCCCTCAATGGAGAAGTTATGCTAAGAATTAAGCAGATTTGGAGTCCAATTCAGTTATGAGTCTCAGTTTCTCACCTCTATGAGTTAGTGGTACATACTTCCTTAAATGAGGATGTGAGGGGTGCAGTTCAGTGACAAAGAATTTGCCCAAGTCTCTCTTCCGTAGCTAGCACTCCCACAAAATGAAATATGAGAGAGAAAGTAGGGGGAGGGAGAAAACATAATTTAATGTGAAGGTGATATGTAGTATTTATTTAATAAACTACAGTAAAGATTATTTATTATACGTAGTTTTATAAATATTTAAAAGTGTAGCTTACTTGGTAGAGTGCTTACCTAGCTTGTACAAGGTCTTGAGTTCTGTCCCATATGAAGGGACATGGCATACGATGGCATATGATTATAATCCCCAACCGTGGAGGTAGAGGTTGGGGTCATGAGCTTATCATCATTCAAGGTTGCACATTGAGATCAAGGCTAACATGGGTTTGCTTCAAAAATAAACACACACAGTTAAAGCAAATAATGTAAATATGTGGTACACATGCATATTATCCTTCATATTAAATTATGATGTATGAGTCATGGAAGTGATAGAATTCTAAAACTGCAGCTTCAGTTTCACTTGCTAAACAAGATCACAGAATTGGTTCTCTGAGCCATGGTTCTAACCATCTCTTATGCCAGCACTGAGGTAGGACTTCTGAATGAAAAGTTTCTCAATGGCCAGAGAGTGGCTAATCATTCACTTTCATGGAAGATAATTCCATTCATAATCACAAGAAACAGGTGCCGCAGATGAAGTTTTAACTTTAAGGGCTAATGTTATCTGTACAGTCAAATGGAGGAGGAAGGAGAAGTTGTGTGAAGGAGAGGATTATGCAAATTGATCTGAAAATTGCTGGTGGCTACATTATCGCCAAGAAACTATTCCTACTATTTCAGGAGACTATTTCTTTTCTCCACCAAGAGTGCTATTACCCCAGGCAACAGGAAAACGTTGGAAGAAGCAGGGCAGCTTTTGGACATTCACTGGCTCCTTGAAAGGGTTTGCCTGCACACAAGGAGGGCAAGTTATTAGTTTGCTGCCAGGACACAAGTTGTTTTGAGTACTGGCCAATTTTCTGTCTTTCTCCTCCCTCGTCTTTGTGGGTCTATACTCCACTATACTATATTCCAACAAGGCCTATACTCTCCAAAATGTAACACTCATAGAGTTCAGGGCATAGATTTTCATTTATTCTCTTAAATAAACTCAATAGCTGGATAAGAGGTGGGACCCACCATTGAATGATAGGTCTCATTAAACACTCTTTTGTTGTTGTTGTTGTTGTTGTTGTTGTTGTTGTTGATTGTGTGTGTGTCTGTATGCTTATGTGCTTGTTTGTATGAAGGGTGTGCATTGTGATACATGCACCAAAAGATTTACTTTTCACTTCCAGACAATGTATTTTTCACTGTCAAAAACTGGATACACATACACTGCAGAGCCAACAGAGAGCAGGAGAAACCAGATGAGTAATGCTGTCGCATTTTGCCCCAACTCTTTATTTCAAGGAAATGTGCTTAAGGCTGCTGAAAGATTGAAGTACTGTGCTTCTTCCTATGTCATCACTCATCTTAAACATTATCCCCTTCTGACCTTAGTTTTGCCTTCTGTAAATAGGGAATCACACTTAGAAGTGTAAACAAGTGGGCAGTCTCTGTAAAATGAAAACCACCTCTGGAAAGCAGCTAGGGAGCCAGTTATAGTTTCATTGTTATTCATATCACTGAATTTGATCTATTCTCAGAATTTTGATGATCATACTTTTAAATCACTCTTAAAACTGTCTCTAATTTGCATCACAGTTGAACCAGAAGATTGCAAAATTGCATATTCATATAAGTACAAATCATTTCATTCATCTTCTCTATGGACCTCAAGCAAAGAAACTTTAGTTTAAATTTTCATCAGCATCGACACTTGGTCGCTGTCCCAGTTCATTTACGAACAGCTACCCACTATACTACATTCTAATTTGTAGTCTAAGATAGGCCTATTCCCTTTCATAAATTATTTCCCAATATTTTCCTAAAATAACTATATGGTAGTATTTTCCAAAAAGATCATACAAATGACTAACTTGGATTTGTTACCTACCTACCTATTTTAGGTCTGGTACTGAGTCTGGCATTTGTAAAACTATTAGGGAAGCACTTAGAGAGTTGCTGCTAACTAAGAGCTCAAGTTCAATGGTATTGATTTTGTGATCGCAAGCAGCATGCGTCTTACTACACTTCCCTCAAATGATGTCTTAGAAGACGAAAGCAGTACGCAATGAAGTTGTCGGGGGGAAAATCCTGTAAAAATAAAGGGCTAGTGTAGGGAGGGATAGTGGAAGGAAATAGCAGGAGGAACATCCAGATATGTAAGTGATTGTTTCTGTTGGATGTTGACCAACTTTTGGAGCATCATCACAAAGTAGATGATGTTTCCCTATAAAAACATCAAGCTTATAAAGTAGGCAACCATTAATGACTGAATGAGAAGCAAAGAAGATGGTCAAAACTTCTTAAATATGCAGTACACTGTTGGCCAGCTAATGAATTTTAGTTTTAAAATTTGTTATTATTTGAATGTGGGGGAGCGAGGGTTCAGAGTCAAATTGAAGAGACCATGGTCTGGGAATGTGAGTTTAGGTTACCCCAGGTTCCTTAATCAAAATGTGGAAGCCAGTTTCACAGGATTTTAAAAACAGTCATTCCTTAACGACACAACTGGAAGCCCTAGAAGAAAAAAAAAAAAGAGCAGAAACACCCAAAAGGAGTAGACGTCTGGAAATAATCAAACTCAGGGCTGAAATTAACAAATTAGAAACTAAGGAAACAATCCAAAGAATCAACAAAACCAAGAGCTGGTTCTTTGAGAAAATCAACAAGATAGACAGACCGTTAGCCAAACTAACAAAAAGGCAGGGAGACAGTATTGAAATCAACAAAATCAGAAATGAAAAGGGAGACATAACAACAGACACTGAAGAAATAGAAAGAATCATAAGATCCTACTTTGAAGGCATAGATGCTCTTTATATTTTGAGATGATAGTATAATCATATAATTTCCCCCTTCTCTTTCCTCCCTCTAAATATTCTTATCTACATCTCCTTGCTCTCTTTCGAAGTTATGGCTTCTCTTTTCATTAATTGCTGTTTCATATACATAGAGAAGATCTGCTCAGTCTTTATACTGTTATTTGTATGTATGATTTAAAAATGTTTTTTGTTTTGGTTATCATATCAGTAGTTGATTTTTTATTTGTTTTGTTATAAATTATACTTTCCCTTTCTTCTGTTATTTTTAGTTCTTTTTTTCCCCTCCCCACATCTGGATCCAACACTTTCTGTCCTTAGAAAACAAAGAGGCATTTAGAGGGTGATAATAAAATAAAATATAATAAGGTAAAAAGAACACATCAGAATAAGACAAAACAAACAGAAGAAAAATAGCCCAGAAAAAGGCATAAAAAACAAATACAGAGACACAGACTCAGTTGTTTCTACACTCAAGAATTCCATAAAAAAACAGCAAACTAGAAGCTATAATATATACACAAAGGACACGTAGGGTAAAAATGAGAGAAATTATATAAATATTATAAAAGTGAATTACAAAATAAGATTTAAAAAAAATAACTATAATAAAAACAAAAAATCCCTGACTTGACATTATGAGACAAGGAATATCCAAAGATGATGCTGTGCTGAGCACACAGCCTACCTTTTAGAGCAGTTTGTTTCTCCATTGAGACTCCCATGGAGAAAAACTAAATTTTTATTTGCTAGTGATAATCATTTTGAGGTAGCTTCTCGGTTAGGGAAGGAGGCATCTTTTCAGTTCTTTCAGCTCTAGAATTCCATCTGTTGCAGACCCAGCAGGCCTTGTGCATGTTGCCTCTGTCTGTGTGGGTTAATATGTGCATCCTCTTGATTTAGAGCCACCACCTCTGCCTATTACACTCTTTCTACGTCTTCTTCAGCAAAGTTCTCTGAGCTCTAAAAGGAGGGATTTGATGGGGACATCTCAGATAGGGCTGGTGCTACAGGTTCTCTCACTCTCTTCATAAAATCCAGCTGTGGGTCTCTGCATTTGTTCCTGTCTGATGTAAAAGGAAACTTCTCTGATGATGGCTGAGCAAGGCACTGATCTGCTTCCCTGACTGCTGTGCTATATGTATGAATTGAGGGATAAGCATTTGGCGTTGGATAACCAATTTGTATCCTCTTCCCTGGAGAAGACTATTTTTCCTGCTGTCAGCATCCCTTAGTCACCTGTTGTTCTTAGAGTAGGGTGGAGGCTTCCTGGGTGGCCCTCCCCCCATCCACATTAGCATGGCTATTCTTTTTTAAGCAGTGATACTGATGAGACTTTATTGGTGTAATAGAAAAACATAACCAACCAAAATGCATAGTTCTGGATCCCAGTCCCAACAGATATCTACAATACAACTAAAGCTCACAGATCATTATGAAAGAGGAAGCATGCAGATTGTAAGGGCCAGGGTATCAGGGATTTTTCTATGAGACTGTGTCTCCTAGGATTGCCAGAAGCTATCCTCATAATGTCTCGTGGAGGGTCTACTGTAAGCTGACAAAGGAAGTTATAATACATGGGTGGAAATAGCAGAGATATGGATGGGTTGTATCAAGGTGAGGGAACTCAGCCTTCAGTGTTGGTTTCTCTAAGACAACATTCTTAGCTCTTTGATTGGTGGAAGACTAGGGTTTTGTTAAGTTAATACATTCTAAAAGGTTTATAAAATCTGTTTGTGAAAGTTCTAGGTCCAGCTAATAACAGGATGTTAGGTCTGACAAAGGGGAGGAGGCTAAGGATTGGATATTTTGTAGACTAAAGATTGCTTAGTATGAATTGTAATTAAAGCTGAACATACAACAATCTGAATTCACTGAAGCTGTAACCAGCCAGCCCCTGCTTGTGCAATGTATTTTCAGGAACTCTCATTTGCAGTTCTTTCTGTTGGTCTAGCATCATATTTTGTGAATGGTCACACATTATTTATTAAATATTATAAGAGCTTTCATAGCTAGGAAGTCTTATTGCTAGGGATTGAGATAGATAGAGCTGAGGACTGGGTAGGGCAGTAGTCCTTAGGTGAGAGAAATAGCTTGTAAAGCCACCTAGATCATACAAAAGAAACTCACCATCATGATCCAGGTCTGACTTTAAACACATTTTTAAAAAGGATTTAATTATTTTTGTGTTATGTGAATGGGTGTTTTCCTTGCATGTATGTCTCTGTACCACATGTGTGTGTAGTACTCACAGAGGGAAGAAGAAGGCATCAGATGCCCTGAGGATGGAGATACAGAGTACTGTTAGCTGTCATATAGGTGCTGGATTCTGAGCCCTGTTTTCTGGAGGCCAGTGAGTGCTCTTAAGCTAAGACATTTATCCCAAACCACGACTTTAAAAAAATATTTTAACAGCTAATACATTTATCCCAAACCACGACTTTAAAAAATATTTTATATCCGCTTTAACATTTACATGTGACATATGATAGGATTATTATACTTAAAACTAAAATACTCCAGAACACTGGTTGGCCTAATGGAATAACATAGCAAGAAAACATTCAATGAATAACCAAACTTACAAAGTTTTTAAAAGCTAGCTTATCCATTCTTCTACTGAGGGACATTTAGGCTGTTTCCATGATCTGGCTATTATGAATAAGGCTGCTATGAACAAGGTTGAGCAAATTTTCTTGTTGTGTGCTGGTGCATCTTCTGGGTATATTCCAAGGAGTGGAATGTCTTGAGGAAGCCCTATTCCCAGTTTTCTGAGATAGCACCAGATAGATTTCCAAAGTGGTTGTACTAGTTTGCATTCCCACCAGCAATGAAGGAGTGTTCCTCTCTCCCCACATCCTCTCCAGCATGTGGTGTCGCTTGAGTTTTTGATCTTAGCCATTCTGATGGGTGTAAGATGGAATCGCAGAGTTGTTTTGATTTGCATTTCCCTGGTGACTAAAGAGGTTGAGCATTTCTTTAAGTGTTTCTCAGCCATTTGATATTTTTCTGTTGGGAATTCTCTGTTTAGTTCCAAGCCCCATTTCTCAATTGGGTTATTTGGTTTGGTGGTGTTTAATTTCTTGAGTTCTTTATATATTTTGGATATTAGACCTTTGTCAGATGTAGGGTTGGTGAAGATCATTTCCCAGTCTGTACGCTGTGGCTTTGTTCTCTTGACAGTGTCTCCAGCCTTACAGAAGCTTCTCAGCCTCATGAGGTCCCATTTATTAATTGTTGACATTAAGGCCTGGGCTGTTGGAGTTCTGTTCAGGAAGTTGTCTCCTGTGCCAATATGTTCCAGGCTCTTCCCCACTTTTTCTTCTAAGTGACTTAGTGTCTCTGGTTTTAAAGAAACTGTGGTACATATACACTATGGAATACTACTCAGCTACTAAAAACAAGGAATTCCCAAATTTGTGGATAAATGGATTGAGCTAGAAATGATCATAATGAGTGAGTTAACCCAGAAGCAGAAAGACTCAAATGGTATATACTCACTTATATATGTCAAGGGGCATGTCCCACGAAAGCCTTCTCTTACCAGGAAACTGGGACAGAGGGGAGGACATCCTATTGGGACTCTAGATGAGAGAAGCATGGGAGAATAGCAAAGTAGAAGGATCCAGTGGGTCCTAGAAACCTACAAGTAGAACATTATGATAGGCAGATTTGGGCCAGGGGGTCCCGCTCAAACTATGGCACTAGCCAAGGACAATACAGGCGGTAAATTTTAAATCCCTACCCAGATCTAGCCAATGGACCGAACAGTCTCCACACTTGAGTGGAGAGTGGGATATGACTCTCTCACGTACTCTGGTGCCTCACATTTGACTATGTCCCCTGGAGGGGGAGACCTAGTGGCACTCAGAGGAAGGACAGCAGGTCACCGAGAAGAGACTTGATACCCTATGAGCATATACAGGGGGAGGTAATCCTTCTCAGGAACAGTCATAGGGTAGGGGAATAAGGGGAAAATGGGAGGGAGGGGAGAATGGGAGGATACAAGGAATGGGATAACCATAGAGATGTAACAAGAATAAATTAATAAAATAAATTAAAAAATTTAAAAAAATAAAAATAAAAAGCCAAAAAAATTAAAAAAAATAAAATAAATAAAATAAAAGCTAGCTTAACTACATGTTTCCCCTATGTTTATAATCTCTTCATTCTACAAATCATCTTATCTATATCTGGAGTACTGAAACAAATTTATCTTTTAATTTTACTTTGAAAGATAAATAAAAACATTATATAATATATAAGAGTATAGGGTGCTTACATTATTTTTGAAAAGCAGGAATGTCTTTTTGTACTGAATAGTAATAAATGTGACATTAGACCTATTAGAAATCATATGTTTGTAGCCTTTGTAAGGATAACCAGATCTTATTTCTTATTTAAATGGCTAGACATGGAAATGAGACCCTAAAAGGAATAAATATGGCATTGTATTTTTCCATTTTATTGTTTGGCTAATTTTAAAATCTGGCTAATTGTATTGTAGGACACCCCAGATACTAATTTCAGCATGAAACATCAGTACATAAAACATGAAATGTTGTTGCTATAAAGAGATTGATATATTTAGAATAATCTGGATAAGAGTAGTAAACCCCAATCATTGATGTCTTTAGCCAGAGCAATTGTAGTTAAAAAGTTCAATTTAAAAATTGGATGTTGAAACCCAAATTATACTGTATAATGAAAATATATATTTTTTAATAAAGCTAGAGAAAACACTTGAATCTTTCAAACATGGAAACTAGTTTTGAATGAGGATGTAGTTTTGGGTGAAAAAACCAATCATAACTAAAAACATGATTTAGAAAATCTTGACTCAATCTAGGTTCCATAGTTAGAAATTAAAAGCTTGAAATTTACCTTTCTCTCTTATGATTGTACAGTCTTGCAGATGGGGAAACCACAAGATATTGGAGTATTAAGTTCCAGGGGAACCAATGCTATAATTTCCAGAGTTCTTCTGTATGAATTAGAAGCTCTAGTGGACACAGGCTAAAAGACTGTACTCATTGATTTGTGGGTTCTAGCCGTAGGAGCTTGCCATATTCTCACAAGGGAAACTTCCAAGAGAATATCTTTACTTCAGCAGAAGCAGAAGAGAAGAAACTGTTCTGTGGTATTGCAAACTGTACTGTTTTTACTAGAGGGTTGCCATGAAAAGAAGCAATCTTGCCCAAGTTTAATCTGCTGGAATTTATTAGAAACCAAGTGATCTGGTATGGGAGATATTCAGTCCCACCGTCTCCCCCATGTTCAGCTGTCTGTCCATTCCCTCTCACACAAGGAGACAATGGAACTAAACAGCTTGTGTGAGATTTAAAAGCTAGAGAACCAGGCTCATTATAAAACTGAAACATAAGGTAAGTCTCCAGAACACTCTTGGCTACATACCACAGTACCAGTGCCACATCACTGACGATACTTTGGAGACTCTGCCTTTCTATCAAGAATTTTCTGTAAGATATGCCTAAATGCAAGAACAAACTAACAGCTGGAAGAAAATAGAAGAAACTGTAAAAACATATATGTCAGTATTTAAAATTATAATGATTAGAGTGCTGAGAGCCTTAGTGTTCAGGAAGAACAGAACAGTGATATAAGCAGTAGAATGAGAAAAATCAAAGAAAGAAAGAACAACATCAACAACAAAAACAAAAAAGAAAGAAAGAGCAGACACCAGAAGCACTGTGGCATAAACGAACACCTTTGATGGTCTTGTTAGAGGACTGGCTATGACTGAGGAAAGCAATTCTGACCTTAAGGATATCTCAACAGGAGTCAACAAAATTGAAAAGCAAAGAAAAATAAGGTGGAAAAAAAAATCCCACAACAAACAGAATATTCAATAATTTTGGGAGAGCTGCAAAAGGTTTATGGTGAACATAGTAGGAACAGCAGAAAAAAAGAAAGATTTAAAATAACAATGACCAAGAGCTCCAGCAAATTAACAGTAGACATCAATTTTCTAATCCAGCAGGCACAGAGAACACCAAGCAAGATAAACGACACAAACTAAACCCAACACATCACCTTAAATTACAGAAAATGAAAAGCAAAGTAATGATACTGAAATAAGCCACAGAGAAAATAGCACCTTAGCTATGGAAGGGCAATGAAACGGATTATGCATGTGCCTCAGAATCCATGCAGGCAAGAAACAAATGAAGGGATGTGTTTAAAGTATTGAAAGTGATACAAAAACAGCACCGTGAAATCATCTCCTCTGTTAAATTACCCTTTAGAGGTGAAGATATAAATAAGGATTTTCTCAGCTGAATAAAATTTGAGAGCCTTTGTTGGTAATCAAGAAATAGAGAGTTAGGGGGATAGCTTTAATATAAGATAGATTGTGTGTGTGTGTGTGCATATACATATATGTGTGTGTGTGTGGACTTGAACTATGAATGACTTAAAGAGCATTTAAATAGGATAAATGACTATAACTTTTAAGTTTCATCATTCTTAAATTATTTAACAGCAAATTCAATAAACATATAGGTATAACAACATAGATAGTAAATAGATTTCACTCTTGAAACATATTTCTGTTTATGCAAAAGTGGATTGAATGACGACAGTGATACAATGGATAAGGAAGAAGAATTAAACTTATTTTGTTTTAAAGGATTCACATTGCTCAGAAAGCAATATTAATAGTTTGGAATGCAATGTATACTGCAAACTCTAGGACAACTGGAAAAAAAGTAAAAAAAAAAACACCAAATACAAACAAACAAAAAACAAAAAAAAAAAACTAATTCAATAAGAAGGGAGAATGGAAACGTGTCAAACGCTCAATTAAATCATACACACACACACACACACACACACACACACAAACACATCAAGAAACACATCAAGAAAAATGGTATGAAGAGCAAAATCAATAAATGGGAAACAGTAGCAAATATAATAGATACTAATAACCCAGTTACTAACAATTACTTTTCATCTCGGTGGTACAAATATATCAACTAAATGAGATATTATTAAAATGGGTCATAAATTAATGCTAAACTATACATTTGCCACAAAAATACATCAATACATGTAAGGACACATACAGATTCAAGGCAAAAGCTAATACTAATCAAAAGGAAGTATAGGGATTAACTTCTGGTTTATTCTGGATAAGAAGAATATTGTAACTTAACAGTGACATCATTTTTCCCACAAGACACAAGATATATTAATATGTATGCACTTAACTATGACACATGCACAGGTGAAGCAAGACTTACCCAAACTACAGGGAGAAGCAGGTGCATGTATTGTTCAATACTTCAATACTCTGCTGACAAAAGTGCGACTGTTTAATAGACAGAAAACTAACAGGACACAGTTAAACCCCACTGTAGAACATCTATTTCACACAGCAGAACACACATTACTACCCAATCCACATGGGACATTTAAGCAGATCAGATTCTAGGCCCATAAGCCATACTACACACTCAGATAGATGAAAATGAAAAATCATGAAATGTCTATGTTTCAGACTACAGTGAAATCATACTAGAACTCTCTAAAAGAAAGGCAGCTAGAATAGCCCTCACATGTTTGAGGATTAAGTAGCACAGTTCTAAATAACATACACTGAAAAAGGAAATCACCAGAGAATCTAAAATTCAAATTAAATAAAAATCTGTGGGAAACATGGAATCTTATAATAATGAATGACACACATTAACAGAAAATAGGAAATATGCAAATTTAGTAAATTGTTCTCAACAAAGAAAACTAGAGAAAAAGAGTAAAAAAAAAAACCCCAAGTAATAACAAAAAAAACCCCATAAAATAGAAAAGGAAGTAATGAACTTGAAAAAGGCAAACTAATGGAGAAAAACTAACAAAACAAAAAGCTAGTTCCTTAGAAGGGTCAGTAAAATTGATTAGCCTCAACCGTCTATGAACAGAAATTATAAATAAGCTATCTGAATATTAAGTTTTAAAATTTATGTATATGTGTGGAGGCATGTGTATAAGGGTGTATGCATTTATGGACATTACTTGTCCAGAAAGCTAGAGCTACATACACTTTTGAACCCTGTGAAAAGTGGACTGGGAATCTATCTAGAGTATTCTGCAAGAGCAATATGAGCTTATAACTGCTGGGCCATTTGTCCAGACCCCCACATATGCTATCTGAGTAAGAATACCTCCATTTGAAGTTGAAATAATCATTATCATATGAAAAGATAGTACTAGGTTTAAAAGTGTTTTCTGGTAAATTGTACCAGATATTTAGGGCAGTAAGTGTGTGATTTCTCTGTGGTATCTTTCAAAGATAACAGCAGAAAAACATTTTCCTAACTCATCTTGTGATGTAGGCATTACCCTAAAGCAAAATCAGTTAAGCAAAATCCAGGAAAAGAAACCACAGACCATATTTCTGATGATCACAAATGCAACAATACTCAACTAAATGTTAACAAAGTCACTGAACAATGAGTAAAAGGACCTTTCAGAACTACAGAAGGAGATTTATGCCAGGTAAACAAGGTAGATTTAGCACTCAGCAATCAATTATAGGTTGAAGGTGAAGCTCTGTGGTAGGTCTTGCCTGGCATATAAATTTCTGAAGCTCAATTTACATCTCTACCAAAAACAATTACTATTTATCATTTATCACATTAACAAACAAAAAGGGAAAAAATCTTATAATGAGAAATACTATAAAAACTCAGGCAAAAGAGAGCAAAGAATAATTAACCTGTTATAAGGACATGCCCTCTGTAGACAGAGGTACTTTGGCTACTTTATTTTGAATTTGCATGACATCCATTTCTTTTTCATGTCTTGTTTCTCTTTCTAATACTTCCAGTACTGGGATGACTAGAAACGGTGAAAGTCAGTATCTGTGCCTCCTAAGGTATCCTGGAAGAAGAGCTCTGATTTTTCCCCGAGCTGAATATAGTGATGTCCATGGGCTTTTCGTGTGACCTGTATTTTCTTGAGAGTATTTCTTTTATGCTTAAATTATTAACACCGTTTTCTTTTAATCAGAAACAGACATTAAACTTTGTTTAGTGTTTTGTCCCTCAGTATGTTGTGATAGCCATGTGGGTTTTATTTTTCATTCTGATAGTGTGAAATTCATATATGAAACTCTGATTCTCTATGCAGAGAATCAGAAAGAGATTATTGATAGGTAGATACATAGATAGATGGATGATAAATAGATAGGTATATAGATCGGTTATAAATTGTTAGATAAATGATAGAAGCAGATACAGAAATGAAAATAAAGGTAATATTAAATACTTATAAATATTACTAAAACATGTAGACTAGTGCTAAGAAAACACTAATAATTCATACACACTACTAAGTGATGTGGTGCCGTAAATACGTTACAAACTATAAAATTCCAATTTTATGACTTTCTAGAAAAAACAAAATTATGGATACCGTAAAAACATCAGGTACTGCTAGGGATTATGAAAGAAGTGATACATAGGTGGAATAAAGTAGTTTTTTTTTAGGGTAATGAAATTACTCTCTGTGGACCTACAATAAGCAGACAAAGGTAATTATAAACTTGTCTAAATCCTTCAAATGTATCACATCAGGATTGGATCATAATGTAAACATTGTGGTTGCTTTAACCTTAGTATTTCAAGCTTCCAGAATTGTTAGAAATGAAATCTACTGTTTCTAAGCTACACAGCCTATGACATTTTGTTTCTGTAGCCCCAAACATTCTATTGTATAGCTAAACCTAGGCACTGAGTGATATTGACACATCTGCATAGGTTTAACAATTTCATTAACTGTCCTGTTTTAATGGCTGGAAGTTAGGCTTAGGGGTTGGCCTGGGTATGCAGGAGCATACTTTGTAGTCAATTTTGCTGTGATCCTAAAGCTTCTTTCAAACAGTTCGTTACAAAATAACACTTCTCCTTGGTGGGGAGACCTGGTGACACTCAGAGGTAGAGTAAGCAGGCTACCAGGAAGAGACCTGATAGGCTGTGATATTGTAGTGGGGGAAGAGGTCCCCTTCTGTCACAGACATAGAGAAGGGGAATAGGATAAAGAGGGAGGGAGGGTGAATGAGAAGATACAAGTGAAGGGATAACAATTGAGATGTAATCTGAATAAATTACTTAAATAAAAAACAAAACAAAACAAAAAACCAAATTAACAATGGTAGAGGGAGCCTCTGAAGTGTCCGTTAGCCATCCAGGATGTTAATCAAGCTATTTGGAAAACTATCAAAGTGTATTTGTGGCTATGGATATATCCACATATATGCATGTAAAGCGTGACTATGGTTTTAGTGCTTGGTCCACACCCATATTCATGCTGTAACATTACTGCTTCATTAGGAGTTCTAAGGGAGAAGCAGACATGACTTATGGGCTAGACTGAAGAAGTCTCTACTGGGAAAAGTCTTCTGTTGACTGAAGGATGAGAGGGGTATATTGGAAGGCATGAAAGTGTTGCTGTAAGTGAGGAAGGTAATGTCTGCCTAGCCAGCCAGATCAGCCCAACTATCCCTGGTGACCAATGGGACAATGGGTATCTCAGCCAGATTGCCCTCACATCCTCATAACTTAAATCTCATGGTAGGCCATTGGAGCAAGTGTGCATGTTATGAGAACCCTAAACTCTTGAATGATTCAGTACTAGAAAATGATTGTGGGAAAATCTACTATGCTGAGCCCCTCCTCGGCTCTTTCCCCTTAGCCCTTTTCTTTTCTGCCATATGACACGGAAGAGTTCTTCCCCATGTAGGACACAGAACAAGTAGAAATAGAGATCAGTTCTCACAAAACAGCAAACTTACTGGTACATTGATCTCAGATACACACAGTATGAAGAACTAGAAAAATGAGTTTTTGCTATTTATTAATTATTCAGTCTCTAATACTTTGTCATAGTAGGTTAGAGAGGCAAATGGCCACCATTTGAGCACTTAAAACACCCAGAAAAACACAGCATGTAGTTTCCATAATCTCATAGTCAAATCTTATGCCTTGTGAAGTGCGATTTAGAATTTCTACTAAGAAAATACCACAACATGCTGGCAAGGGTGTGGAGAGAGAGGAACACTCCTTCATGGCTGGTGGGAATGCAAACTAGTACAACCACTTTGGAAATCTATCTGGTGCTTTCTTAGAAAAATGGGAGTAGGGCTTCCTCAAGACCCAGCTATTCCACTCCTTAGAATATACCCAGAAGATGCTCCTGCACACAACAGGGACATATGCTCAACCACGTTCATAGCAGCCTAATTCATAATAGCCAGAACATGGAAACAGCCTAAGTGTCCCTCAGTAGAAGAATGGATAAAGAAACACTATGGAATACTATTCAGCTATTAAAAGCAAGGAATTCTTAGAATTTGTGGACAAATAGATTGAACTAGAAATTATCTTAATGAGTGAGTTCACCCAGAAGCAAAAAGAGACAAATGGTATATACTCACTTATATCGAGACACTAGCCCAAGGGGCATGTCCCATGAAAGACTACTTAACAGGAAAGTCAGTCAGAGGAGAAGACATCCTATTGGGACTTTAGGTGAGAGAAGCATGTCCTAGAAACCTACAAGAAGAACATTATGATAGGCGGATCTGGGTCCTGGGTCCTGCTCAAACTATGGCACCAACCAAGGAAAGTATAGGCAGTAAACTTCGAACCCCTACCCAGACCTAGCCAATGGGCAGAACATTCTCCATCGTTGAGTGGAGAGTGAGGTCTGACTTTCAATACGAACTCTGGTGCCCCATTTTTGACCCCCTTGATGGGAAGGCCTGGTGGCACTCAGAGGAAGGATAACAGGTCACTAAGAAGAGACTCGATATTCTATGAGCATATATAGGGGGAGGAGGTTCCCCCTTAGTCAGAGACATAGGGGAAGGGAGTAGGGGGGAAGTGGGAGGGAGGGAGGAATGCAAGGATACACGGATGGGATAACAATTGAGATGTAATATGAATAAATTAATAAAATATTTTAAAAAATAAAATAAAATAAAGAGAAAATACCTGTGATGAGCCCACACATATGCTTATTTGGACATGTAAATCTATACAGGAAATGCCTCTGCAGATGGCTCTTATGCATAGTGCTAGATTTTGACCAGAAAAGGGCAGTAGAAGATCGTCAACTTCTGTCTGAAGAAAGCGACACAGCAGAACCAGAACTACCATCAAGGTGTTAAGGTGCTAAAAACTTCACATCACAGTGCATAGCTCTAAAGAAGTCACGGCTTAAGCTTTATCAAGTACACAGGATTGAGTGAGTTTCTACCAGAAAAAAAGTTTCTCCAAATTGTGCTGCTTAAATATGACTAAAATAATCTATTTAGGGTCAGGCTTTAAGTGATTGACTCCACACTGGCTTCTGAGTTGCATTGAACTAAACTACCTTCTTCCCTCCTACGCATCATTACTCTACAGGCCGTTGCATTTACAAAGACCCCTACAACACATGCATGCCATGCTCAGTGTGTGTGTGTGTGCGCGTGCATGCATATTTGTGTACATGTGTTGGAAGTATGGTAGGAAGGACATGAAAGTAGGGTAGGAAGGACATGAATGGACAGCTATAAAAGTAAACTTCTAGAATTTCTATAGGGATATAGGATTTTTATACTTGCCTTTTGCTTGCTTAAAAAGAACTAACCATTAAATTATGTATATCTTATTTGTTTGTCAAATGGTTTAATACAAAGTAGAGGAAATTATAAGCATTTGAAAAAGCAGATTGAGGTTTCCTTCTTTCTGCTAACCTTTCATTCCATCCTGACTGCTTTCCGTGTACTCTGTGTGTTAGTCTAGCCACAGGAAATATGCCATTTCTCATCTTCTCCTTTGACCAGTAATATGAGTTTCTTTTCCCATTGCTAAATCACCTGTATCAAGACCCACCTTAATAGCTACACAACATTGTCAAACCAAATCTAAGCATTTATAACATCCTGACTCTACTGTTGGGGATTGTACCATTCTGTCTTTTGGTATTATGAAGCCTGCCTGATAGTGTCAAATGCTTTTTGATGGATTTTGTTTTTCTTTTTTGTTGAGAAGATATTTTGAATGGTGTCATTACTAAAAACATGTCAATTTTAATATAGTTGAATATAATTGCTAGGGCTCTGTTTCTTAAAAAGAACCAGACTCTTAGGTTTCACTTATGTACCTTTTGAAGGTCCCACACTGTAGTCTTCCAATCCTATCATCTATATTTCTTTCAAAAATGTCATGTATTAATTTTTTGCTGCTGTAGGTGTCAAGGCATTCTGTCTTCATTTTTCTTTAGTTTTATTGAAAATATCTCATACACTTTATTTTTATCATCTTTCCCCCCAACCCCAGGTTCTTCCAGATGTTCTGTAATCCCTGTTGCCAGAAAAGTAGAGGTAAGTTAACACCTAAAGCCAAGCTTGTCCTGAACTTTTATTTCTCTCAATTCCAGATGTAGAGGATAAGATTTTGCTTTCTGTCTGAGGCCAGCAGTGACTTAGCAGCCCAGAGAGACTGGTGTTGGAGAGGTGTGGAAATTGCAATCAACTTGCTTCTTTCTAGTGCTGTGAGGAAGCCCAGCATTGAAGCAAAGAGTGCTTGAAAAAGCAAAATAAATGCAATATTAAGCAGCTACCTTCCTGCCACTCCGATCTGAGTAGGTGAGGAAAATACATAAATAAAAATTAAATGAAAGAAAAAAAACCACCTAAAATTCTCACAAAAGGAATGAAAGTAAAACTTTGAATACAAATATAATTATACTTCTTTGGTGAAACCCATAACCAGATTTTCACAATGCCCACCTGACTTGTGCATTGAATTGCAAAATGAGAGAATATAAATCAGAGTTGACAAGGAAGTCTTATTTCTCTCTTTAGAGGTTGTAACTGAATAATAAATCACACAATCCCAGCATTGTGTACCTCTTAGGATTCAGTCTCATGCTCGTTGTTGGTACCTACAAATGGTATTTCCCACTATGTAATACACGTGGAGAGTAAACCCCCTTCCCCCTGCTGTCTCCTCCTGTTCTAATTAAGCAGGTTGGAGCATGGAGCAGACTTGCCTGCAGGAGCCACCAGGCAGGAAACTGGTTACTCATCTGAAACACACTCAGGCTGTGGTTCTCTGACTGTCACCACCAACACAGTTTTCTTACTTTAAATATTTCATGAAAAAAATGTGAATATCTGTTAAAAGTTTAAACACTCACCAACATAGAAAACAGCAAATTTTAGGACATTCTTCCTGCCAGTCTTACTAACTACTCCAGAATTAAATGTCAATGTAATTTTTCCTATAAACTTTAAATGTCTATCTTAGTATATGTAATCTGTATATTTATATATAATACATACATACATAATACATACACATACATACACACACATACTAGCACATGTATTTAATTTAGACTTCTAATGGATTATATTATAATGAATACATTGTACATTATTTTGTAACAACATGATTGTATTTCCCTATTCTTATGTTTACATAAGCATATCTATAAGTTAATATACATATAGACATACATGCTTATGTAGTTACTGCACACTATTTAAATAACATTGCACTTCTCCCATAATTTTACAATAATTCATAGAATAGCTTATCATTAAATCACTCTTGGAAGGTGCCCAGATTTTAATTTTTAAAAAGTAATGTATAATAAAGCATGTGTACACACACACAAATACATACATATATTTGTAAATATGCAGTGTTCAAATTTCAAGAAATAAAATACATATAATTATATGTGAACATTTAAATTATTATAAACCGTGCAAAACTATTCTTTGACTGTATAGAAGAATAAAATTTTTCCTTACAGATTTGTGAAGAGTGTATAATATAAACACATTTGCAAAATTACAATACAAAAGGTTGTCTCATGTTGTTAATAAGGGTACACTCCCCAATCTCTTAAAGTACTTACTATTCAAATTGTATTTCTGTTTCTGTGGGTTGCTAATCATACCATTTACTTGTCTTTTTCTTTTTTTGCCCACTTCGTTATCTTTTTTTATTGATTTGGTTAAATATATTGTGGGATATTTATTTTTCTTTTGCTAGTAACAAGTGCATTCAGCTTTTTTTACTACCAGTGCTGATCACTGATTGGTTCTTCTTGAAACTAAGAAAATATGTTGTACTTATGATAGTCAAGAAAGATTACAAAATATAAGTTGTAATAATTATGTGAATACATATGCAAAATCACTGACAGCCAATTTTATTTCTTTTCCATTCCTATGTTTTGGTTATATTTAATTCCAGACTTTAAATGTGAGTTTCTCATTGTGTCATTTACATTTGATTAAAGCTAAGGCATTCCATATCAAAATATGGTTTCTAGAGTAATTATCCATCTCCACATGTCAGTAACAGTGAGAAGAAGAGGTCTGTTTCTCATCAAAGATAGGTAAAAATACACGCTAAAATCTTGCTTTCCTAAACTTAAGCTACTATCATAATCTAGTGTCTAAATACAGAATAAATCCTACTCTTTAATTTTTAGTATACAAACATTTCAACTGAAGCTGATAAACTTAGTACCCAGTATATTCCACTTGTTTTCTGTGAATTATGGTATTTTAGATCAGTTGGCCATCATGTAGAGAATGAAAGTGTCTTTAAGAGTGGTTATATAGACATACTCTATGATGACCCTTAACAATGCCCAATTTGGTAGACAAGGCTATGCAATCCTTTTTGGCTATGGGTTAGATATGGTTTAACCTGGTGTCATAAAAGTGGATAGGCACCATTGGGAACCCCTACCAACGACATTTTCATTTTGAGTGAGGGTCAAAGAGTTCCCAATGGCCACAGAGAATAGCAGCAGCATCCAGAAGAGACATCCCCATGACAGAGGGGGTTTAAGTTGAAGACCATTGCACCTCTCTCTCTGTCTATTCAGGAGCTATGCTTCACGGTATAGTGGCAATCCAGCATGGCTGCTAGAGTCTTGCTAGCCACAAGCCATGATGGATCTTGGTTAGCTTATGTCTAATAAAGGGATAGCATCAGCCCAAATCAGAAGGATTTTGAGTATCCTGCACCATTATGAGAAGTGGCTGCACTGAGGGCAGTTGTGAATGATGAGATATTGACAGATTACACCACAAGGTCTCCCTTTAAGACACTTGTGCACAGAAAAGCAATATATGTTTTGGGGGATACTTTTCAGAGAAATAGAGAGGAGATAAAGTCCTGAAGGGACTGCAGACACTCCCCGTGAAGCTTCTGCAGAGTGGTGCTATCCTGGGAACCCCTGGATTCCCATTTTTTTAGTCCTCAGAGCTCAGCCACCCCAGATTCTGAGACATTATTGCTGATCTGTGTTCTTTCTTGCTGTAGCCTGTTCCAGCCAGGCTGCTCCTGGGACAGGTGGCTCTTCTATTAAAGGGCCTGCTATCTCTGTCCTCCATTCTCCAGGATATGGTTGTCTGCCTTTCTGCCTCTGGGCCCTTCTTAGGTTGCAGCTCTCTCAATTATGTGGGACTCTGGGCTTCTGCCCTACACTAAGAGGAGGCGTCTGTCCCTGCTGCTGCAGGGACAAAGTCTACCTGGAACCCTGTTCTTTATGTTACTCCTCCAGTCTTGAACCAGGGGAAGAAGCTGCCCTGATGGCCACATATTCTTTTCCTTCTGAACTGATGGTATCTCCAGGTGCGTTGTCTCTGCTTCTCCCTGTAGACATACTTCAAGCCTTTGACTATATATATTTTGGGGGTTACAACTGTATCACACTTGGTTATATAATCCGAATTTAGAAAGAATGGTTTTTACAAGAGACAAACAAAAACCAAACCACCACCATCAAAAACCAAACCAAAAAAACAAGCACAAGAACAAAAACAAAAAATCAGACCTATCCTTCCCCAGACATTGTAGCATCAAGTCTTGTCTTATAGTTCTCCCCTCTTGCACACACTATAGTATCAATATATGTACCATACAAATAGCATGGTACTCAAGCTCACAAAATCTAAATGGGGGAGCCAGCTAACTCTCTTCTTTTCATAGTGTGTCCAGGTTTAAGGATTTCATGACAGCCCTAAAGAAAAGAATGAACTATTACCTCTTTAGCGCAGCTTGTTTTAGCAATAGTAGAGGAATGCCATCTCCATGATGGGGAGCCATAACGACACAATTTCAATGTTGTCTGAAGGCTTTCGCTACTGACTCTCAGGCTGACTTTCGTAAAGTCATTGGTTATCTGGAAGGACAAACAGAGCAAGAAAATATTGACAGGTGTTTGACCTCAAGCACACACCCTTACCCTGTTGAAGCAAGAGAAAATCCTACTGCAATGAACATCTTCATTCATAGACTTGTGGGTGAGCCAAAAGCCAAGGTCCTAGACCAATTCTTCCTGTATTTCCAAAACCACAGAAATTATGCAATTTCCATTGTGATATTTTAGACTAAGAGGTTTGTATAGTGGTTTGTTGTTTAGCAATAGGCATGACAGGGGTTTTGATTAATAAGCTAATACTGCTGCCTCTTGATTCATCAGGAATCAAAGGCTTTTTTAACGGAGGTGCATGTGTGTTGTGGCATTGCTTTGTGTGGGCTATAAAAGAATTCCTTTTGAGAGAGTCAGGGTGGAGGAAGAAAACATAAACAAACCACAAGACTCTCAGAATTCAGGACATGGTACATTGATTCTTTTCCTTGTCCTCTACTTGGAGAGTGCAATCAGGACCTCAATTGATTGCTCTTCTGGGAGTCCTTGACTCTTCTCTGTTCCCATTTAGTAACTGTTTTAAACTTTATCTGACTTTAAGTTTGACTCTAGACTGTGTTCATTCTCTTCAACTTCTTTCACTGCTCCAGTGTTTTCTATTATCTTCATAGACTCTTCTTCTCAGCCCAAGTCTTGTTCCTTTTATGTAAACTCAAACACTTTTTTATCATGCTATCCCATACACCTGCCTCTGTCTCCCAAGTTCTGGGATTAAAGGAGTGCTCCACCGCACCTGACCAGAGCTGTATTCTTGTTGGCTAGTTTCACCAAAGATGAGTTAGATATCTACAGCTCCCACCACTGCCATCGTCTTTAAGTTCCTGACTCTAGATCTTGAATGTTCTGATACAACTACTTTCATAATAGTCATTCATAGGTCCTACTAAATAAACTAAATGAATTTTTAAATTGAATTTTTATATATCCAATTTCTTAATACATTGAGAAAATTTGTTCACTATTTGCAAGAATCATATTTGCCATCGTTCTGAACACAGATTTACTGCCTTTCATCTCTATCATGGTTATCTGTATCTATGTTATTTCTGTCCTAGGTTATTCTTCCTCAAAGGCATCCTATTCTGAGACAGTTCTGTTTTTGTATTCTAACTGTAGTACTCAGTACCCTCACTTTATCTTCTCTCCTAAATACTACATCAGTATTCCTAATGGCCAGTGGAAATCCTTGTAGGGAGTCCTCCCTTCAATCCTACATGTCCTCAACATTCTTCTGTGTCCACTACCTGTGTTCTTATCTGAGAGTCTACTATATTATCTATCTCCAACTTCAAAGATGATTTCAACTACTTTAGATTTCCTTATGGACTTTCTTCTTTTTTAATTGTCTTTTTATTATGTTTCTTTTTTAATATATACATTTCTATTATTACACATAAATAAAATAAACTACATACAGCAGGAAGGACCATAAGACAATCAGGAATTATATAAATATTATATTGATAATAATTTGGCTATTTGTATTTGGCAAACTTGAAGCAAACATCTTTCCTATCTTGTTGAGTCTAAAATTCTGAATGAAAATCAATATCATATCTCATTTCTGTTAACTTAAAACATTTATCTATATCTAAAAACATCTTAACCCCTAACCAATTGTAAGACTAAAGTATCTGGTCTTCAACTCCATCAGAGACTTGAGAAAGAATAACTGAGGCTTTTCAACACCTTATTTAACTATTTTACCTTATATGTCCACAGAATAATATCTATCTTTTAGACCTAGAATATTTATTCTTGTGATAAAATTAGACTAGTATTTGACATGACAATGATTTGTTCAACTAACAATGAGCTTGTAAATTAGCTTGTATTAATTATCCTAAATAGGCTACAGCACTACTTTCAAGGTATTGGAAATAAAACTTGTATTATAACAGAGTTGGATGGGTATAATACCTTATGTTAGAGTAGAAATATATATATATATTATATATATATAATGTGTATGAAGAATAATCTTAGATTTGAATTCTATACCAATCTATCAAAATTATACTTATTATGCATCAATATACAAAATTCCATACCAATGAATTAAAAATAACCTTACTATTTTTTATTTCAAAGTGCTATGTTAATTACATGTCCTTGGTGGCTATGGATATGTGCTCATTTTAAAATTTATTTATTTTTATTTTTGATATGTATGGGTATTTTGCCTTCATACCATATCTGTGAAGTGCATGCAGAGGTCATTGGATTTCCTCAGGACAGGATATACTGATTTTGAGCATCTATGCATGTGCTGGGAATTGAAGCTGAGTCGTCTGGATTAACCTTTCTTTATAGCACTGATGTTACACATTAAAAAAGTTCCGTATCCTCTTCTATTTTCTTTTTATGGAGTCTTTGTTTAGTTCCATGTCGCTTTTTAAAATTGGGTTGCCTTCTTGATGTTTAGCTCTTTTGAGTTCTTGGTTTATTCTAAATACTAAACCAACAGAGGCTTTACACATATTAAAACAGTTTTAATGGAGCTACCTTAAACAGACCATCAATACCCAAGTTCAAAAACACATTGCTAGCATATATAATCCCATTATCAGATAGAGGCTACATCTTTATAAGCAAATTTTTAATACTCTTGATTACCTCCTAAATGTGTAACTAAGACTCTATACCTGAAGACAGCACATTATAGACTAATACAATATGAAGAAGAAATCAAGCTGGTACTCACTTGGAAACCCCATCACTCATGACTAGCTTTCATAGTGCTTTGCCTATATGATATGTGATATCCACACTACTGGAGGAGAAAAGTAACCATCAGTTTCACCCATCTGGGGACACCACAAGTTACAATAACAACTGGTGTGATGAGATATGCCCAGTAATGCAATAGTGGCACTAATGTTATGGGCATAATCAGTCACCTTCTGATTGGATATAAGGCTCATTCTATAAGATAAGAACCATTTCTGGTATTGTTAATGGGACCAAAAATATGTGGCTATATAGGTTATAGGTCCTAATGCAGAACCTAATTCTATTATTCTGCTAATGGACAGAATTTTAAAATTACTCCTAATGGCTTGTTGCTATATCCATAGAACTGTGCTTTCCTCAAGCATCATCAAAGAGTCTTCTTTCTCCAGCTGACAATCAACATTGAGACCTTTAACTGCCAATGCATGAAGAGTAGGAGACCACAGAGTACTCAGCCTTAAATGAGATGTATAAAACATTCCTAGAAGACTCCATGGACATTATGAAAGGAGACACAGAAAGATTTAATAGACAGAGGTAGAGGACGACTTCAAGCAGTGTTTTCTGGGCATAGCAGGTTAATTATATATCGGAAGTCACAGCAATTGGGAAAGAATACACAAGACTCACACAAGCCAAAAAGTTCAATTCCAGAATGGAAGTGATTAGAGGTGGGCACACAATCTCTCCATTAGCTGAGGAGCTATGAGCATTTGATAGCTTCTTGGGGAGGAAGATTCAGATTTCTTTAATGACATCACTCCTGATTGGGTCAGCCACATTTCAGGCCATATTATTCCCAAAGAGTGTCTGGGGAAAGTAGACTTGATGGATTAAAAAAATAAACAGAAGGAAGGAGTCCCAAAGTTAGGTGCATATGGAGGTAAGTGTGCAAAGGGTAGATATGGACAGAGGTAGATGGGCGAAATTAAAATATACTGTATGAAATTCTCAAAGAATTCATTAAGTATTATTTACAGCTATAGAAAATTTATGGTATACAATAGTTATTTGTTGCTGTGTAAGCTATTTTAGTGCCAGAAAAATTCTGTTACTTTCTGGATGTTCATGGCTCCAATAAAATTATTTGCATAAAAATGAGTGAGGAGTGGAGGGCTAAGCGGACAAAGTCATTACTTCTCATGTGGCGCGGAGCTTTAAATAGACTGTACTCTTCTAGATTTAAAAAATAGACCTCTGATCTTACAGGTGTTACAAATTTAGTTGCAATAGGACCATTATTTTAGAGGGAAGAGTGAAAAACAAAAACAGAAGTATTTTGAACCTCATGGAAAAGGTGAGTGGATGACTGATGAAATTTAGATGCCACCTTTTTCCTTCTCTTTTGTCCTTTTATGCCAGAAAGTAATTATATCCATCTATTTACCCAACCATATTTCTTTCTTTCTTTCTACCTGTCATATCTCTCTCTCATCTATCATCTGTCTACATATCTATCATCCATCTATTCATCCATCATATCTGTCTACCTATTTACCTGCCAATCATCTATATATCTCTCCTGAAATATTATAATTGGAGACATTTTATTGAATTATGAAGCAATATGAACTGTTTCTCTTAGCACATATACTTGGAGAACTATCTCCTGTGTGGCACTTTGCTGGTTGACAGATCTTGCTTTCTCACTTACTTATTGGATCAGTCTCAGAATTGTGACATTTGTTTCTTCAGGAAGAACACTTTCATATCACAGATAAATGGGCACAAATTTATGGCTTTTGACCTCCTTATTCCTGGGGTTCTTTGCAAGGTTCCTATTCACCTCTGAAATGAATAACCCTAGTACTACATAAGATATAATCATACAAAATAATTATGGAATATGCAAATTCAATGTTGTGTGATTAAAATATGAATGAATTCTAATTTTGTGAACATAATACAAAATTATGCAAATGTTCCGAATAGAATTTTTCCCAAGAATCACACAATTTCAGAATTGGCAGGCTGAAAAAACCCTGTTGACACTGACTACCACACGGGCAGTGCTACTTGAGCTGGTAAACAGAGATATCTGCCATCATTTGACAGGATTAGATGTAATAAGTGAGCATTTTAAATTATGTGTGGCCTCTAGTGTGCTATCCCTTAAGTAAAATGCAGTAATTTTGCATGAAAATTATAAAAGAGCTATACACAGATTGTACATAATTGTTAGTCTGTGAAGAGCAAAAGTGTTTTATGCACAGGTTAAAAAACTGACTGTAAAAAAAAAAAATTCAAGTCAGAATCCAGGAGTACATAGTGATACTAGAAGGCTTTCAAGGAAGAAAGATTAGGGGGAAAATGGCATGTAGAACTCCCTAAAGTCAGGTAGGACTTCCAAGGGAGGGAGAGGGATACCAACCCACCCACAAAACTTTTGACCGAAAATTTATCCTGACTATACAATGGGAAGGGATTAAAATGTAGCACAGTATGAAGAAATGGTCAGCCAACGACAGGCCCAGCTTGAAACCCACCCAATGGGTGAGAGACAACCTCTCTCTTTATTAATGGTACTTTGCGAGGCTTGCAGACAGGAGCCGTGCTCACCGCCCTCTGAGAAGCTCCACCCAGCAGCAGATAGAAACCTATGTAGAGACTCACAGCCAAACGTTAAGCAGAGCTTGGGAAATCTGTGGAAGAGTTGGGGGGAAGAACAGAGGGATATGAAGAGGAAAAGAGCTCCACAAGAGAACCAACAGAGTCAACTAACATAGGCCCATGGGGACCCCAGAAACTGAACCATCAACTTAAGTGCACTGATGCACTAGACCTAGGCCTCTTCTACTTAATGGAGTTGATGGCCAGCTCAGTCTTCATGTGGGTACCTTAGCAACTGGAGTAGGGGCTGTCACTGGCATGAACACAATTGCCTGATACTGGATCACTTTCCTCCTAGCTGGGGAGCCCTGTCTGGCCTCAGAGGAAGAGGACACATTTAGTCTTTATGTGCCATGGAATGGTGGAGTAGGAAGGTAAGTGGTGGTGGGTGGGGCTCCCTTCTCTGAGAAGAATGGGAAAGTGGAATGAGGGAAGAGTGTGGGAAGGTGGGACTGGGAAGAGATGAAAGAGGAGGCTGCATTGCATTATGTAATGCAGATAAATGAATAAAAGGGACAACAAACTAAGAAACAAAAAAACCAAGCAAGCAAGTAAGCAAGCAAACAAACAAAAACATCCCCCTCCAAAAAAAAAGAGAGAAAGAAAAAAAAAAAAAAAAAAAAAAAAAGGAAAAGAATTCTTGTGAGAGCAGGTCCGCAGAGGAGCACAGTGTGGCTTTGGGTTGCCCAACAGAGAGAATTGCTCAGAGGAAACAAATCTTTATATCATTTTGTCCTTCTTCTACCACATTCCCAAATGGATCCAGGGAAGACTTAAAAAGTGAGAAGAGATGCTCTGCACAGAATGTCAGCTCCTCTTAATCCTCCTCCCAAACCTTGTGGCCAAGCTAGCAACTGTTTTCTTCTTTCTGAGGTTACTAACTTCACTCTCAGTGTCTGTTTCCTTTTTTCTTTATCTCACTTTCTTACCTCTTAGAAGCATCTGAAGGTTTACTCATTGCACAAGCACAATGACACTAGACACTATTAGAGAGCACAGTCTGTTCTTGCCATCAGTGAGGGATTGATGCTAGGGTTGCTCTTCACAGGAGTAATGTAACTTGCATATTTTCTAGTCCCTCATATTAACAAACGCCATGATACTTGTATAAAGCATATCATACCTCCAGCCAGCATGCTTTAAATAATTTCTAGATTACTTGCTACATATAATGTAATGCAAATGCTATGTAAATAGTTACTTTGCATATTATTTATTGAAAAATCAAAAGAAAAAAGCCTGTATATATTCAGTCTCCATATAGCTTATTTTTCTGAATATTTTCTATCCACAATTGCTCAAATATGTTGGTGAAGACACAGTGAATAAGAAAGACCAGCTTTATTTGACATGAGGCTTCATGCACTTTATCCAACAATACAGGATTGTTACCTACTTCTCAAATGCAGAAACATAGGCATGATTTATATTAATGAAACTTGGAGCATTTATATGGAGGTCTTTTTACATCAACACAGTTATTATTATTATTATTATTATTATTATTATTATTATTATTATTATTATTATTATTATTATTAATTTTCCTTTTTTGGCCTGTGAATGAAAAAGCACCTGCTAATAAGCATGGCTACTATCAGACCCATCAAGCTTCATTATATACTTTATTCTAAATATACTTTGATGTATAGCTCTTTAATTATTGTGTTCTTGCAAACCAGCTTCTTAGATGGAGATTGAATGTTTAATCTAAAAATAACTGTGCTTTCATGCAAAAATAGCTTCCTGACACCGTGTTACTCCTTTTACACGTTAATCTGCACAGCCTGTGAACAACTGTGAAATGGTGAGTGCTCATATAACTGCCCCCAAGATCCTGGTGGGTTAAAGAGTTTCATACATCTTATTAGTGTAAGAATAGATTTATTGTTAACTGAAATATGTAATTATAAGTGCATATTATCAATATTACCAGCTTGATTCTTGGACTTAGGTTTGCATTGATTTAAACACTGCAGTTTTAAAATTAATTAGAAGGAGAGTTAATGATCACTTACACTTTGCCACATGAGAGAAAGTATTGGAATAAAGTATGCTTGGTAGTGAGTGATAATATATAGTATTGTCAGTACTTTAATAGATGTGTGATGGGGACAGGATTTATTAGCATGAGAGAGATGCCTTGAGAATTTCCATTTGAAGTAGAAAAATACTTAAAATATCCAGAAAATCTACAAGACAAAAATGCAGACAAAGATAAAATGTGTTGGTCAAAAAGAATGGATGAGCTCTGCAGTCTGAGTATTGGGATTTTTATTTTTCTCTTTGATTGGGGAATTGGATGAGTGGATGTGCTACAGCCCTAGGCACCAGGAGATTAAGTCTATATGGGGCAGAGAGTCTGGCAAGTCATGAATTATTAATTAGGTCTACTTTTATGACCTATACAAGTCACAAAGTGAAGTTTATTTTAAATTAATTTTGGCTGCTGACTGTACTGGTTGTTCATGCACAGGGTGAATCAAGTGGAGCCCTGGGAAAATCCCGCACTATATACATAGTATTTAAGGAGGGTTATCATTTGAACATGGCTTTCAGATTTCATGTATTGGAACCTGCATCCCCGGTACAGCAGGGTATAACTGTGGAGCTTTGAGGCAGGCATTTTGATCACAAGGGCTCTGTTCTCATAAATAGATTAATGCCATTATCAAAGGGCACAACAGCAGGAATTTTCCTCTACTTCTTATCATAGCATTAACTATGAAAGAATAGTGTTTGGTCTCCCCAGAAGATGCAGCATCAACACACTCTCTTGGAAAGAGATAGCAAACCTCACAAAATGGCTGAGCCTATTAGTGTGCTAACTATGATATCCCAGCATCTAGAATTATGAGAACTATGAGATGCAAACTTTTCTTTTTAAAGAAAGTTTGCATATTTCTATACCATGTGTGTGTGAGTGTGTGTGTGTGTGTGTGTGTGTGTGTGTGTGTGTGTGTGTGTGTG
>OU015752.1:35964053-35986102 GCA_907169655.1 Acomys percivali
TGTGTGTGTGTGTGTGTGTGTGTGTGTGTGTGTGTGTGTGTGTGTGTATACACTGGGAACATGCAAGTGAGGCAATAACTCAATAGCCTTATTCCACAGGCATATTTCACCTTGTATTTTGGGATGGGTCTCTCACATTGGCCTGGAACTTACAAATTAAGGTAGGTAGGCTAGCAATCTGCCTGCCTGTGTCTCCCCAATTCTGTGATGACAAATATGCACTACCATACCCAATGTTCATAGGTTCTAATGCTTAAAGTCATGTCCTTAAGCACTTTATTGCTGAAATATCTCCCCTTAACCTTCATGATGGAGACGCCTGGCATGTGAACAACTTCGTTGATCACAATATCTAAATTACATACATTACAATCTGTTAGTCGTTTAGTAGATACCTTGGTTGTCAAGTTGCCTGTTGCAGTATTATGGTGTTCTGTTCAAATCATCCCCATCTTATTTTACTGGCGCCAACTTTTAAGTGCTGGGATGCTTTTTACTTCAGCATGACCAACATCCTTGTAAGAGGACAGCCTTATGAAGACACAGAGTTGCAGGGAGACCACATGCTGGGTGATCATGCAGTCACATTGAAGTCAAATGATACACTCTAAGGAATGCTAAGGACTGACAGCTACCAAGGTAAATAGAGAGAGGTATGGAGTAATCCCCATTATAGCCCTCCCAAGGAACCAATGCTGCTGACACGTTGGCTTCTAGCTTTCAGTTTTTACAATTCTGAGACAATACCTTCTGCCACTTTAAGTTATCCATCTGTGCCACTTTGTTTCAGAAGTTCTTATAAACTAATATGGTGCTAGAGGGTAGGGGATAGGGATTCGATTCTAGGTATTTGAAAGATAGCTCAATTTTCATGCAAGAAATGAAAACTGTGAGAATAATTTAAATTCTGGAGCCCAGTTAGGAGCAAGTCAAAGCCTGGCCTGTAATTTTCCATTCACCTTTGTGTTTATTTCCCAATGCACATCACCAATGTGTCCAGGATGGCTCAGTTTGGACATCTTTCCACTGCCTCCCCCAGTTCTGAGAAACAATGCCATGTGCAGCAAGAAAACAAAAGGATGCTGGATTTCCTTCTCCAGGGCTCATTACCTTAACAGGATAGGAAAGTAGCATACTTGACCTTATGACTAGGTGGAGGGATTATTAGAAGGAAAATGACTTTTAAGATTCTTTAGACAGATAGGTAAAGCTGCACTATGAAAATAATTAAAGCAAATTAACAAAATTCATGAAGAGGAAAAGAAGGACATCTTTTTTTGGAGAGCTATTTTCAATAAACTGCTGAAATAAACACACTTCAAAGTGTAGCTATTTACCATCAGGTAACATATCCCTGTACTATGGTGCACAAGAACTGACATGCTTTACTGTCGTGCCTGCGATGAGGCTAGCCAAGATTAGATGGTTAATCCTGCATGGCGCCTGGGTTCTGAAACCTACAGCTCCTTAACTAAGGCAAGGAACAGAGTAGTATATTGTGTTGGGTGATTAGGCAGCTAGTTTTTAGGGTATTAAAGTTTGGGTTAAATATGCCAGAAATAATAAGATTTTTGAGTGAAAACACCAGTGCCAGGTTTGAGGTATCTTTCTGAAGTTGTTGGCTTAGATGGTGCTGAAAGCCATCTAAACAATACAAGTTGTTGCCATGGCTCTAGTTACTCACCAAAACTAGATAGTATGACCCCATTGCTAAAGACGCTAGGCATGAAGTCTTTCCCCTCCTGACTGGCTTTCATTGTGTTGCACAGTCCCAGACAGGTTTGTGGAGGATGATTGCCATCTTACTCAGCTTCTCATCTTGAGCACTGTAGACCTACCTGATAGGTAGGATGTGACTACTAATACAATAATGGCAAGTGTATCATGGGGTGGCCAATGGCTTTCTGATTGCACATAATACAAACTCCTCAAGAGGAAATTCTCCTCTGATACTATAAATCTGGTCAAAAGCTCATGGCTGGGAACCCTAGGACCTATTAGGGATGTATTGATGCTGGTTGAATAAATAGACATGATGTGCTGGTTGAGTTGCCGTCTAAATATTTATGCCTATAGATTATCGATGCTTTGTTCAGAAAACATTACCATCAGAGTTGGCAGTGTTTACTGAACAGATTCACTCACAAATGGTTTGATGTCTTGAAAATAAGAAGCTGTTTAATGCTCAGATTTCACACAGCCTACCTCAAAGATAAAGATGAGCATCAAAGAACCTCCTTATGGAGATAGCTTCAAATGTGGCAAACTAGCCACTGGGAAAAAGGTCCTCATTTCTACCACAGACAGAATTCTGCCTATAAAAATGGCAAGCTTGGATACAGGCAGAGTCTACAGCCAAACTCTGCCAAGACAGGGTAAGCAAGTCCTCAATAGTTCCTGCCTCCAAATATGTCTGTCAGATATATTGGGCCAGAAGGCTGAAGAAGATGCTCCAAGATAATAGAGAGTTTTGGGTGACTATTCAGGTAGAAAACCATCTCTGTCATCTTCTCATTTGGAAAGCTATTAACTTGTACTTCTGGCATACTCAGGTAATCAAGTTTATTCTTTCTCAAGCCTCTAATAGAGGCGAAGACCAGGTACGTGAGTCAGAGCACTCTTACATTTTTTTAAATCGACAAACAGAAAATAAAATCCATGAGCCAAAAAACCCAAACAAAACTAAAAACAGGGAAAAGCTTATAAAACTAAATATGGATCCCAGCATTAACAGCTGAACAGAGAATGTGATTTTCTTTCTTAAATTCTTAGCAGATTGGAGAGGGATATGACTTTCTCATGTACTCTGTTGCCTCACATATGACCATGTCCCCTGGAGGGGGAGACCTAGTGGCACTCAGAGGAAGGACAGCAGGTCACCGAGAAGAGACTTGATACCCTATGAGCATATACAGGGGGAGGTAATCCCTCTCAGGAACAGTCATAGGGGAGGGGAATAAGGGGAAAATGGGAGGGAGGGGAGAATGGGAGGATACAAGGGATGGGATAACCATAGAGATGTAACAAGAATAAATTAATTAAAAAAAAGATTAAAAAAAAGAGAGGGAAAAAATAAAATAAAAGCATCATTTCCAAAAAAAAATCTTAGTAGATGATAAAGTGTAGAAATTGAACACTTACAAATTATTTAAAACCTGGAATCACTGACCAGGAATTACACAGTTGGATCATGGGAAAACAGCAGAAGGAGGTTAACGAGCAAACCTACACTGTTCTAGCTGCCACCCCATGCCCTTCTCAGAGAAGAGCCTGGCATTGATTAGATACTGGGCCAGGCTAATACCGGCAGCTGAGCCAGTGATAGTGACCTGCCTTCCAGAAGAGCCTTCCACCGAGCAGGCCATCACCATCGCTGGCGTGCCGCAGTCAGTCACCGAGTGTGTCAAGCAGATCTGCCTGGTCATGCTGGAGACGCTCTCCCAGTGTCCGCAAGGGAGAGTCATGACCATCCTGTACCAGCCCATGCCGGCTAGCTCGCCAGTCATCTGTGCGGGCAGCCAAGATCGGTGCAGCGACGGAGGGACCACCTCTAGACGCCTACTCGATTCAAGGGCAACACACCATTTCTCTGCTGGATCTGGCCAAGCTGAACCAGGTGGCAAGACAACAGTCTCACTTTGCCATGATGCATGGCGGGACGGGATTTGCTGGAATTGGCTCCAGCTCTCCAGAGGTGAAAGGCTATTGGGCAAGTTTGGATGCATCTACTCAAACCACCCATGAACTCACCATTCCAAATAACTTAATCAGCTGTATAATCGGGCGCCAACGCGCCAACATCAATGAGATCCGCCAGATGTCCGGGGCCCAGATCAAAATTGCCAACCTGGTCTTTTTTTCTTTTTATGAGTCTTGCTATATTGGAACATCAGGCTTGGAACGTCTTCCTGCCTCTACTTTCTATGTGTTTGGATATTGAGGTTGGATGCACCATTATGTCTTCACATCTTGTTAATTGAATGAGAAAAGATACATATTATCAGAATCATGGCAACATATCTTTGAGAAGAGACCATTCCCACTTTTTTCGTTACTTTCTATCATAGAGGGCTTTCTCATACAAAGGCAGCTGCTTCTATAATCTAGGTCATGACTAGGTCTAATAGCCACCTACCAAGGAATATTTTCTCTACAGGTCACTAGGGACTAGGCTGCTAAGCATTTGCTTTATGTTTGTCATAGGGATGGGCTTCAGAAAGAAGGCTCCATTAGAGCCAAGACTAGCATAGAGCAGCCATTAAACCAATGAGTCAGAGTTCTCCAAGAGTTTTAAACCTAAAATGGTTAGAAATGAAAATCTAAGGAAAGGGGTACAAAACTGGCTCAGTGTAGTTTCCAGGAGACCAAAGAATTTGAAGCTACAAATTGTGTTCCTGTTGTTCCAGAAGCATATTATGGGCACTGTGTTTTCATTGGATGAGTAGAGAGTACTCCAAAAGGGACATCAGAAGGAGATGAGAATGGGAAAAATCCCCTAAATAATATTTCTGTGTACAACCTGACCCCAAACACAATCCTTGAACACCTCTACATCCCAGAGGAGAGCAATCATCTGAAATAATTTCATCATCTGCCATGAATCCCTGACGTCATCTCACCAGGCAAATTTAGGTGAGAAAATCTCTCCCCCCCCCCTCTCTTTTTCCTTCTCCCTCCCTCTCCCTCTCCTCTCTCTCTTTCTCTCCAAATGCTGTGGCTTCATTCATTTGTACTCACTATTTTCAGAAGCTCTGGATTTGACATCTTTCCATAAGAGGAAGCCTGACAGACCTTTTCTGTCATTTCCTTCCATGTCTCCCTTTGTATTTTCAGCTCCAACAGGTGCGGATTTGCCAAAGTGAATGTTAATTGCCTATTTACTGTCTCCTGGCTTGTTCAATTTACTCACAGATCATTTCCTATTCAGAGCCCGGCAGCAGTTGGTCTCTCGTTTACTCCTTTAATTTGTTAGGTTCTAAGAAAAAACAAATTAAAAAAGAAAGAAAATCTAGCTTTATGCAACTTCACCTTCATCCATAAAAGCTTCAATCATACCCAGAGTTGAACTAATCTTGTTGAGAGGCAGAGAAGAAGCCGAAGAAGAAAATGACCCGGGTACCGAATGAGCCTTAGAGTGCATCATTAGGAAGCTCAGAGGCAGAGCCTGGGCAGATACATCTTTTAGGGAGCTGAATTGGCCTCCCTCATTTCCCTTCTATTCATGGGTTTTCCTGAAGTTCAGCCCTTTCGCTCATCCACTCAGCTGTACATTTTAGTTTCATCTCACCGGTTTCATCACCCGGCAAATTTTTTTCCCATTTCTTCTGATGCTTAAGCAATGGAAAGGCGAGAGGCAGAAAGCAAATACTGAAGATCATTAGGAATGCCTGCCTAAAAGTTCTGAGCAGCTGAGCAGAGATTTTTTTCTGTGGCTTTGGGGATAAGGGTGTGCTTGCAAAATTTATTCCTAGGGCATAAGACCACTTGTTTGCAGGCAATAACTTAGACTTAATTTAAAATTTTAAAATTTTCCCTCTCCTTCTCTCCATAATGTGTGTGTGTGTAAAAAGAAACACACACATGTATTAGACTATCTATTTTTATTTGCCTTTACAGAGTAATAATCAAGAACCCTTCAATTTATTAGCCTGTCTAATATTAATGAATCATTCTGGAAAATCAAAAGAATCATTTTAGAACATAGGTTGTAAAGCTGCTGTACTCCCAGTTTGTGACTTCACAGTAAAAATAAAATGTTTACTGATAATGTATCAAAAATAAACTCATCTATCTTAGGGCTTCTATTACTGTGATATAATACTATGACCAAATTGGGGAGATAAGGATTATTTAGCTTATACTTTCATATCAAAGTCATCATTAAAGGCAGTCTAGACAGGAACCTAGAGGCAGGAACTGAAGCAGTATTTATGGAAGAATGTCGCATATTTTCTTGACTTCCACGGCTTTCTTAGCCTACTTATAAGACTCAAGACCACTTGCCCCAGGGTGGTACCAGCCATAGAAGACTGGGCCCTTCCACACTAAATCGTTCATCAAGAAAATGGTCCACGGATTTGCCTAATGGCTAATTTGATGAAGACCTTTTCTTAAATGAAGATCTCTCTTCCCAGATGACCTGGGCTTATGTCATGATGATACCAAATGTAAACAGAACATTATTTTTAAAAGACTCCCTGGAATGCATATAATTTTTCTACTTGTTGCAAAAATAGCAAATTTATATTCTAAGGAGATGGCTCTATTTTGCAATTTCCACTGAAAGAATTAAATCTTGGCTGGACATTTAGGCTTGTAAGATGGAGATCCTTAACTTTTTTTCAGAGTTGATCAATATTTTGATTTTATTATCATTAATACTGAGCATACCACCTTGCATAAATTTGTATTCTTAGGACCATTTCAGAATTGTTGGAAATTTTCTTAATTCCAAGCCAACATTCACTCAGTGATCTTTTATGAAAGTTTCATTATTTAAGGCATCCTATACACGTAGATGCTCCTTTCTGTGCCTGGCATTTTATTCATCATAGGATCAATTGTGTTGATTCATGTTGTAACTAGCATTAAAGTTTATAACCATTTATGAAACTTCAGGAAAACCTTTGAGGAAGGGGGGATGAAGAAGGCTGAATTCAGTTTATTTAAAAATTTAATTTTGAAATGATTAGTCTTGAGAATTCGTAAATTTAGTTCCTTAACGTTTAACATGATGTATGGTTGAGCATGGACATTGAGATTTATAACAGATCTTCATTCAGGTCTAGTTCACCTTGCAAAAATCGAACTAAATCAGTTGAGAAGTACATGTCCACTGCCTACCTCTTCTGCTGGCAATCACCTCTTATGCTCTACTTCTGATAATTTCATAGTTTAGGGCAGCAGACATAAGTAGAGCCTGATTTTATGCAATATTTAAAATGAAACAATCCAAATAGATATTCAAGTGTTCCAAAGAACATGCTAAAGAATAGCAGTAGGAAAGTAACAGAAGTCTTTATTTCCCATAAAGCATTGTGCTTCTGTAAGAGCATAAGTCCTCGTATTTAGAGCAAAAACACTAACCCATAGCTTAGAAGAGTCTCAGATCTGAGCTGAGGTGTTTCTGGTGGAGGACACTGAGCTTCTGCGGTGTGATGCGAGGACCATGAGTGCGTCCATATGTGCTCTTAGAGCAAGGCTACAGAAGTCTCGGCGTGGGCAAACTGCCAGGAATGCCTTAGGTTTGTTATGCATTTGATTTTTAATTAACATTTGGCTGTTGAGTGTTAAGAACCTTCTGCAGTTGTTAAGGTTCTATGACCCTCTGCTTACATTGAGTTATAGGCTTACGAAGCTGTGGTAAATATAACAGGCTTGCTTATGGTTATGCTGGTGATGATGGTCACCATTAAACACTGTTACTGCTTAAGCTTAACTTTAAAACAATTAATCTTAAGGATTTACATTTTTTTGTTCATGAACATTTAGCATGCTGTGTGGATAATAAATCACTGCTGATTACTGTATTGGCCAGTCAGTTTTCTAACTGCAGGAAGTGTTTTGAGCAATCTGAGTTCTTTGTGTCCTCAGACTAAACATTCTAGTCTTTTATCCTGTAGTCAGTTGGACTTGATCTAGGTAGAAACCACCCTTGTTCTGATCTGAGTCTTCCCAGTGAGCTGAGGAGGGAGTGTTCCTATCATCCCCAGAAAGAAGAGAAAGTTGAAAAGGAATTTTAAGGGAAAAAGAGCATACTTTTGCCATTGGGGACTTTATTTTCCATCATAGTGAGGCCAAGCCAAACATACCACTATTTATTTACAAGAAACCACCTTAGCCTGTAGCTTTTTGCTCTCTGCTGCCACCACTCTGTGTTCTAATATTGAGATGAAATTAGTATATAACAATGTGTATATTAAGTGTGTGTAACTTAGTGAGGTTGGGTATGTATGCATATCCATAAAATCATTACCTCACCATTTTCATCATTTCTAAGATGGTTTTCCATTTCTTGCATTGATCTTTTCTTTTCTTTTCTCTTTTTTTAAAACAGGCTACCAAGAAGAGACTTGATACACTATGAGCATATACAGGGAGAAGAAGGCCCCTCAGTCACAGTCATTGGGGAGGGGAGTAAGGGGAAAATGAGAGAGAGGGAGGAATGGGAGGATACAAGGGATGGGATAACCATTGAGATGTAATATGAATAAATTAATAAAACATTTTTAAAAATATATTTTCTTATACTTTTTGTGTCTTAACTACTCAATTGAAATACAAAACTCAATTAACCTTGGCACTGTGATATACTTCAGAAACACACACTGAGATATATTTCAGAGCTAGTTCTTCTTTGCTGTAGGTAATTAGCCTTTATACTTTACTTCTGTTAAATTCATTATTTAAGGTACCACATATAAGTAGGCCATGGTTTTTGTTTGTTTGTTTTTCTTATTTTATCCAATATGGTACCATTTAGGTTGATCCATATTGTGACAAATGCCAAGATTTCTGAATTTTTAATGACAGGCTAATATTCTATTGTATGTATCTAAAATATATTATTTGGGATGCTTCCAAACTCATTCATGATGCTGGCATTACTGTGATGCCAAACTCAGGCAAAGTCACCACAGGCAAAGTATATGTCAATAGTCTGCATAAATTCAGATACAAACAGTCTAAGTGGATACTAGCAAACTCAATTCTGAACCATAATAACATAATCTATGCCATAGCTAAACAGAATTCATCCCTGGGGTACAAGATGGTTCAGCATATGAAAATCAACACCCTACATCATATTAAGAGAATGAAGACAGAAGCCACATGGACATTTCAGCAGGCTCACTAAAAACCTTGAATAAAGCCTTCTCATAAGGCCCCACTCCTGACAGAGAGGCTACTGACAGTTGGTAGCTTCTAGAATAAGCAGTTGTCTTCAAGACCGTGGTGGCTGGTAGGTTTTCTATGCTCTCTTGGGTGACCTACTTCTATAAACAAAGTGGGATTACTAACAAAAGGCAGCATGCAGTTCAGAGAGAGATGTGGGTGTGCGTGCCCAGGGAGAGTGGTAGTAGTTGCCTAGTGAGGAATGGATGTGATCAAAATACATTGTATACATGCATGGAATTTGCAAAGTATGAATAAAAATACATTTTAAAATAACAACCCTATTTTATGACTAAAAAAATTCTTCTCAACAAATCAAGTACAAAGAAAAGTTATTCCAATATAATATAATTGTAAATGAGAAGCTCATAGGTAACACTAGACTTACTCAACAGTAAAACACTTAGACTTTTTGCTGTAGAATAAGAAGATGGAAATGCCTATTATTGAATTTTCCATTCTACATGGTATTCAAGACTATACCCTTAGCAAATGATGTAAGAAAAAAAACAGAGAATTTTGCTAAATAGGAAACAAATAAATAAAGTGGTCTGTTTTCAGATGGCATTATCATACACATAGACTGTTTTAGAGACTCATAAACTCCTCAAGTTTAATTGTAAGCACAGCAATTGCATGTTCATAGAGGACCTGAACAATGGCCAACATTTAAACAGAAAGATGCAGCATCATTGCAATTAACAAAATAAAGAAAGAACTACCCCGTTATCCACAATCCCTCCCAGAAGAGTTGAAGTCAGCAACTTCAAGTTGTACCTCCCCTTCCTATGTTCCCTGAAGTATTATTTATAAAGATCGTATGATGGAAATAAGCCAAACACCATAAAGCACATGCACGGCAGTGATACGCAGGTACCAGCACAATCATGTTTTGTGTCTTTGCTTTGTTTCTCAATAAGACCCAAGCAGTTTGTATAATATGCAGTGGAACAGGTTACACTACCAGCTTTCCCAGGATCTGCCTTAGTGCCTTTCTAAAACATATTCCTCATTCAGCTATCTGTTGCTATTTTCCCCACAAGCGTCAGGCTTACCCTGGAAATTCTACTGGTAAAACATCCACAATGAAGCCAAGTAGCAGAGGCAAAGGAACAACATCACTAAGACAAATTGAGACTCAGGAAAGAGGCAAGGGCCATTTCAGTTAACTGGACCCCCGTTCTTGGCCTCTTGATACTTTGGAGAAAGTTGTTTCTCTTGGTTCGCCTTTTACTCCTGAGCACCAAAGATGAGGTGAATCAGACTAATTTTGTCTGGTGATGAACTAGTAAAGTGTAATTTTAAGTGAAAGTTTAGCGGAAAGTACACAAATCTATATAACAATCTCAATAACGTTCCCTTTCTCAGAAATATGCACAGGGCTTAGGGGGATGGCTCAGTGGGTCAGGTTCTTGCCTTGAAGTGTGATCTCTAGAATGCACGTAAAGCCAGAAGCAGGGGTGGTTGTCTGTAATTCAGTACTCCTGCAGAGAAATGGGGAATGGAAGCGAAGAATTTCCGGGAGTTTACAAGCCAGTTAGCCACTAGTATTTGCAGTCCACATGTGTACCATGGTATGCACACACACACACACACACACACACACACACACACACACACACACACACACTTATGTAGAAAAATAAAATCATAGTATGTAAAGGGTTGAAAAATAGACCACAACAGTCCCCAGATTAATCTGAGTGTAAAGAAAAGTGGATCTCTTTGTACTCTTTTGTATTGAAATCAATCTATTAAAACTTTCACTTTTTGTTACTTTCTGATCCATATCAACACATCTGTGGTCCTACATAATTATGTCTGTGGTCTACAAGAAATGTTTCTTTCTGCCTTAAGAAACAGATGAGTGTATGCAAAGTGAGAAACATGAACTGTATGTGAAAATCGGGGGTAGCGGGACCCAAACCATATATTTGGTAGACCCAAATATGGGTCATGGATACATAAAACTTGATTCATCTTGACAAATGGTAAAACAGAAAACAATATCTTCTAAAACTGGGGAGGGGGCAAAACTGGACAAACAGAAAAATTATGAAAAATGACATTCAGATTGTTGGGATTAGGAGTCCACATCATGCCTGATTTTTTAGTCATGTGTAGGTATATATGTATGTGTGTGTGTGTGTACATATGTATGTATTTTTAAATGTGTGCCATGTGTCTGTGAATGTATACGGAGGCCACAGGACAATCTTCAGGAGTAATCCTTTGGCACTGTCGCATCTATATTGAGGCAGGATCTACCTATGTCCTGGAAAGCACTAGGTAAAAATGGCTAGTCAGTGAGCCCCAGGGATCTGCCTGTGTCCTCCAAGCATTACAAGCATGTGCCATCGTGTCTGGCATTTTTGTGTGGATTTTTGGGCTCATGCTAAGTGTCCCCAGCACTATGCTGGCTAAACATTCACAGTGGAATGATATTCCATTGATTGCTAGGTCACATTTTTCTAGCCTCTATAATTATAATTATAATAATAATAATGTCCAGTACTTAATTATGTTTTTACTTTCACTGTCTTTGAGACTGCTGCTTTTATCAACCTTAATTCAAAAATCTCAACCATTGGAGTTTACCTAAAAGGAATTGCTCAGATGGAGGAAAACAATCAATATAAACCCTGGTTATATTTTCATGACTGTCAATATATGTTGCCAAATCACTATAATACCTCCTATTAATTTCTGGATTCACTTTGATACTTGCTTTGTAGTTTGATATCAAATTCTGGTGCGAACTTTGACTAAAAGCCAGAAGCTGGGAGTACCAGTGCTCATCTGGATTTTTAAATGAGCCCGTCTTAGTGACCACATCCTGTAATGATTAGTTTGGGCTGAGTTATATTTTAAGTCAAAGAAAACAGTTTATATGCACTCAATATTTCAATGTAGTGAAGGCTGCCTTAAAATTAAGAATTAAGCAAGTTATTAAAAGTATAGACAATGGGTAAAACAAACAGTAATATCTGTAGCATATAGGTACCTTGGAAAGTATTTCATGAAAATTACAGATAACTCTAAATAAAATGGCCCTGGAAACATTTTGTAGAAGAAATAGAATTGAATAATGAATACATGGGGAAACTTCTCACAAAAACAGAAATGTGGGGCTAAAAGAATCAGATACCATTTCCTCCTATGAGGAAGATGAGAGTTAGAGATGATAACTGTTGTTGATCATAATTGGGAAAAAGATGAGGCATCAAAGTTGGTGGCCAACATACTGGTGGTTTGAAGGCAATTTGGTAGTAACTATAAAAGAATTCATAGACATATTATTTCATAGCCTTCACAGTAATGTGTGTTCTTCTGTCTAGGGACTTCTGATCTGCAGTCATTCATTGCTACAAAAGGTGATTGTTACTTTGTTTCAACACATTACATACTCATCCTGGATCAATTAATTGGTCCCAGGTCACAGCAGCTTTTAGGAGGGGAATCTGTGGCAGAGTGAGGTGACCAACTGGACGGCTTCTGAAGTGCCTACTCAGGAGACTTACGACCCTTCTGCTGATATATTGTTGGTGAAAGCATGTCATGTGACCCACTGTATGGCTGTGAAACAGGGAAGCATAGTGTTTCTCTTCCTGTGCAGGCCATGTAGGCAGGAAGCAGATGTTCCCAGTTACAAAATTGTTCGCCTTTAGCTTCTGATGAAGCAGATGCTCTTTGTTGCTGTCCCTTTCACAAAACCATATGAAATGCTTAATAATAGGCACCTAAAGATGAGCAGTGCAACTTCCATGTATCTGCCTAAAGAGACAAAGCGATGCAAGCATTCTCCGACATCCTACGACAGCTCTGCAGGTGGACGGGCACAAGCAAGGAGGGATACACAGATTTCAGAGTTGCGAACAAGACATAGGATGTTAACTTATTCAGTTTACATCCCGATTGTTGTACCTTCTCTTATGCTTATATCTTCCCATTGCCATCCTCCTTCCCTCCCTGCTCCCTATTCCCCTCCCCTAGACCTCTGACAGAAGGAGACCTCCTCCCCCACAGTATGACCACAGCATATCAGGTCTTATCTAGGTAGCCAGCGTCCGCTTCCTCTGTGTGCCTGCTGTGCCCACCAAGTGGAAGTAGTCAAATCAATTTGTGGGCACCAGAATTCATGTGAGAGGCAGTCCCCACTCCCTCCTACCACAACTTTGGATAATGAGCTGTCCAGTGGCTGTATCTGAACAGGGTGTTTAGGTTCACTGCATGCATTGTCTTTGTTTGGTTGGTGCCACAGTTTGTGTCAGCCCCCCTGGGTCTAGATCCTCCGGTCTTGATGGTCTCCTTGTGGGGTTCCTGAACCCTCTGGGTCCTTCTGTTTTCTCACTCCTCCATTTACTCTCAGCACTCTGCCCAGAGTCCAGCAGTGAGTTCCAGCATCTGTCCTGATACCCCCACTGAATGGAGTCTCTCAGAGGACATCTATATTGGGCTAATATGCACTTATAAGTGAGTATTTCCATGTGTGTCTTTCTGTGTCTGGGTTACCTTACTCAGGATGATCTTTTCTAGTTCCAGCCATTTGCCTGCAAATTTCAAGATTTCCTTGTTTTTAATAGCTGAATAGTATTCAATTGTTTAAAAGTACCACAGTTTCTTTATCCATTCTTCTGATGAGGGACATCTAGGTTGTTTCAAGATTCTTGATATTAATGAATAAAGATTCTATGAACATTAGTGAGCAAATGTCCTTGTAGTACGGTGGAGCATCTTTTGGTTATATACTCAGGAGTAGTACAGCTGACTCGTGAGGTAGCACTATTCCTAATTTTCTGAGAAAAAAAAAAAACTAGATTGATTTCTAAAGTGGTTGTACAAGTTTGCACTCCCACCAGCAATAAAGGAGTTCTTCTTTCTCCACATCCTCACCAGCATATGCTGTCACTTGAGTTTTTGGTCTCAGCCGTTCTGATGTGTGTAAGGTAGAATCTCAGAGTTGTTTTGATTTGCATTACACTGATAACTAAGAACAGTGAGCATTTCTTTAAGTATTTCTTGGCTATTCAACATTCCTGTTGAGAATTCTTTGTTTAGCTCTATACCCCATTTTTAATTGGATAATTTGTTTTGTTGGTGTTTAATTTCTTGAGTTCTTTATATATTTTGGGTATTAGCACTTTGCCCGATGTAGGGTTGGTGAAGATCTTTTCCCAGCCTGTAGGCTACCATTTTGTTCTGTTGACAATGGCTTTTGCCTTACAGAAGCTTTTCAGTTTCATGAGGTCCCATTTATTAATCATTGGTCTTAGAGCCTGAGCCATCAGTGTTCTGTTCAAGAAGTTGTCTCCTGTGCCAATGAGTTCAAGGCTCTTCTCCACTTTTTCTTCTAATGGATTTAGTGTATCTGGTTTTATGTAGAGGTCTTTAATCCACTTGGACTTTAGTTTTGTGCAGGGTGATAAATATGGATCTATTTGTATTTTCTATACGTATATAGACATCCAGTTAGACCAGCACCATTTATTGAAGATGCTATATTATTTCCATTATATAGATTTAGCTTCTTTGTAAAAAAAAGTATCAATAGATGTGTAGGTTCTTTTCTGGGTCTGCCATTTGAATCCATTGATCAATCAGCCTATTTCTATGCCAGTACCATGTTGCTCTATAGTACAGCTTGAGATCTGGGATGGAGATTCCTCTGGAAGATCTTTTATTGTACAGGATTGTGTTAGCTTTTCTGGTTTTTTTGTTTTACTATATGAAACTGAGAATTTATCTTTCAAGGTCTGCCAAGAATTGTATAGGTATTTTGATGAGAATTACATTGAATCTGTAGATTGCTTTTGGTAAAGAAGGGCATTTTTACTGTGTGGATCCTCTGCATGCACAGCTTGGAAGGTCTTTCCATCTTCTGATATCTTCTTCAATTTCTTTCTTCAGAGACTTGAAGTTTTTTCATACCAGTCTTTCATTTGCGTGGTTAGAGGTATGTCAAGATATTTTATATTATTTGTAGCTATGGCAAAGGGTGTTGTTTCCCTAGTTTCTTTCTTAGCCTGTTTGTCATTTGTATCCAGCCACTTTGTTGAAGCTGTAGGAGTTCTCTGGTGGAATTTTGGGGGTCACTTATGTACACTATCATATCATCCGTGAATAGTGATACTTCAACTTCTTTTCCAATTTGTATCCCCTTTGATCTCCGTTAGTTGACTTATTGCTCTAGCTAAATCTTCAAGTACTGTATTGAAGAGGTGTGGAGAGAGTGGGCAGCCTTGTCTAACCCCTGATTTTAGTTGAATTTCTTTGAGTTTCTCCACATTTAATTTGATGTTGGCTATCGGATTGCTGTATATAGCCTTTATTATGTTTAAGTATGTGCCTTGTACTCTTGATCTCTCTAAGACTTTAAACATGGATGGGTTTCATATTCTGTTAAATGCTTTTTAAGTATCTAGACAGATGATCATGTAGTGTTTTTTCCTTTCAGCTTGTTTATATGGTTGATGACATTGATGGATTTCCATATATTGAACCATCCCTGCAATGACTTAGATGAAGAATACTTGATCATGATGAATGATATTTTTGATTTGTTCTCAGATTTGGTTTGTGAATATTTTATTGAGTATTTTTGCATCAATATTCATTAAAGAAGCAATGTTTTACTTATAGTTCTGTATGCCAGAAATATAACTTCAAGCTGCCTACAGGGATGGCTTCTTTCTGTGGAAGGGCTTATGAAGTTTCCTTGCCCATTCTCAAGTTCCGTAGGACTAGGTTTTGGTTAACTGTGGGGACCATAATCAGCCAAGCACAAATAGTTTAGAAATGCACATGTAGGTGTATGTACAAAAACAATGTATCTACAGGTGAATGGAAACAAACTGGAGGAATAGGTCACTATTCAACAGTTGTCATGGAAGAAAAGGCCTAGAAGTACAGAGAAATAACTTCTTAGTTTGTGTATTTCAGTTCTATTCTGTATTATTTTTATATTTTTAAGGAAATTAGTTAAATTTAAAGTCATTAGTGTGCAACTAATCATGTGAATAGTTGCTAGGTTTAATCTATAGTAATTGAATACTACTCTGAATTATATAATTTGCACATTCTTACTGAAAACCTTGTTCATAGTTTATTGTTCAAAAAACGATTTATTTTTTAAATTAATGAGCTATTGCCATAGCTGGTTCCAGCTTCCTCTGTCATTCAAAACATCCTTTGAAGTTTAAATCTACAGCAGGCATAAGAAACAGGCACATTTCTATTTGCTTATATCTCAGAAATAATGTTCTTTATGAGCTCAGTAATATATGTGGATTTTTTTCTCCAGAAAAATATACTTGAAATGACACAATCATCATGATTTTAGGTGTTCATGGGGTCCATTAATTTAACTCTTAAGAAATTTTTGTCCTACAAGTGCTTTTGAAAAAAATAACATACTTCTTTTTTTTATTATTAATTTATTCTTGTTACATCTCAATGGTTATCCCATCCCTTGTATCCTCCCATTCTTCCCTCCTTCCCATTTTGCCCATATTCCCCTCCCCTATGACTGTTCCTGAGGGGGATTACCTCCCCCTGTATATGCTCATAGGGTATCAAGTCTCTTCTCAGTGACCTGCTGTCCTTCCTCTGAGTGCCACCAGGTCTCCCCCTCCAGGGGACATGGTCAAATGTGAGGCACCAGAGTACGTGAGAAAGTCATATCCCACTCTCCACTCAAGTGTGGAGACTGTTCTGACCATTGGCTAGATCTGGGTAGTGGTTTAAAGTTTACCGCCTATCTTGTCCTTGGCTTAGTTTGAGCGGGACCCCTTGGCCAAAATCTCCCTATCATAACGTTCTACTTGTAGGTTTCTAGGACCCACTGGATCCTTCTACATTGCTATTCTCCCATTGTTCTCTCATCTAGAGTCCCAATAGGATGTCCTCCTCTCTGTCCCAGTTTCCTGGTAAGGGAAGGCTTTCGTGGGACATGCCCCTTGGGCTAGTATGCAGATATAAGTGAGTATATACCATTTGAGTCTTTCTGCTTCTGGGTTAACTCACTCATTATGATCATTTCTAGCTCAATCCATTTATCCACAAATTTCAGGAATTCCTTGTTTTTAATAGCTGAGTAGTATTCCATAGTGTATATGTACCACAGTTTCTTTATCCATTCTTCTACTGAAGGACCTTTAGCCTGTTTCCATGATCTGGCTATTATGAATAAGGCTGCTATGAACATGGTTCAGCAAATTTTCTTGTTGTGTGCTGGTGCATCTTCTGGGTATATTCCAAGGAGTGGAATAGCTGGGTCTTGAGGAAGCCCTATTCCCAGTTTTCTGAGATAGCACCAGACAGATTTCCAAAGTGGCTGTACTAGTTTGCATTCCCACCAGCAATGAAGGAGTGTTCCTCTCTCTCCACATCCTAGCCAGCGTGTGGTGTCGCTTGAATTTTTGATCTTAGCCATTCTGATGGGTGTAAGATGGAATCTCAGAATTGTTTTGATTTGCATTTCCCTGATGACTAAGGAGGTTGAGCATTTCTTTAAGTGTTTCTCAGCCATTTGATATTCCTCTGCTGAGAATTCTCTGTTTAGTTCCAAGCCCCATTTCTCAATTGGGTTATTTGGTTTTGTGGTGTTTAATTTCTTGAGTTCTTTATAAATCCATTCAATGGAAAAAGGATAGCATCTTCAACAAATGGTGCTGGTCTAACTGGATGTCTATGTGTAAAAAAATGCAACTGGACCCATATTTGTCACCATGCACAAAACTCAAATCCAAATGGATTAAAGATCTCAACATAAAACCAGAGACACTAAGTCACTTAGAAGGAAAAGTGGGGAAGAGACTGGAACATATTGGCACAGGAGACAACTTCCTGAACAGAACACCAACCGCCCAGGCCTTAATGTCAACAATTAATAAATGGGACCTCATGAGGCTGAGAAGCTTCTGTAAGGCTGGAGACACTGTCAAGAGAACCAAGCGACAGCCTACAGACTGGGAAAAGATCTTCACCAACCCTACATCTGACAAAGGTCTAATATCCAAAATATATAAACCTACTTCTTATAAAGGTATTGTGAAAAAGATTTATGTATAATGATGTTGCTTTGGTGAGTCCAAATTCTATATTAAAATTATATTGTGCCATACACTTGTCATTAGACACCTGTGTCTTTTAAAATTTATAATTCGTCTATTTCTCACATGTTGTGGACTGGAGGAATAAATATCATTAGCATGTCCATGTGGCTCAAAGCAGTGTGAAGACTTTTTTCACAATAATATCTAACTATTTCCTTATTAGATTTCCAATGAGAAACAGGAAAAACTCAACCCTAAAAATCCACGTGGAACCAAAACATTCTAAATAGTTAAAGATCTAGAGACAGAAATGAAACTGAAGGCTCAAAAGTCCTGATTTTAAATTATGACACAAATTTATAGTTTGAAACAGTATTGTATCGCTCTTCAGTTAGATACATAGGTCATTGGAACAGCATAGGAAAGCCAAAATTGAAGGTATGCTCTGGACAGTCAGCTAATCGTCAGGAATGGCCTCAAGATACACAGTTGGTGACACCTCTTCAATAAGTGGTGTGGGGGACAAATGAGTATCTACAGACATGGACGTATAATTGGATCTTTCTTTTCTTACACTACATGCGTTGCCCTGCAAAAGTCAATTCCAAATAAAGCACCGATTTAAACATGAGAACCAAAGTTATAAAACTGCTAGAAGAAAATGTAGGGAAAAGCTTATTGGCATCATTTATTGCAGTAAAAAATTTTATGTGTGACTCCCAAAGCACAAGCAAACAGACAAAAAGACAAACACGTCAAATCAAGACAGTGGAAGGGCTTTGCAAGGAATGAGAGAAATAGCAGCAAACCCTATCTGATTAACATATAAAACAGACAAGAAACTTCTACAGCTCATCTCATTAAAAAAACAAACAAACAAACAAAAAACTAGGCATAGTAGCACATGCCTGTAATCCCAGCACTCAAGAGACAGAGGCAGGTGAATCTCTGAGTTTCAGGCCAACCTGGTCTACAAAGTGAGTTCAGAACAGCCAAGGCTACACAGAGTAGTTCTTCCTCAAAAACAAAACAAATAACCCAATTAATACATTGGTGAAGGACCAAAAGCAGCATATGTAAAACAAACAAACAAATAAACATAATGTACAAAAAGTCAAAAGGTATCCAATAGGTCTGTAAAAATATGACTAACATCATTAGGAAGTTTAAATCAAAACAAGAATGAGCTAGCACACCACACTTGATAGGATGCCTATTATTTTTAAAACAAAATTCAGTAATTGTTTACAAGTATGTGGGGAAAAGGTAAAATTTTCATATGCTTGTGGGAATATAGACTGAAATAGCAATATGGAAAGGAGTCAAGAGGTTCCTTAAGGAACTGAAACTATAATTACTATATAATCCCGAATTCTTACTTCTTGATATATGACCAAAATCAATGACTCAAGATTTTGAAGATGGCTGCCCTCCAACATTCTTTGCATCATGGAAGTTAGCTGTGATGGTGACTCGTAACTGTCATCTTTGAGGAGATGTAGATAGAATCACCTGTGACAAGGGTGTCTGAGCATGATTGGGGGCATTATCTATATTGGGTTAATGGAGGTGAGTAGACCCAGCCACTGTGCATGACACCATTGTGAGAGCTAGGATGTTAGACTTTAAAGAGAATGTGTGCTGAGCACCAGTGTTCATTCATCTCTGCTTCTTTACTATGGATGCAGTGTGATCCAGTGCTTCAAGCTCTACTACTGTGAGTGCCATGCCCCTGGGACTATAGCTTAGAACTGTGTGCTTTCCCCTTCAACTGCCTTTTGTCACAAAAAAAACGTTACCAGGACCCCAACATATGGAAACAGTATTCTGCATGGATAGACGGATGGATGAATGGATGGGCAAGTAAGTTGTAGAGCATTAAAACAAATATATTATTCAACAGCAAAAAGAAGGAAACCCTGTCAATTAAACAGTTGCGTGTAGAGTGCAAGGTAAAGTAAGCTGTGTACAAAAAGTCAAATAATCACAAGACCTCACATGCAGATCTTAAAATAGTAAAAGTTATAGAAGTAAGAAAAGTGCAAGTTTCCACAGCTGGCAGGATGGCAAAAATAAGAAAACTATGGACAAAGGGCATCAAATCTTTACCTATACATGGTAAATAATTTTGAAGCTATCCTATACATTGAATGACTAATAAATAATATTAGTGATATACTTAGAATTACTGAAGCTACATTTATACTGAAAAACAACAACAACATAATGGGCCTGAGAGGTAACTTGAAATTAACATTTATATTATTACACATAAAGTAAATTAATAAAGCAAGAACCACAAAACAATTGGAAATTATATAAATGATATAAATTATATATATAAATAACACATTCATAGTGTTTTGGCTATTTATATTTGCCAACCTTGAGGAAAACATCTTTCCTATCTTGGTGCATTTAAAATTCTGAATGTAAATAAATGAACCTCCTTACGGAGATGACTTCAAATGTGGAAGTTTAGTTTCTTAATCTTACCACATTTGCCTTGCTTTACTATATGTAGCTAGGAGCCTCTGTATTGGGCAGTACAAATACAGAATTTTACACTGCTGTATTAATTTCCCTTAGACAGCTCTGTTCTATGCTCTGGGTTTCAATGTGAATGAAAATAAAATTAAGATTAAATTAGTCTAAATAATAAATCATCTAGGAAGAAGCAATATTTCTCAGGCCATGGGCACTGTCATATAGGTTAACATATTTCTCCCCTATAACAATCTTGTAAGGATGATCCTATTTTCGTTGAGCAAATGAAGCCACTAAGGCACAGACAGGTGTCACCTCTAACTTGGACATCCTTGTGATTTAAACTCTAATTCTGACTGTACCTGGTGAGTTCCCTGACTTGCCTTAGGCTTCTGTCCTCGTCCTTTGTCCTCCTGCATCTCCGGACACTACAGTTGTATGCTTTCTATTAGCAAGGCTCTCACATGCACCTGTTATGCATAGAGTAGCTTTATGAAACAAGTAATAATGTTTACATCTACAGTGATGGAATGACTTGCCCAATGGTATCTCATGTAGGATAACTAAAATGCAGTCTGTGAAGTAGAGCCAGTACCTAGAATGAACCCCTCCCTTGCCCATCTACGCACAGAACAACAGCTGCTCCACTCTCTTTATCTAAGCCTCTGTTTGAAACTTGAAATGATGCAGATATAAATGAGTTTACCGCCTGTATTGTCCTTGGCTGGTGCCTTAGTTTGAGCGGGACCCCTTGGCCCAAATCTGCCTATCATAATGTTCTACTTGTAGGTTTCTAGGACCCACTGGATCCTTCTACAATGCAATTCTCACATGGGTCTCTCATCTAGAGTCCCAATAGGATGTCCTCCCCTCTGTCCCAGTTTCCTGGTAAGGGAAGGCTTTCGTGGGACATGCCCCTTGGGCTAGTGTCCAGATATAAAAGTGAGTTTATACCATTTGAGTCTTTCTGCTTCTGGGTTAACTCACTCATTATGATAATTTCTAGCTCAATCCATTTATCCACAAATTTTGGGAATTCCTTGTTTTTAATAGCTGAGTAGTATTCAGAGAAAAACTGATGCCACGAAGCCTCTGTTACAGCTATCAGGTGACATAAGATTAGCTTTAGCATATTACCTATGCTTGGAACTCTCTTTTTTAATCTTTTAATTTTTAATTTGTTCAATTCACATCTCGATTGTAGCCCCCCCCACCTGGTCTTCTCTTGGTTCCACCCTCCCTCTCTTATCCCGCCTCTCCAAGTACTCAGAAAGCAGGAACCTGCCTCTCCTATCATCTGACCTCAACCTATTAAGTCTCTTCTGGAATACCTGCATCCTCTTCTGCTGTGACCTGGTAAGGCCACCCCATTAGTGGGAAGTGATCAATAAGTGGGCACCAGATTCCATGTCAGAGGTAGCCCCTACTTTCTATATTATGGGACCCACAAGGAGACTGTGCTACCTATCAACTACACCTGAGCAGGGGGTCTAGGTCCTCACCCTGCATGGTCCTTGGTTGGTGCATCAGTCTCTGCAGTGTAAGTGCGCGCGCGCATGCGCGCGCGCACACACACACACACACACACACACACACACACACACACACACACAC
>OU015752.1:35986112-36089444 GCA_907169655.1 Acomys percivali
ACACACACACACACACACACACACACACACACACACACACACACACAAACCTCCTGGATTTGTTAGCTCCATTGGTCTCCTTGTGGAGCTCCCATCCCCTCCAGACCTTCCATCCCTCACCTCTTCCATAAGTCTCCCTGTGCTCCACCCCAAAGTTTGGCTGAGAGCCTCAGCATCTTCTTCAATCCCCTGCTGGGTGGGATCTTTCAGAGGACCTCTATGGTAGGCTCTGGACCTGTTCCTTCTCTTCTACTGCTTCCTGTGTCTATTCTATTTGGCATTCAGAATGAGAATTAAGCATCCTTCCTAGGGTCCTCCTTGTTATTTAGCTACTTTGGGTCTTTGTATTATAGTGTGGTTATCCTGTATGAGGCTAATATATCCTTAAAAGTGAGTGTATACCGTGGGTATCTCTCTGCCTCTGAAGATTCGGGATGGTCATTTCTAGTTCCATCCATTTGCCTGCAAATTTCAAGATTTCCTTCTTTGTAATAGCTGAGTAGTATTCCATTGTGTAAATGTACCACAGTTTCTTTATTAAAGGGAGGCGTTCAATATAGTTAATACCTGGGTTGGTAGGCTAGCCCAAGCCTGAGATGCCTTCGCCCCTACCTTCAATCTCAAGCACAATAACACATAAAAAACACACAACCAGAAGAAAATGTAAGCCTAGTTTTGTTTCTAAAAAGTATCTACTGACAAATTAAAATAGTAATATACTTCACTGCATAAGGCCACAACCCTGAGGAGTGGGGCTAACTCAGCAGCTACTTAGTCATGTATACCTCAGATCTGAACTAGCTCTTTTTACCATCTACCTAGAGATGCTGTCAGCTGGCCAGGCCATACTCCCATGGGATCCTTGCCATCAGAAGCCCTCTCCACTGAGAGGCGAGAAGCTTTATTGATTTGTGTGAGCCCATCTTGTACAGAAACATAATACAGTTCTTTTTTTTTTTTTTTTAGGAATACTTCATCAAATTTACTAACTTGGAAGACATAAAGCAGGCAAGATTGAAACAACTATAGAATTTAAATGGCGCAGTAAATGGTGTAGTGTTAAAGAAAAGAACATTTTGAATGCTGATGCTGCCCAAAATGAATACAACGTAAAATGAATTCGAGAAGAGAATTCTAGATCAATTTCTCTGTTCATTCAATAATTCATTTTGAAGAAAGGCAGCTGTACAATAACATGGTACAATCCAAGCCATGGCCTACAGAGCTCTTTAGGGGTCACTGAGGTGAGCATAAGTTTGGGAAGGAGAGAGCCATGGAAGTTTCAAGTGCCCCCACTCCCTGACAAACAGCAGCTCTGCTCCATTTGTAAACAGCTGTCTATGTGAATTGGTGATGGCTACATTCATTCTGTATCCATCCTGTAACAGTTGCAGGTATCACTGAGTTAATCTTTACAGCAGCCATAAGTCCGATTTTCCTCTTTATATACAAAGCTGGCTTAGAATAAGGTTAAGTAGCTTCTTTCATATTACCCAATGGGTAAAAGGCAAGACTAAGACCCACTGAGCCCTGGTTTCCTTCTGAAGTGCTAATATCAATGGGTTCTATATATTAGATATGTTTGTTTTCTAGATTGCTCACTGCTGTTGTGGTAAATTAAAAATAAGCATTATGAATAAGAACAACTCTGAGAAGGAAACTATTTATTTGGCTTACACTTCAAAGTCTCAATCCATCACTGAGGGAAATCAGGGCAGGAGCCATATAGCAAAACTGATTCTGGCTCCATGTAAGGGTCACTCTCAGTTTTTCTTTTCTTTTCTATTTTTTTTTTTAATTCAGCCCAAGCACCTTCCCAAGAATAGCTGTATGCTATGGGGTGGGCTTTCCTACATCAATCAATAATCAAGCCAATACTTCCTACATGTTTCTGTGGAACAGGTAATTCCACAGACAAACTCAGTTGAGGCTACTTTTGATAACTCTAGGGTGTATTAACTGGATATTTGAAGCTAAGTAGGATATCTGGGTTGAAAAACATGTTCTAAACATACACTAATATTTATTACAATAAAACTTTTATTAAAATGGTTGTTACTACAAATGTCAGGGTTAACAAAATCTCAGTCTAATAGGAGCTCCATACTATTACATGATAATTGTCTATCCACAGTTGTCTATATATGGGTGAATTTTGTATTTAAGCAATCAATGTATTTTGGTAGTGTTTACTTATCAAAGACTAGTACTAAAGATATGAGCAGAGGTACTTATTTCTTCATTGTTCTCCATTACCCATATCCTAGTTATTGACATTTCTAGTAAATAGAGATAGTGGAGAATATCCTAAGGGATCAACATTAATCAATTATAAAACAAGGCTAAAGGAGTTGAGGAGGCTCAGCTGCTAAGTCTCAGAAAACTGATTCTATTATGTAACTAGGCATTATAAAAGAGCTCTGAAGTGATGTGATGAAAACCTTTCTCCACAGCCATAATGTTTATAGAATCTGGGAAATCAAGAAAAGGGGAAGTGAAAACAAAAATCAATAGACAGGATTTAAAAAATGTGTATTTGGAGATCCTTTTCACAGGTGAAACTCTGGTCTTTTTTGTACGTTGTAGAGCATATTTTCCAAATATGATTGGAGCCTTTAAAATGAAAAATGAGAAATATTTAATCAATGACTGTAGACTTGTGTTTTAATAGGCTAGAAGTATGTAGTAAACACTTCAGGATATCAGAGTACAAATGATTCAGTGCCATTAGGAATTTATAGCAATCAAGGGGTGATTAGGAATGCCCTGTGTCACGGTGGATAATGATCTTAATGAATTGTTGTTGTTGTAAATGTTCCATTCTGCTAAGTTGTCCTGCTGTTTCAATGCATCTGAAGCTGATTCAAATAACCTGAAGCAGGAAACAGGACCAAAGTCAGCTGAATGAGGGCTCTACAAGGACAGATATTTCAATGACAAGCAAGAGTCACACTCGGTCTAGTCACAATGGGATTTCTTAACATGCAGAAGCCGTCCTCCCAAACTCATATGATAGTCAACATATTTTGACAAAGCCTTTAGCAATGGAAACAATTTACCACCACTTGCAGAAACAAACTCCAAGGAATGTTCTTCCAATCACACATAAGTTCCCAAGCAAACAAAACACATATACAAATGATCAAGCTGGTCAGAAGCCTTTTGACAGTGTGTGTGGGTTCTTTGGGGACAATCTCTCCCCCTGGTACACATTGCTTTCAACTACAGTAGCTATTTTTATAGATCAGTGATCATATCTATCACCTCATCATTATAGTTTCATTTGGTAATTACTTTGTTCATTCGCTTTTTCACTGAATTCACACTAGGCCAAGTACTAGATAACCCAGAACGAGATTAAACACATGGAAAATAAAGGTTTATGGGGGACTGGAGAGACGGCTCAGAAGTTAAGAGCATTTGTTGCTCTTCTCAAGGACCTGAGTTTAATTTCCAGCATTTACATGGTGTTTTACACCACTGTAACTCCAGTGCCAGGGGATCTGACACCCTCTTCTGGTCTACACTGGCACCAGATACACCAGTGGTACAAGGACATATGTGCGAGTGAAACGTGCATAACGTAAAGCAAAAATAAAAATATAAAGGTAAGCGTAAATGATCTTCTATAGAAAATTTCCTAGAATTAATGATTGCTGATAAATTGCCATTAAAGACAAAACTGAAAAGAGAATTCCTAGGAATAAAGAACCCTGCATGTGAGAGATGTTTGCAGGGATTTCCTTGCAGAAGCTTGTGTAGTGCCTAGACCTATAGCATCTGTGTGTTGACTATTATGAGAGAGCTTAGCCTGGGTTGCTCTGGTAAGGAAATAGAGTCAACATAATTTGGAGTCTAGTGGAGATGCCCTGTAGCATCTGTTGATTCTCATAGCACACGAACCAAGGGCAAGTTCCAAAAGAAATTTCTCAGGACTTTTTTATCCCTTTTTGCTTTTGTTCTTCTGTAATATAATCCCACAGGATGAGTTTATGTTATTCATAGTGTATTTCTGCTCCTGGATTCATATTATGGATCTTTGATGCCCACATATCTAAAAGCTACTTCCTCTACACTTGTGCTCTGTTAATAGCTCCCCCGGCTGTGGCTGTAACTCTGGCCACAGGCACTAACCACCACCCTTTAATCAGAGTCTGACAGATATGAGAAAAGGTAGAAACAAAGCCTAAAACCTTGTCTGGAGGAGAAAAAGCCTCCCAGAGTCATTAGAACAAAGTAATAGTCCCCACCAACAATAAATAACATTTATTAAAAACAAAATCTATACAAGGCTCGCTGTTGGACACTTTGTTCATAGGTTATTCCAGCAAATGCTTTCTCTCACTCTATAAGGTAGAAATTATTTCTCTTAAGTTTGTACAGGAGACAACAGGCTCAATTGAATGGCTTGTTTTTATGTCACCCAGAAAGTAATTGGATTGAAATGAAGATTTGTCTGATCTCAAATCTAGGTCCTTACCTCCTTGCCTGAGACTGGAGACCTGCAGGTGTCTAGGTACTGCAGATATGCTAGCTGTAAATTCAAGTTCAAAGACTCCCAGTCCTAGATAGAAGTCCCTCATTCCTAAGGATCTAAGTAAAGTACCAGTCATAGTGTCTGTGAGCATGTGGGTTTCGTTTGTAAACTGAGGCTCTGTTTGTACATAGATAGCCTAGGTATTTATAAAGCTAAAATGGTGTAATACAATCTCCGTAAGTTTCCTGTTGATACTATGACAAAGTAGCACACACACAGTGAAGAAAAGCAATACTAATTAATCACTTTCCACTCTGCCTGTCAGGGGTCTGGCATGATTATTCTTCTGAGAATTAGGGCTGTTTTCTCCTAGAAGCTTTAGGGAAAGTCTAACTCATTGTTTTCCCCATGTTTCTGAAGATCTTCATATATCCCATCTTCCAAACCAGTATGCTCTATCAAAGGCTTCTCACTTTTTATCACCTTGACTGTCATCCTCTCTTTGCCTCCTGATTTATCTTTTGCAGACCCTGTGGTTATACTGGGTCCAACCATAAAGTCTTTCAGAATAGCTCCAATTTAAAGTAACCAGGCTAGAACCTAGATTTATCTTTGCCACTAACATAATGAATTCAGAGTCTTGCCTTTAGGAATGTGTGCATCTTTTTTGGGAGTGTGTGTATGTGTGTGTGTGTGTGTGTGTGTGTGTGTGTGTGTGTGTGTGTATTACTTCACATATAAATACAAAGGGTCTTGGAGTTTTGATACATGATTTCTGATGCAGTAGTTCATAATGTAATATGAGAAGCATGTGGTGCTCAATGAGAATTCCCCCCTTAGACTCAGACATTTGAACACTGAATCCTCTCAGTTAGTGGGGCTTGTTGGAGAGGCTGAATGGTACAGGAAATTGGCTTCCAAGGTTTAAATACACTCACTACCTCCAGTTTGCTCTCTTAGCTTTTTGCTTTAGAGGTTGGTGATGTAATCTTTCAGGTTCCTGCTGCTTGCTTCCAACTACTGCTGCCATAATGGAATCTTAGCTGTCTGTAACCATAAGCCAAAATAAACCCCTTGAGTTGCTTTTGGTCATATTTTATCACAGCAACAGAAATATACCTAATGTAAGATAATATTTGATACTCTTCAGATAATTTTATTATGAAAAATTAAAGCATACATATAATATACACACATATGTATATGTAGGTATATATATGTGTGTATATATATTATATTCCTATGAATATACTTCTATGTATAACTACTATTAAGGTAATATTGTATTTCTTGAAATTTTAAACATTTATATTGAATATATAGATACACAATTACATTTTACATAATTTTAGCTACTATAAAGTGCCATTATAGTATGCATATTGTTTTAAAATTGTTCAATATTTTCCCCTTGAAAAAGTATATTTTAACTTATTATTATTCTTTATGCAAATATGCTGTTATTTAATAAAACCTTACCTTGGTACATTATAAAATTTGTGTGTGTGTGTGTGTGTGTGTGTGTGTGTGTGTGTGTGTGTGTGTGCGTGCGCACATGCATGCGTGTGTTGGAGCATCCACAGTGAGCCTGCATGGAGAGCCTACAGCTAATGTTCCTCTATCTCTATTCATCTTTTTTTCCCAGATAAAGTCTCTCGGTGAATTTGAAGCTCAAAGTCACTCAGTGAATCTGGAGCTCACTGACTGACTAGGCCAGCTGGCACTCCAGTGTGTCTTCCCTTTCTAGACTCCAGAGCCGGGCACACTGCCACACCTGGAAAATTTTATGTCAAATGCTCAGGATTCTAAACAAGTTCCTCATGTTTGCATAGCAAACTCTTTGTCTACTAAGCAGTCTTTCCAGCACAGATTTATATTGTTTTCTTTCCCTGTAAATAGTGCTATAATGAACATTTTTATTCTGTCTTGCAAGTATATCTCTGAAAGGATTTATTAGAAGAGAATTAATGTTCGGAACACTGTCATGCCAACCATTTACAATAGATGCACACAGAGTCTCCCAAAATGGAAATGTACAAGAAAATCTTACACTCTTCATCCTCTTTCCCTGTCCACACCAATCAGACTCTCCAGTTCCCTCTCCAGCAGCAATGAGAGTAATAGATCCCATTTGTACTCTTCAGCCAGCCTCACAGGTACATAAAACACATTATCACAAGCAAGCAAACATAAATCAAAGCAAAAATGAGTCATCATTATCATTAAAACACAAAATTTTCTGTATGATTATTGGTCACTTAGCCTTGACTTTTGGTAAATTATTCATATTACTTTCTCATTATTCTATTGGGATGGCTGACTTTTCATTACTAGTACATAAATATTCTTTATTGTGTAGACTAACCCTGTGTTATCTATATTACATAAATATTTTCTCAATGTATTAATTTCTATAAACTAATTTATGATACATCTTGCAGTAATTTTTCTTTACTTTGTATAGTAAACTGTTCCCACACAGCTTCTGATTTCTACTCTTCATTAAGAAAGTCTCTTGTACATATATTATTTTGGTTTCTTTCAAATCACTTATACAATTTAGTTTGCTTAGTTTTAAATATTGTTTTTTCTCATAGTGGCTTTAGAGATGTTTCAGTGGTTAAAATAACTCCTCTTGCAGAAGGCCCAACACCCACACGGCAGCACACAACTATCTAATGCTCATTCATAAGGGATCTGAAAGTTTCTTCATATCTTTGCATGCACCAGGCACACATACATACATTCATATGCATACATTCAGACAGTCACACACATAAAATGAAAAAAAATTTTTTTTCAGCAATGTGTTTTACCCATGACATAGAATAAGATCCAAATATGTTTCATATGATTATATTGCCAGTAATGTAGGAATTATTTACTAGCCCTTCCACCACTGAGTATTTAGATTAAAGTGACATTTTCATAGATTGCATTTTGCATTAGATATATGTCTGGACTTTTAATTCTTTGTTACTGCATGTTGGATGTTGGTCTGATGTATTTTGATGCTAATTACTGCTTGCTATCTCTGCCCCACCTGTACTTTGCCTAAGAGCCTAGCCTGTTTGACCAATAAAAGGCCATCACTTCTGGGTAGCGAAAATGAGATAGGTGTGACTAAGGTTCCAGGTCCTGGGGAGAGAGAGAGAGAAAATCTTAGGAGACAGAGACCAAAGGAGAGTAGAGGAATAAGAAGGCTGAGTCATGAGTTAGGTGGAGGAGAAGCACATGTCCAGCGTAGATGGAGACTTGGGATTATGGATAGGAGGTAGCTTGATAGAAATTATTAGAAACAGGTGGGCATGGGATTGGGGTAGCTATGGAATACCTGCCCCACTGTGGGAAGTAGTTTAGCGGATTAATATTTGCCCTGCTCCAGGTTAACTAAGGCTATTTTACAATGTAACAGGTGTCTGTGTCTTGATTGATTGCTGGTGGGTTGAAAAATAAGGCCATAATAATAATTATAGACCTAATAATAAAAATTATTAGGCCATACTGGTAAATTAGCTGCAACAACTGCATATACCTCCATCAAGACTATAGTCATAATTAATGTATATTAAAGTAAATGGTGAGATACTCAAGGAAATTCCTCTAAAATTGGGAACAAGGCAAGGCTGCCCACTCTCTCCATATCTCTTCAATATAGTACTCGAAGTTCTAGCCAGAGCAATAAGACAACGAAAGGAGATCAAGGGTATCCAAATGGGAAAGGAGGAAGTCAAACTATCCCTATTTGCAGATGATATGATAGTGTACATAAGTGACCCTCAAAATTCCACCAGAGAACTCCTACAGCTGATAAATACTTTCAGCAATTTGGCTGGATACAAAATTAACTCAAAAAAGTCTGTAGCCTTCCTATACACAAATGACAAGCTTGCAGAGGAAGAAATTAGGAAAGCCACACCCTTCACATTAGCCACAAGCAATATAAAATATCTAGGAGTTACTTTAACTAAGCAAGTGAAGGATTTGTTTGAAAAAAATTTCAAAACTCTGAAGAAGGAGATTGAAGATGACATGAGAAGATGGAAGGATCTTGGTTATGGATAGGGAGAATTAACATAGTAAAAATGGCCATCCTACCAAAAGCAATCTACAGAATCAATGCAATCCCTATCAAAATACCTACACAATTTTTTAATGTATATATAGAATGATTGGTAGGCAATAAAATGCCTCCCTCACTCATTTTTTATTGTGACATTTTTCTTAACTACAGTTGAACATTCATTCTTCCATAAAATCTTCAAGAAAAAAGTGGCTTATTTGGAGTCAACAAAACAAACAAAAAGGCTCAAAAACAAAAATACAACTGTCCCTTGAATGTCCACATGCATGTACACTAATGTATTAATTTTGGAAAAATATTTATTTCTCTTCCCTATCTTAGCAGTACAGCTCTTAATTCTGAGCTGGGTATATGGCTACCTGGAATAAAGTCTGCATTTAATGCCATTCTCTGCAAATGAGTGAGCTGCGTGCTTACATTCTGATAGTGTTCCTCTTTTCCTCTGCTAGTACCCTGTCGACACAGGGTAAAACTAATGGTGATTTTTTTTCCCCCTACAATTAACTTGTGATCTGTGACTGGCTCTGGAAATGCAGCTCCTTAAGCCACTTTCATTCACTGTTTCTGGCTCCTCTTTCTGGATCTTTCTTTTCTTTCCTCATTGTCATTTATTTAAGAAACAATCCTAAACTACTTTAAAGTTACATGCCTCTGTGATGACTCAGAAGAGTCTTGGAATTTGTTAATTCCCCATATAATGGAGTGAGATTGAACACTTGCATAGGGCTCAAAGATATTTCAGCTTACACACTGTGAGCTGTCTTAACTACGTCCACCATGTAATTTCGTGTCCCGTTCTATGTAATAACGGTTCTGTTTTTAAGGGTAGTAAAAGAAATTTGTTCAACCTTCTTGATTGGTTCACCTCATGGTTTCTCTGTGTCAGTTTCCTATGAGTTGAAACATTTTGTGCTGCAGGGAAGCACATTAAGTCTGAAAAGAAGACAACAAAGTCTAAAAATGTCCCTGAAATTTACAAGATTCACAAAGGCCCTGCTATTATTATGAGAGCAGTAAATAATTGTTGGGGTGAAGAAAGGAGGCAAATCTGCCTTGAGGAGAGTTTGTAATTAGCTTTGGTTCCCAGGGGATTGTCACTGATTTGTAAGGCTGCCTGCAAGTTGTGTAGACTCCAGAATTGCAGCTTACTCAATTTACCAGTGTTGGAATGGGCTTTTGGATGTTGCTATCTTTGAATCATCCTGGTCCTGTTAGTAGTCCTCAGTTGTACCCCTGTAAGTAACATCTGTAAACTCATTGGTTTACAAGTTAGACTTTTGCAGAATTGTTACTTTAGTTTCTTGTTGGTCCCCTGTTGTGTATAAAAGATCCTTGTGTAGTTATCAAGTGATTAACTGGGACAGAGAATGTATCTGTGTGTATGGTTTTCAACTTTTGTATACAATAACTATCATAGGGTAGCTACATCTCTCCATGGAGGCTCTCAGCTCCGCCCAGAAGCTTTCCCCTACAGCCACTCGCAGAGCCCCAGCATTTTCCCTTAACTTCTACCCATTCTCTGCTAACAGTAGTAAAGACAACACAGCTGACACACTGAACTTATTCATCTATACTTATTCATCTATATTTCCTATTGTTTTGTCCCTCAAAATGCAAGCAATCTATCAGACACCATTGCCTACTGATTTTGATGTCCCATGGAAGTAGTCCAACCCCTCCTGAAGTCCTGTTTGGATTAATAGTTTTTTTTTTTGAGGTAACAACTTGAGTAGGTTATTGCAAAACAGCTCTCCACCAGCATGGCCGGGCTCTCCTTCTCTTTCTGGTTTAAGTTCATAGTGTGTCAGGGATGTAACTTCTTCAACTAAGGAAGATCTTACTAGAACAAATTAGTACACGTTCTCTATTTCCTCACCCCAAATAGGATGCCCTCTAGTTGCAGAGCCTGACAAAGCCTGTGACATTGTGGGGTAAAACTCAGGGTGAGCTAGTGCACAAGGCCCCTCAACTGCAAACTGGGGCTTTTGAAGATGATATTCTGTCCACCCTGAAGAATTGCACTGAATCCCATAACAGATGCTTGGTATCTGTTGTAGTGTGCTGTCCACCTGACAGATTTTAACCTCCTCCCTGGACTTGGATTGAGTTTTCTGCCTCACCTCCTGTTGAGGTCTGTAACTTACTTCAGCTAAGTTAGAACACAGTGAACAACAGAGAAACTGCTTCAAAAATCACAGTCGTGTAAAATTCATGTATTGGTTGGTAATAGTTGGCACTTGGCATATTTTGGGTCTCTCGGGAGTTTATGAGACTGAAATGAAGGAAATTACATGATCATTTGTCTGTAATGTAATATTTTTCCATGTTTATCTTTATTGTTGTTTTTATGGCTGGAATTTAGGACCTTGTACATGTGAGGCAAATACTGTACCATTGACTCTGACTCCTTCTCCTGGCCCTGGCTATGTTCTTATCTGAAGTTCAAGATGGTTTTAAAATTTCATTCAGTTTGGGGAAGGACTTAATTGCTTCTTATATGTTGAGGTACCCATTTTAGGCTTTTTATTTTTGTTTTTTTCAAGTGAGTTGTCTGGAGACATGGTCCTCTCACAACAAATCAACTATCTCTCTGCAAGTAAGTAGGTGAATTTTTGCAGTCTTCTATAAAGCAGTTGTAATACAGTAAGGAGTTACGCATACTATCTGATTACAAGAGCAATGGTTCCAGCATCTTTGCTGTATAAAGTAAACAAATCAGAAAAGCAATAATTTATTAACACACCAAATCCTTCCTAAATTCAGGGGATTTCTCTGAATCTTCTAAACAGGACAAACAAATACACCTTTTTATTTTTAGTTTTCCTTCTATGTTCTCAAAATCTCATGTTTCTCAGTTTGGAGGAAGGGTTCTTTGAAGGAAAAAACCCCACTTATTTACCTTCTACTTTGAAATTACTTGCCCTAATAACACATCTGTTATTCCTAACAGCTTTTTTTTTGTTTTCATTAATAATGCTCTGGAGGAGGAGTAACACACAAATTCCCTGATTATAATTTTGATTTTGTGTCTACTATTATTTTTTGGAACCATTGGTTAGTATTGGGTAAAGAGGGGAACACATGTGTCTTCAATCTCTCATGGAAACCAAAGGTCAGTATTCTAATAATTATTGCTGCTGCTGTTATTTTATAATGAAGTATATCAAGCATAGTATTGGCTCGAGGAATCTGATTTGTTTTGGAAGGTTAAACCCTTTAAAGCCCTTGTCTCTGAAAGAATGGCTGGATAACAAGGATAAGGGGAACAGAATTTTCCTGTACCACCAGTGTCAAGTTGACAATATTTCTTCAGTCTACATTGCTTAATATCCACGACCATCCCGCCCCAGTAAAGGTTCTCCAAAAAGGAATCCCCATCTAGAAAAAAAATGGTATCAGTAACAGATCTGCTATCAGCATTTGATTTGTCCAAAATCACCTTTGTCTTTAAAATCTGGGTAATATGTATAAAGATCAGTGATTGGAGTGGGAAACACAAATGCAATGGGACTTTAGGGAAAGCATTTCCAAGAAAATACCCAAAATGAGAAGGACATTTTTGATAGCTTAATAGAAATACAGTATTATGGAGCTATTTGTGTAAGTTAAAGAATATGAAATATTTCTATTTTCCTGAAACAATATTCAAGCTTATGCATATGACACTGTGGGAGATACTGAGATGAAAAGACATTGTAAGCTTGAGGAACTCACAGACAGCAGCAGTATTAACCATGACACACACATTATCATCATTTTAGTATAGAGGTAAATTTAGTTGTATTGAGGGTTTGTAAAAAACCACGCTATATCTCACTGATTATGCTGTGTATTGTAAATAAGTAAACAGACAAATAAATAAACTGAATTAGGATCTCATATTCAGATTTGCACATAGACTAGCCTCAAGACACTCAAAGGGAATTTTAAAATAGATAGTTTAAGTTTTTCGATCTTATGCCTTTTTAGATATGTAATTAATGCTGGAATCAAGAGCTTAGGTCATAGGTGACATTGTAGGAAGTTTTGAAGCAGATTGTAAGTGAATTCTTTTTCATAATGATGACTTGTTTCATAAATTACAAGAAAGCTACTGAGGAAAAACCTAAACTCTCATCTTTCTCACTTAGAGATAAAGGAGGAAGGTGATTTTCACTGAATGTCAATGTCATACAAAGAAAAGAAAGCTGCAGAAAATAAAGTGGTAGACCTTAAGAGCAAAGACATAGTTAATTAGTATCAAAGCAATTCCCCTGTTTCTAAAAGTAGATTTTCCGCCATCTTCCCACTATAATCAAGCCACCAACTGCCATTCTCTCATCTTAATCACAGACTTCCTTTTGAAGCGTCTGTTGCTCAAGAATTAGTTTCCAGGGTCACTGAACCTCTGTGAGTGCCTCACCTCTAAGGCCACAGGTGCTTATGTCAATTCAAAGGCTTGTCTGCTCAGATCTCTGCTGCAAACCTGGGGATGTAGTCAGCCTGCACAAATATTGCTTGGAAAGGAAGTTATGAGGTCTTGACTGGTCCACATGAAGGGACTGAGTTCCACTCTCTTTTTTTCATCATGTTTAAAGATGAGATCCCTTTTTATTCCTTGTAATAAAACCTGTCTTTCATTCTAAAAGCAAGCAAAAGCAAGACCCAAACAGAGTGCCATCAATACCCATGGCAGATTACATGCAATGTGGACATATTTGAGAATTATGGGTGTGAAAATGAACATCCTCCTTTCATTTGAGTGATTTAATCTCAAGGAAAAATTCCCTCATCTAGTCTCAGGGTCAAGAAGTGAGTCTCAGTGACATTCCCCCCTTCAGAAGGAGCTTCCCTGCCTTTCTTTCTCATGACACAAATGGTTTCAGTCTGTGTGTTTTTGCCTTCAGAGACTCCCATAGTTGGACATAAAACATATCTAGCTACATTCTAATTCATATATCAGTGAACAAAGCTACCCTTTGAAAAAATGGCTGCAAATTCTTCCTTAGCTATGACAGTGACAGAGCTCGCAGAGCCAGGTGGAGGTCTGAATCCCAAATACATTCTTCAGCCTCAGTGTAAGCATGCGGTTGAATGTGGACAATTGGGTTTGACATGCAAATATGTCATGAGATGGACACAGTGTAGGTTGGACCAACTCATAGTCTCTGACTATAATATTGAGTTGTTTTTTTTTTTTTTTTTTTTTTTTTTTTTTTTTTGCTTTTTCGAGACAGGGTCTCTCTGTGTAGCCTTGGCTGTCCTGGACTCACTCTGTAGACCAGGCTGGCCTCGAACTCACAGCGATCCGCCCACCTCTGCCTCCCGAGTGCTGGGATTAAAAGTTTCTGTAGGGTGTGGGTAGAGATGGTCTCTTGAGAAATGCGGAAATGATAGCAGAAAGGAACAACAAAGGCCATCAGATCTTCCATGAAGCTCTAGAATCGGGATTCTGGGGCCATATTTCCCTCTATATACTGCTTAGTTAATTCCCCATATTTTATAGTTGAATAGTTAACATCTGAATGTGAACTCACTGTATATTTTAAAAAATAAAAAAACCAGGTCTTTAAAATTGTGTTCAATTATTGAAACATTTTATAAAAGCAATTCCTAACTCATGATTTCCATTTTTCTGAGGACCTTTAAGGACCCTTTGGCTTATTCTAACACTTCGAGAGGGTTGGGTATCCATTGCTAATTACAAACTCTGCTTAGGTAAAGACTTTCCTCCTTGCTTGGCTTTCCTGCTCACTAGACACCTAAGGGAACCATGCATTTTTAAATATAGTCTTCACTGGTAAAAATGTACAAACCTTCAATCTATGAGAATCAGGATTGAGTTTATACTTTGTTCAAATTGTATTGCACTAAGTTGTTCCAGAATAAATGCAACTTTATCTCTTTATGCTGAACTTGACAGTTTTAATTTTCAGGTATCTCTTATCTCCTTATAATCTAGCAAACTGTAGTTATGGTTGTGGCAGCCCCACTGACTCCACTGCTCTGTGACAGAATGGAATTAGTTTTGTTGTTGTTACTGTTTTGTTTTTCTAGACAGGCTTTCTCTGTTTAGCCTTGGCTGTCCTGGGCTTGCTTTGTAAATCAAGTATGCCTTGAACTAACAAAGATCTGCCTGCCTCTGCTTCCTGGAGTGCTGGGATTACAGGCATGCACCACTGAGCCTGACTTAGTTTTTATTTTTAATTCAATAGTTTATCAACCTTTACAGCCTGGGGAAATGATGATGATGGTGGTGGTGGTGATGATGGTGATGGTGGTTTATTCACTTGCTTCAATGTGCTTGGACACTCTACACAAAAATATAGCAAGTGATTAAAATAAAATAATTTGAAAGAAAATCCATTAGGTGGTCCTAAGCAATGTAGTGAACATATATGTAATGAAAACTTCTTTTAGTCAAGGAAAACTAGCAGTCCGCATTTAAGCTAGACATGTGAGCCACATTTGGGTTGGATGACAGCAGAATTTCTGGGGACTGGTATTATGAGGAGACATGATTGGTGGAAACTAGAGGTCTCCCATACTTTTTATTTTCTTCTATGAATTCCTGAGGGAGTACCAGGTGGACATTGCTCCATTCTTACATTCTAATTCACAAAATGGTCACAAGTCAAGTACAAGGATGTGGGCAACAGAAGCATTCCACGGGATATGATCAGCTAAACAAACATAGAGTGTCAGCACCCATGAATGAAAGATTGCAGGCACAATTTCATTCTACTCACTTCCAGTCTTGAATGGACAGTGCTATTTATCAGGCAGGTGTACTCAGTGTAACCAAGGTCTTCTTATCCTCAAAGAGTCACCACCAACACCTCATCACTTCCATGCCCAGAGAAGGGTACAAGCTTGCCAATCCCTAGCATAACTATTAGAAGTCAACTTTGACTTTCTCCTAAATGTAAGTAGTCTATGAGACATAAATCCTTCTCTTTCTTTCAGGCTTCTCATCTACTCTTTTGTGACTACAATTAGATACAAGATAAAATAAGAATTAATTTAAACAAATTCATCATAGGTTGATACAGTTATCTCAAAAGGGTGTCCTATAAAAATATAATAATTCATTCACACTTCAGTGTGATTTAGTTTCAGCATATATTTCATTCAGAGCAAAACTTAAAGGGAAGAAAAGGAAGAATAGAAATAACTTTTCTTTAGGATGAAGCAATTAATTACATTTCTTCAGATAACCCAAAACCCAATGCATTATGCATAATTATGAAAAAAGAATTTTGTAGAGTAAAAACGTAACTTTGTTGCTCCAGTTAGCCCAGGTGGTAACAGTCAATTAATATCTAATTCTATATGAATATAAATGTGTGCTTATGCTCTATGTATTTATGTATTATGTTCTATATAATTATAAATATAAATAAGGGTCCATTTGAAAAAGAGAAAAGAAGATGAGAAAGAAGATGAGCAGGGCAAGCAGAGGCAAAGGAAAGAGAAACCATGAGTACATAGAGAAAATCCCTTTACTTTTCTCAAACGTCCCTATCACACTAGACCTCGCTGCATCACGGTTAGGAGAAAATGATTACAGAATCTGAGTCGACTGCATTGCATGTAATGTGGATAATTTTATTGTATTTGGGCAAGGAGGAATGCATGAGAGATAAAATTAAGACACAGTATAAAACAATAAAGAACTAGTAGCATTTTACTTTACTATCTCAATCTTTTTTTAACTGATATTAGAAACTGAAGAAACATTTGTTAAGTTTACACTTCACAGTCTGTGAAGATACCCATTACAGGTTGAATCCTACTATTGAGCAGCTTGAGATTGATGACCAGACACTGTGAATAGGAAGAAGAAACCACTGAACATAGCCATTTTCTGTGGGGTGAGAAAGAACAGTTGAATAAAAACAAAAACAAACTGATGCCTCAGTGAGTAAGAAGACTGCAAAAGCTTATTGGTTTTTATATGGCAAGATGGCAAGGGGAAAGAAACAGTGGGAAAGATGGAACAGGCAGGTGGTCAGTATGGGGACCTTTCCAGACAGGGGAGGTGCTGAAATTTGTGGTAGGAGTGTTGAGCCAGCCTTTAAGAGCTTCTGAGAAATGTCTTACATTTCTGTTCTCCAGCAAAAGCAACCTCAGTGGGTAATCAGACCATCATACTAAAATATTGCCATCAGTACAGACAGTACATACCACAGCGCAGCACATCTAAGGGAGAGATTGTTTGAAAGCTGTTCTAGCCTGCAAGCCATGGAGAGCATCTCAGGAATGCGCTGCCTGTCAGCTTGTGTTTCTGTGGTATAGGAATCGCAAGAATCAGGCAGCATTTCCTTGTCTTAATCAAAGGTACCATTCACAACCCATGTAATTATACTGTATTAATTAACATGAAAGCTAGGATTTCCATGGCCCTGGTGATGTACATGGCTGTTTGTGTATAAAATTTAAGTTAAATTTTTTTTTGTTTTTGTTTTTGTTTTTGTTTTTGTTTTTATTTTTTTTTATTTTTTTTATTTTTTTATTTTTAATTAATTTATTCTTGTTACATCTCTATGGTTATCCCATCCCTTGTATCCTCCCATTCTCCCCTCCCTCCCATTTTCCCCTTATTCCCCTCCCCTATGACTGTTCCTCAGAGGGATTACCTCCCTCTGTATATGCTAGTAATGCGTTGTTGATTTAGAAATAAGATCACATCTTAAAGTGAAACCAAATTCATCTATGTGTTGAGGGTGTATAAGTGACAAAATATAAAGGTAGTGATGTATAGACAATATCTTTATGTTCTAAGCACTGTGGCTGGTACATTAGTGAAATTTTGGAAGGAAATATAGTACACAAAGTAAAGCTACAGGAAATGGGGTAACCTGGAACTCTTCCTCTTGTGCTATATTTATACACCCATATATTTGGAGCCCAGAAAATATTAGATGATCAGAAATTTGGGAATAAACTCATGCAGAATAAGATTTCAATACCCAAATATTTCTCTGCTGTCAGGTGAGAGGAAATGTTTAGGCCTTCTAAATTGTCAGGCATGAATCTATAAAATAATAATTATAGTCTTCCAATCTCACATTGACTTCATGAAATCCAAATAAAACAATATAGAAAACTCATTTTACAAACTGATAAACATAAGAAGCCAAGGAAATATTATATTGCTTTTAGCTGCAACGTAATAGACTGTTAATACAGCTACAGGTAAATGAGCTACCATTCTCTTAGTGGTGAAGGCCACACAAATGTCCTGAAAGGGTCCCTACTCCCAGAGTGTGCCTGGTATTTTCTTCTAAGCATCACAAGAGACACAGACATGATATATAGCTTTGGTGATAGGTGCTGGCAACTGATATTTTCACCAAAGCCAAAATCACTATTCAGTTTCAGAGCAAGAGATACCTAAGTATTAGGCACATGTATTATACAAGCCTTGAAAATACACAATAAGCTAAGAGCATTACAGAGATGTTGTGAAATGCTCACAAAGACCACTACAATATTTTTTCTTTCCCCCTGGTCTGTTAGGGCTGGCCCAGAAAATTAACTTTACAATGGATTAACCATGACCTCAGAAATGTTGTTACTCTCCTCACTAAGAGGTGGCCTGCATCCCTTCATCAGGACTCAGGACCTACTGTTAAGGAATATTCCCATTTCCTCCACGTTCTCTTGATTAACAGCCTTTCTAGGTACAAGAGGCCATCAGCCTCCATATTCTATGTTTAAGAACACACTAGAAGGCCTGCAACACTAGTCATTTAACACCCTCAAGTCCCTGACAATTCTTTTTTTATATAATTAACATGGCTTTCTTTCTTTTTTTTAATTTTTTAAATTAATTTATTCTTGTTACATCTCAATGGTTATCCCATCCCTTGTATCCTCCCATTCTTCCCTCCCTCCCATTTTCCCCTTATTCCCCTCCCCTATGACTGTTCCAGGCCACTGGTAAATACCTTGACAGACATCGTAGCTGAGATTAGTCTCCAACCAAACCCTATTAAGACTCCATAGGACCTTCAATTCGATTCCACTGATCAACCAGCCTGTTGCTGTGCCAGTACCATGCTGTTTTAATTACAATTGCTTTATAGTACAATTTGAAATCAGGTATGGAGATTCCTCCACAGCACCTTTTATTGTACAAGATCGTTTTTGCTATTCTGGGTTTTTTGTTTTTCCATATGAAGTTCAGAATTGAACTTTCAATGTCTTTAAAAAATTGTGTAGGTATTTTGATAGGGATTGCATTGAATCCCTAGATTGCTTTTGGTAGGATGGCCATTTTTACTATGTTAATTCTCCCTATCCATGAGCAAGGAAGATCCTTCCATCTTCTCATGTCATCTTCAATCTCCTTCTTCAGAGTTTTGAAATTTTTTTCAAACAAGTCCTTCACTTGCTTAGTTAAAGTAACTCCTAGATATTTTATATTGCTTGTGGCTAATGTGAAGGGTATGGCTTTCCTAATTTCTTCCTCTGCAAGCTTGTCATTTGTGTATAGGAAGGCTACAGACTTTTTGGAGTTAATTTTGTATCCAGCCAAATTGCTGAAAGTATTTATCAGCTGTAGGAGTTCTCTGGTGGAATTTTGAGGGTCACTTATGTACACTATCATATCATCTGCAAATAGGGATAGTTTGACTTCCTCCTTTCCCATTTGGATACCCTTGATCTCCTTTTGTTGTCTTATTGCTCTGGCTAGAACTTCGAGTACTATATTGAAGAGATATGGAGAGAGTGGGCAGCCTTGCCTTGTTCCCAATTTTAGAGGAATTTCCTTGAGTATCTCACCATTTACTTTAATTTTAGCTATTGGCTTGCTGTAGATAGCTTTTATTATGGTGAGGAAAGTGCCTTGTATCCCCGTCTCTCTAAAACTTTAAACATGAATGGGTGTTGGATTGAATCCACACACATATGGTCACTTGATTTTTGACAAAGAAGCCAAATAAATTCAATGGAAAAAGGATAGCATCTTCAACAAATGGTGCTGGTCTAACTGGATGTCTATGTGTAAAAAAATGCAACTGGACCCATATTTGTCACCTTGCACAAAACTCAAATCCAAGTGGATTAAAGACCTCAACATAAAACCAGAGACACTAAGTCACTTAGAAGAAAAAGTGGGAAAGAGCCTGGAACATATTGGCACAGGAGACAACTTCCTGAACAGAACACCAACAGCCCAGTCCTTAATGTCAACAATTAATAAATGGGACCTCATGAGGCTGAGAAGCTTCTGTAAGGCTAGAGATACTGTCAAGAGAACAAAGCGACAGCCTACAGACTGGGAAAAGATCTTCACCAACCGTACATCTGACAAAGGTCTAATATCCAAAATATATAAAGAACTCAAGAAATTAAACACCACCAAACGAAATAACCCAATTGAGAAATGGGGCTTGGAACTAAACAGAGAATTCTCAACAGAAGAATATCAAATGGCTGAGAAAAGACTTGATACCCTATGAGCATATACAGAGGGAGGTAATCCCTCTGAGGAACAGTCATAGGGGAGGGGTAAGGGGAAAATGGGAGGGAGGGGAGAATGGGAGGATACAAGGGATGGGATAACCATAGAGATGTAACAAGAATAAATTAATTAAAAAGAATTTATAACGGAAAAAAAAAAAAGAAATGCTCAACCTCCTTAGTCATCAGGGAAATGCAAATCAAAACAACTCTGAGATTCCATCTTACACCCATCAGAATGGCTAAGATCAAAAACTCAAGTGACACCACATGCTGGAGAGGATGTGGGGAGAGAGGAACACTCCTTCATTGCTGGTGGGAATGCAAACTAGTACAACCACTTTGGAAATCTATCTGGTGCTATCTCAGAAAACTGGGAATAGGGCTTCCTCAAGACCCAGCTATTCCACTCCTTGGAATATACCCAGAAGATGCACCAGCACACAGCAAGAAAATTTGCTCAACCATGTTCATAGCAGCCTTATTCATAATAGCCAGATCATGGAAACAGCCTAAATGTCCCTCAGTAGAAGAATGGATAAAGAAACTGTGGTACATATACACTATGAAATACTACTCAGCTATTAAAAACAAGGAATTCCCGAAATTTGTGGACAAATGGATTGAGCTATAGATGATCATAATGAGTGAGTTAACCCAGAAGCAGAAAGACTCAAATGGTATATACTCACTTATATCTGCATACTAGCCCAATGGGCATGTCCCATGAAAGCCTTCCCTTACCAGGAAACTGGGACAGAGGTGAGGACATCCTATTGGGACTCTAGATGAGAGAACAATGGGAGAATAGCAATGTAGAAGGATTCAGTGGGTCCTAGAAACCTACAAGTAGAACATTATGATAGGCAGATTTGGGTCATGGGGTCCCACTCAAACTAAGGCCCTAGCCAAGGACAATACAGGCGGTAAAATATAAACTCTTACCCTGATATAGCCCATGGACAGAACAGTCTCCACACTTGAGTGGAGAGAGGGATTTGACTTTCTCAAGTACTCTGGTGCCTCACATTTGACTATGTCCCCTGGTGGGGGAGACCTAGTGGCAGTCAGAGGAAGGACAGCAGGTCACTGAGAAGAGACTTGATACCCTATGAGCATATACAGAGGGAGGTAATCCCTCTGAGGAACAGTCATAGGGGAGGGGAATAAGGGGAAAATGGGAGGGAGGCGAGAATGGGAGGATACAAGGGATGGGATAACCATAGAGATGTAACAAGAATAAATTAATTTAAAAAAAAAAGACTCCATAGGACAATGAAGTTGTCTTGGTACTTCAAAACCAGGCTCTCTGCCAGGTGAATACTGAAGGATCTCATTAACAATGCATGTGACCGAAGAACTCTGCAGGCCCTCTGGATTCCTGACACACAAAACTGTGAAATAAAGTGAGTGAGTTGTTTTACCAAAGCATTGGGAAAGTTTTAACACAATAGTGAGTAACTGCAGTACTTAGCTTTGAATCTGTGATATGTTCTGTATTTCAATCAGTTACGTTTCCATATACTTAATGCACTAATGTTTTCATGAAAAGTGGAATTTCACTAATCTTATGTTTCTTATTTATTGATTCATACAAATCAATCAATATATTTGTACTATGCCAGGTAGTAAAATAGCATTTTTAATAAAAAAAAAAGAACACTAAAATATCACTAAGACATATATTGAAAAGAATCCCAGCATAAACACAAGGAATCGTTTTCATGTATTAAGATAAATGAGTCTTTGAGCATGATCTGTTACATGAGAAATAAGAGAAATTGAAAGTCTATAAGCAAATATTTAACTACTCAGTATGGTATGCCTACTGTTAAATTTTGTTATCTGGAAGCATGAAATTTACTGAACCTCTCATGTTATCTACAAAGAAAGAAAATGCTACCTCTCCAATAAGCCAAATGAGTTTTTCTTTTAACAGGTTCAAAACACCATTTTCAAGTAAAAATTGGTACCCCTTAGGCATCATTCTAATTATTATTTTTCTAAGTTAAATACATTTTAACCACACTGAAACATGGACACTTATAATAGCCACGGATTGCCTACAATATTGTGCCCTGAGCCTCATCTACAGAGTGCCATTCAAGTGACAGTAGTGGAACATATGCAGCACACTGTCAAGCAGTGTATTACCAGTGCCTGCATTTCTGTCAACAGAAAGAGAAATTTGCCACAGTGCTTTGAGTGGTACATGTATAATGGAGAGTCTCAACAACTCAGGTCTTATTAATCATTGGTAACACAAGCTACGGGGGAAATATTTTTATTTTATTTTGGTTTAGTTTATGACTGCTTTTCAAAACATAATGTAGCCTACTGTCCATTATTCAGGCCAACTCTCACTGTTTATGTGGTAGGCACTGCTCAGAGAATAAACCTTTCTTTACATACAGAGAATTCTGTTGTCAGTGACATGCTTCTTCTTCTTCTTCTTCTTTTTTTTTTTTTTTTTTTGACATGCTTCTTTAGTTATATTCAGTGTGGAGAAAAATACCAAGCCCTGGGTATAGGATTGAGTCTCATCCATGATGAGTTAAGACTGAAAGTGTACTTCCAAGAAACATCCCATAGTTTCACCACAGTAACCATACAGGGAATGATGGCTGCATGTGAGATTTTAAATTAAGAGGAAAGCAAAGTATTTATTGATGAGTTTAATGTATTCAGCACCGTTCTTGTAGTTCTGACAAAGGACTTGACTAAACCAAGAGAAGGAAAGATTTGTTTTGACTCACAGTGTGGGAGTACAGCCCATCGTGGTGTGGAAAGTGTTGTATGGTTGATCATGCGGTGGCTCATCATACTGAGTCTTCATTCGGGATAGTAAATCACATGCTTGCATGAACTCCTGTCACCTCCTTATTATTCAGTCTAATAGAATACTATATTCATTCCAAGACTCAAGATCAAGGTGATGCCAGCCACACTGATGTTATGTCTTTCACCTCAGTTCAGCATACTAGAAAGTCCCCGAAAGACACACCCAGAGGTGTGTCTTCTTGGCACCTAGGTGATTTTATTTTATTTTTTTTAATTCAGGATTTTATTTTATTTTTTAATTTATTTTATTAATTTATTCTTGTTACATCTCTATGGTTATCCCATCCCTTGTATCCTCCCAGTCTCCCCTCCCTCCCATTTTCCCCTTATTCCCCTCCCCTATGACTGTTCCTGAGAGGGATTGCCTCCCCCTGTATATGCTCATAGGGTATCAAGTCTCTTCTCGGTGACCTGCTGTCCTTCTCTAAGTGCCACTAGGTCTCCCCCTCCAGGGGACATAGTCAAATGTGAGGCACCAGAGTACATGAGAAAGTCATATCCACTCTCCACTCAAGTGTGGAGACTGTCCAGTCCATGGGCTAGATCTGGGTAGGGGTTTAAATTTTACCACCTGTATTGTCCTTGGCTAGTGCCTTAGTTTGAGTGGGACCCCTTGGCCCTAATCTGCCTATCATAATGTTCTACTTGTAGGTACCTAGGTGATTTTAAATCTAGTCTATTTGACAACCAAGATTTACCAACATACAAAGTAGAATCGCAGTCATGATTCCAGTGACCAGCCATGTGATGGTATATTCAGGTGTTGGGTTATCTGAATACATGACTTCAAAAGGGAATGAGGCAACCTTTTATCTTTGAGGCAATGTAATAACTGAAGAATGCTGAAGTACAAGGAAATGAGCGAGAGTGAGTTCTATGTTGATAATTTTACTCAGCAGCTAGAGGTAAAGCATATATTCATGATATAGTAGACATAGTGCCTCAACATTATTTCCAAGTTGGACTTCAACAAGAAAGTGCTTGCAATTTAGCCTTCATGCAGGGCACGGCAAATAGGCTCCTTCTGAATGTACTTAAAAATACAAGATTTCTTTCCTACTGAGTATTCAGAACTTTCTGTCCATGACACTGAAAATCCACTCCAACCCAAGGTCTATAATTATGTTGGTCTCTTTGTCTTATTTAGTAATCATCAGAAAGCAGACAAACTAGGCTTGGTATCTGACCTAAGTAAATATCATCTATTCATTACTGAGTTGGCTCCTTTGTGAACACAATGAAAAAAGTTACAAGTTTAAAATATTGAATTCTCTTTTATAAATCTACTGCTCTTATGAAAAGACAAAGATAACAAGTTAGTGGTTGCCAAAGGGGGAAGAGTTGAGAGAGCTCTGAGTGTGAGGTGTTTATGTGAAGAGTGGTGGGGATGCTGGCAATACTGCGCTCATCCTCTGGGTAGTGGTTACAAAAGTACACAATTCATAAATTCTACATATGTAAAAACTCATCGAGTCACTTGCCCCAAAACATGAATATCAATATTTGATTAAACACTTAAGATGAGTCTATTTAATTGATATAAAATTAGCACTTTGGATTTGTAGTCAGCTCTCATTTGTTTATTTGAAAGCCTGAAACACTTTCCTTTGTTTTAGCGTAGACTTTTATCCCACCAGCTTTTCTTGATTCATACTACCATGAAGCCTCCAGTCAGATGGAAAGGGGGATAAGGGAGATTACAAACAATAAAAACAGGAGCAAAGTCATGGAATGCACGGGAGCTTGTATTGGAACGCCTGCCCTGCTGATGCTAAATCTAGAAGAGTTCTCAATGCTCATGCATCAGGTACAAATGAGCACATCTGGATTTAACAGCAGCATGTTCCCTGGGAGACACAAGAGGAAGTGGATAAAATATTCTGCTGTTATACATGTCTTTGCAATGAAGTTGTCTAAAATTTCTTCCTGAAGTCTCATTTTTCTGACGCACTTTCTATTTAAACACATTTAACTTCTGAGATCAAAACCAGAACACTTAGTGATTAAAGCCTCTTTTCCAGCCCCTACCTTTCTCAGCATTCATCTTGTAACAGACTGTTTCCTTAAAGAGTGCCTCAGGTCCAAGCAATTGGCTGAGCCTTTTGAATTACTTCACCAGCAGCTGAATTTAAAGTATCCTTTGAGAGCAACCTGCCAATTGCTGGGGTGTAAGCATTCTGGAGGGTGCCGGAATTAAGAGTCCTATTGTTTGCATTCCAGATCTGGAATGGGATGGTCTTGGAGATGCTGATTGTGGTGAAGGCCACAATATCAAATATGTCTTCACGCCATTAGAAGAACAATAATGAGACTCCCTTCGGTACATTATACTGGGTGGCTGGGGGAAAATGGGATCTGGAAATGGAGAGTGGTGGTGAGTGCAAATGTTCCTGGTTCATCATATACTTAAAATGGCCGAGAGGCTAATTTTGTTCATTTTACTATAAAAGGTTGCAATAGCAGCATAGGCAAAGAGCAGATGCCTTCCATGATGTCTCTTTGTATTTTATGATAATTTTATTCACTGTCAGATGTTTACAAGAGAAATTTACCACACCTATAAAGTCCCCCAAACAAATAGACAAAACAGAAATATTATTACTCTGAGGATGTACCTCACAAGGTCTGGGATTTAATCCCTAGCACTACAATAAAGTACAATAGAAATCCATGATTCATTAATTCTACCATCCTCAAGCAAATAAAACCTGTTAAAATAGACAACAGCCTCCCCACTCTTATCCCCTGTCTGTATGAGACTCTGATCAGTATCTAAACAATGTCCATTGGGTAAGAAAATAAATCCTCCACAAAGTCAGCCTAATTTCTACCAAATCAGACCTGAAAATCCCTTCTGTGCCATTAGTTGCAGTCTATTCTTCCACCTCTTGATTGATGTTAAGAGACCCCCTTTGGGGCTGAAGAGATGACTCAGAACTTAGAACACTGGCTGCTCTTCCAAAGGTCCTGAGTTTAATTCCCAGTACCCACATGGTGGCTCCCAACCATATATAATGAGATCTGGTGCACTCTTCTGGCCTGCAGGTATACAGGCAAGCAGAACACTGTATATATAATAAATAAATATATATATTAAAAAAAGAAACCCCATTTGCCTTGTGTCTTTACTGGACTGCCTTTCAATGCCTGTTTTTACATACATTTGTCCATTGCCAGGTACCATAGAAAGCACAGGAAATGATCCAATAACACCAAAATGGCTTCCTTCTCCTGATGCTTCCTCTATGGAGGGATCTTCACAGTTACTAAACTGAATGTTCCACACATACTCCTTTCCCAGAGAAGTAACTTCCTCAGATCAGTGCTTTTGTGGAGAGATAAATGAGGTACTTAAAGCCCGGTCTCTTATTCACCTATCCTGCTGGGAAGCAGTTTTGGCCACATAGATTACACTTTGTCCTCTGCTTCAGCCAGAAGCTGGATAAATCTGTGTAGTTTTAGGCATATGATCGCAAAGCACTATGGGATTTTGTTTTTTCATCATCATTATTATTGTAATATATGCCCTTTTGCTTTCTTCCTTGATATTTTGAGCTTAGGTAGATGAGACAGATGCTATTTATTCAGATTGCAGAAACATTCAACATCTGCTGCATGGATTGCTAAATTTGAAAAGGAGGATGAGTAAGATACAGAAGACATGAGAAATAATTGAAATTTGTGTGCCTAGAGAAAGCTGAGCTATGGGATTCATTAGCGCTAGTTGAGTAGGATGAATAGGGATTGCTTCTATTAAAAAAAAAAAGGTACAGAGACTTTAGAAAAATTTCAGACTTTAGTTTGGATGCTCTTATCAAAAGTGTGAGTCAAAGTGAACAATGCGTATCTCACTCAGCTGTCTGGTACTGTAACAGATATCTGATGCAGGCCAGAAGGAAGAATGAGACGTATTTGCATTGCAGATTTGGAGGCCCAAAGCTGAACATTGGTCAACTGCATTAACATGGCCTTTGGGAAAGGAAGAATATGTGTAGCATCACATTATGGGGGAATGCATATAGCAACAAACTTTTATCTGGACTTACCACCGAAAAGAATGTTGTTAGAGTTAGAATCAAATAGCATGTCCACATGTTTTCATGCTTTATATCTATAAGTTAAGTATGCATGCATGACCTAAAGTAAGAAACTGGCTATTTACCAGCTGCATGTGAATCTTTTTTAGGCATGTTTAATATTATATACACTATCAATTTGACCAACCATGATATCCTGAAAAGAAACTGAGATTTGCATATGAGGAATGGAGAAAGGAAAGTATGAGAGACAGGGTCTCCTTTCTGAAGGGCTTTAGTGATCACTGCATCTTGACATACTTTGAGGATATTAAATGAAATAGGAATTCTGTTTTCATGTTTGAATATGGGGTCAATTTAGTAACTGTATTCTATGGTAATAACATGCCAAGGACTGAGAAGAAAGTTAAGATGCTGGTGAATTCACTGTAATTTGGGCAAAGTTTCATAAACCCAGATGAAAGTCTGTCCTGGGGTAGAAGGAAATAGTGCAGCTCTCATTAGCTGTGAGCGATGATTGATTGACGTGAGGTGTCATACTGATACTCACATAGCTGATCAAACATCTTGTGTTCTCAGAGCTCCAGCAGGCTCTTACCTCATCCTTCCTGTGCTGGAAGGAATGGTCAGCAAGCAAGAGAGATGGAGCATCCCAAAGGGGTCTGTAGGGGTGCCACCTGAGGAGACTCGGGTCCAGTTAGATAGGGACAAGATGGGCTAAAAAAAAGGAAGTAAAAAGGAGTCCTATCTCTTTCCTATGCAGAGCCAGACTTCCATTGCTGTCTTGTTCTTGTACATCAATACTCCAAGATGTTTGGCCCCGGCATTGGTGTTTCATACTAGGTACTCACAAGTTCTCAGCCTGTAAGTTCTAGAATCACTCTGCTAGCTTCCACGAATATGAAGCTTTTGGGATGGTACGGAAGCTGGCTACCACATTTCCTCATTCCCACATAGGACTTCTCATAATCAAGTGGCTAATTCCCTTCACGAATCCCTCTGCATAGAGTGTGCAATCTTCTTAGAGAGCCCGTACAAATCACCCAAGGTTGAATGACAATCAGCCACTGACAGAACAAATTGTTGAATGTTTATGGAGAAACTGTTCCTTCCCTTCTCAAGGCCTAGGGCCTCCTTTCACCTCTGAGCTGAATGAAAAGAAAGGGATGCATCTCCTATCTCCACCCATGCTTCACAAGGAGGAGGGTCCTAATGCTTTCTGATCATTGGAAAAGCAACCTGGTATAAGAAGACATGTAGCCGTTAAGGCCATTCTCTCCTATGTGTCATCTTTTAGTTACATTCTCCACCTTAAGGAAGCCTGGGTAATGACAGTCTTCTCCTGAGTGAAGGACCAGAGAGGGCCCAATCCAGCACCCTGGATCATTAAGGAGAATGGCATTGAGTACAGCCCTCAGCAGCCCTTGATGGGTATGGAGCATGGATCCTAGTGTTTGTGAAGATTTGCTATCATAACTATAATGTAGCCAATCTTTACTGATATAGGAAATAGTTGCCAGAAATTAGATGTTTTCATGACAAAGAAAGAAAATCTTAACGCTGCAGCCTTGTCCTAACGGCTAAGAGATGGAGAGTGACATGACTAGCACTTTAGCCTGGAAATATGATAAGCCATATTATATTAGTCAGTGGCACACTATCTGGTAAAAGCATGGAGAAAACTCACCCCAAAGACAGATAATGAACCAGTGAGGTCACAGTGGTGAAAACAAACAAAACAAAAACAAAAAAATGCCTATAGCGCCATATGTTGGAAGTCATTTGCAGCACTAGAGAAGGTGCTATAGTCTCAGAAAAGACAGTTAAGAAAGGAAAATATAGAAAGGATGTGGGATTTGAAAAAGCAATTAGTTATGCCTACTAAAGGAAAAATAAAAGGCAAGCTTCTTGAGTGACAGATGCTACATAACTGACAGAATTTGGCTTGGTTGGGGATAAAAATCACTGTTCCAGACAATGTTCCAAACACTGTTAAAATCTGTAAAAACAGGCTAATATAGTAGCCAGTAATTACTGTCAGTCATACAATACAGCTTGGAGATTGAGAGTGAGTGTATGGTTCTCACCACAGACCTCTACCAGCTGAAAACACTAGTAATTCAAGGGGAAGCTATGCATTTAAAAGAACGCATCCTTAGTTACTGACATGGGGAGGTAAGTATAATAAACTACTAAAAATCATTTTCCAGAGCCTGAGAAGTTGGACACCAATTTTGACTCTTTGAGACCTAAAAGGCTATTCTTGGAACTCTCATTTGTGACCAGAAAGCAAGTTCAACGAGGTGCTTGTTACTCTGAGAGGGTCTGTTCTTTATTGTGCTCTTGATGTGTGTTTTTATAGATGTGATGCAGGTTCTTAACAAAAGGCAGAGCCCAGAGTTCTGCACAATGGACTGTTTCTGTGAAGTCAAGTTGAAGACTAATTATGTCTCTGCAGGGAAAGTGGTCCCAGGGAGTCAGCTCAGTGAGACTTGGAATTACGATGGAACAGCGGGGGGGAAAAAAAAAAAGGTGTTTGCAGTCTCTTATTCGAAGCTTTTCTCAATGAGAATACCGATATTGTTCTGTTTATGCTTAACCACTCTGTATTTCAATCATGATGGTGATGGTGAAGTGAGGAGAAAAGAAATATTGTACTTCTTCTGTGTCTGGAGCAAGAAAAAAAATGTCCAATTATAAAGGGTTATTTTTATCATCTCTATATGTGGGAACTACTGTTGCACTCAAAGATTACAAATTTTCTTTAATTTGACTTTTCATTGAGTAGAATTTGAAGTTCCTTTCTTGAGGAAAGAAACTAGTGTATTGAGTGCAGGAGGGAAAGGAGATCAACTATGTAACAAAAAGGACAGGGAACAGGAGAAGTATTAGGTAGCCCACGTGTATCCTCCTCATTCTTCCAACTCCGAACCTGGGGCACATTTAGCCTTCATCACCTCTTTTCTCTAGACAGAAGCCTGACCACTAGGCTATACCTTCAGGCCTCTCTTTGACTTCTGCAGTTTAATGTTAAATATTCGGCTTGCCTCTATCAGTAAAGCGTGAGCAAATCAGTATCTTAAACAGCTGACCAGTGTGCTTGCCTTGTTCTCTTGACTACCACCATGGTTTTAGACATGTAATTCTTGGGCTGCTTGAGTCCTCCATATGCATGGCCTCCCAAAGGCTGACAGTCACTGGGAGTATCAGAAGAGCCAGATAAGAAACAAGTCTTCCTGGCATGAAAACCTCATTCTTTCTCTGTTTTAATCCTTATGCGCAACCTTGACCTCAACAAGTCCATACTCACTCCTCTTCTGTGTTATAAGACTTACAACTTGTGGGACATGGAGGGTAGATCTCCAAGAGACCAATGGTCTAGAGATTATGTCATTTGCTTCTTTAAAAGTTTATTAGTTCTCAGAGAATTTGATACAATATATGTGCTCATATTCTGTATCATCCCTTCCTTAGCTGTCCATCCATCAAAGCCAATTTGTTCTACTCATAAAGCCTTGGATGTATGACCTGCCTTTGACACTTAGCCAATTTACAAGCAAAAACAAGCAACAAAAACTGGGAAGCCAATTCTGCTTCTCCCAGCAGCTACCAATTTCCAAAACTCTCCCTGACCAGGGGTGGCTCCACAGTTCTACCCTCCATGTTGTGATTCTGTATGGGGTATGCTTGCAACAGGTCTTGTGGCTGCTGTCATAAGTGTCTGAGTTCATAAGTATGGCTGTTCTGCTGTGTTGGAAGAACACAGTTTACTTGCAATCATCCAAGGCCTATGAATCCTACATTCTTTCTTTCTAACCACTCTTTCCTCAATGAGTCCTATGTCTTGGGAGAAAGTGCTTTGAAATGGATGTCCCACTTAGGGATGGACATCCTGCAGTCTCTAAATCTTATTATCTTGACCTCTTGTGGGTCACTTTGTTAATGCCATCTACTTAAAAAAAGCTTCTCTGATAAAGCTTGAAAGTTGCATTCACTTAGGGGTGTAACAAGAGTGTGTTTAAAACAAAGTCCATTTATCAGAATATTAGTAGGTTCTCTTCTAGGGCCTATGAGCTATTTAACTATGGGTTCTTGGCCCCAATACTGGGGCCAGTGTGGATCTAAATTTAAATCTTATCATAAAGTATTTGGTCACTCCAATGATGTTCTCATCACTATTGTATCAATGGGTATATCCTACCAGGTTGGCACTTAGGGTAGCTTTCCGCAGTCCTGGTTGGTAAGGCTGATGATTACTTTTTCCCTCTTGGTAGTATGCATAGTACCTTCTATCACTATGAAATCATACTGATATTTACATTTTCTTGTTCTGATTTTATCTCTTCTTGGTGACTTCTTTGTTGGAAAATCCAGGTGTAGAAAAGAGTGGTTAATTTGGTTACAGCAAATATGATGTTGGCCAGTTCTATTATTGCAGGTGTTTAAAATGCAATGTTAGGGAATCAAATTGAAATCCCAGAAATAAACCCACACACATAGACACCTGATTTTTGACAAAGAGGCCAATACCATACACTGGAAAAAAAGATAGAATCTTCAACAAATGGTGAAGTTTTCACTGGATACCTACATGTAGAACAATGCAAAAATATATCCATATTTATCACCCTATACAAAACTCAAGGTCTGGTCTATCAAAGATCTCAACATAAAGCTGGATACACTAAATCTATTAGTAGAGAGAGTGGGGAGTAGCCTTGAACTCATTGCCATAGGAGACAACTTCCTCCATCAACTGGCCAGGCTCTAAGGTCAACAATTAATAAATGGGACCTTATGAAACTGAAAAGCTTCTGTAAGGCAAATGACACTGTCAACAGAATAAAAAGGCAGATTGGAAAAATGTCTTTACCAACCCTATATTCAACAGAGATCTAATATCCAAAATACATAAAGAACTCAAGAAATTAAACAGCAACAAACAGAATAATCCAGTTTAGAAATGAAACACGGGGAAAAAACAAGAATTCTCTACAGAGGAATTGCTAATGGCTGAGAAATATGTAAAGAAATGTTCAATGTCCTTAGTCATCTTTTATACCTAAAAGATGTTCTACCATATCACAAGGACACTTGCTCAACTGTATTCATAGCAGCTTTATTTGTAATAGCCAGAAACTGGAAATGACCTAGAAGTCCCTAAACCAAAAGAATGGTTAGAAAAAAACGTTGTACCTTTACAGAATGGAATACTACTTAGTCATCAAAAACAAGGCCATCATGCAAATTTCAAGTAAAAGGATGGAACTAGAAAAGATCATCCTAAGTGAGGTAACCCAGACCCAGAAAGATACACATGATATTTACTCACTTACAAGTAGATATTAGCCATAATGTACAGAATAACCATGCTATAATCCACAAATCCAAAGGTAAGTAACAAGGAGGGCCCAAGGGAAGATGCTTGAATCTCACTCAAGAGGAAATAAAATAGATGTCTGAAGTAGATGGAGGGAAAGACATGTTGGGAGACGCTGTGGGGAAGGGTAATGCTTCTGGGGATCAGGTATGGGGAGATCATGGAAGAGAGGGAAGGGAAAGAGAAGGAAAATCTGTGAGGAATCATCTCTGGGTCATCAGATCCTCCTGGGGAGTCTATGGGGGTGATCCTAGTGGAGACTCCTAACAGCTAGGGATATGGATCCTAAATTTGCCACCTCCTATAGCCAGGTGGGACTTCCAGTGGAGGGAGGGTGACACCAACCCACTCATAAAGCTTTCAACCTCATATTTGTCCTGCCTACAAGAAATGTAGGGATAAAGATGGAGCGGAGGTTGAGGGAATGGCAAACCAATGACTGGACAACTTGATATGTACCTCATGGAAGAGAGCCAACCCATGACACTATTAATGATACTCTGCTATGATTGCAGACAGGGACCTATCATACCTGTCTTCTGAGACCCTTCATCTAGCAGCTGGTGAAAACAGATGCAGAAGCACACAGCCACACAATAGGCCAAGCTCACAGGAGTTTCATGGAAGAGTCAGAAGTAGAATTGAGTGAACTGAAGGGGTTAAGGACACCACATGAAGACATTCAGAGTAAACTAACCTGGGACCATGGGGGTTCACAGAGGCTGAACTGCCAACCAAAGAGCAAGCATGGACTGGACCTAGAGACCCGTACATATATGTAATAGATGTGCAGCATGGGCACCATGTGAGTTCCCTAACAACGGGAATAAGGGCTGTCTCTAACTTTGTTGCTGGCCTTTGGATTCCTTCTCCTTAGCTGGGCTACCTTGTCTGGCCTCAGTTGGAGAGGTTGCACTTACTGAGCATTGGGTTGGTACCACTTAGAGGTCCCTCCTTCTCTGAGAAGGTGGAGAAGTGAGAATGGGGGGAAATGAGAGTAGAGCTGGGAGGAGGGAAGGAGGGTGCTGGGATCAGGCTGTAAAGTGATTAAATAAAATTAAGATATGACTTGTCAAGAAGAGTATTAGTTACTTTTATACTGCTGGGACTACAATACCCCACAGAACAAATAGAAGACAGACAATTTAATTTGGTTCACAGCTTCAGAGGACTTTGTTCTGCTGTGTTGGAAAAGTATTAGGGGAGTAGTGTGGTTCGTGGTGGTGGTGAAATGTGGCCAGGGATCTTTGCACTTCAATAGACCAGAAAACAGAGAGCAAGGAGTGAGAAAATACCTCTTCCTGACCTACTTTTGCAGGCTATAGTTTACCTTATAATTGCTCCACAGTTTCCTAAAAATAGCACTACCAGCATTCAAAATATTAGTCAAAGAGAGAATTTCATATCCAAACTACAATTGGAAGATTTTTGTATAGACACAATCTTAATTTATACCTATTGCATTTGCAGTATCAAAAACATTGTGATACTACACACAGTAATGCAGGCTGTGGTCCCAGAAACATTTTGGAAATTGATACAGAAGGTTCACTTGCTCAAAGCCAAGATAGGCTCCAGCAGTGAGACTATGTCTAAAAAAATATAATTCATTGCATATTTAATTATATTTAATTGTCTAGAAGTTACCAAATACATGTCATATTTTGGTGTACATATGTGAAAGAAAGTATTACTTGCTGTGGACTGACGTTCACATGCCCATTTTCCACTGCACTGAAGCTCTATTTCCAATATGTTGTTAGAGGGGAGACCTTTGCTGGGCTTAGTATCCTTACATAGAGATGAATGGTCAGAAAGCGTTTTGCTTCTGGCTCTGCTCTTTTGCTCCCTTACTCTTCACTGTGATGATACATGAAACCACTCTCTGTAAACAAAGAAAAGACCCAGCCACACAAACTGGATCACCAACCAGCACCTTGTGTTTAGACTCTCTGGCCTCTGAGGACTAAGAAATAAGTATTTTCTACTAAAGCTATCCTGTCTATAAAATTCCTGTATAGAAGCCTGAACTGACCATGCCAGTATATTCCTTGGGTTCATACTTGTTTATGGTGGACAAACAAGATAACAATGATTAAGAGGGAAGTATAACATACTATATAATAAATTTTTTAAAAATATAAAAGTTATGTTTCTTGTAGCAGTTTGAAAATAGCCTTTATCACTAGTTCTGAACACGTTTCCAGGGGCCTACAAATATATTTGATCCACAGTGTGAATGTTAATGGACATTAGTGTGCAGGAGGATGGAAGTGGGAGGCTTTTTGTTCCCAGTTGCCTCTAGCTTATTTATTTCACTTCTCAGTGCAACTTGTATTCTAGAGTCTATGCATATATAGTTGTTTAAGAATGTTATGAGCACTTATTTCCTCAAAAAATCTCACCACCACATTTTCCTAAACAAGCATTTTAGCCACAGCCTCTTCTCCAAGACTGCTCACTGTATAAACTTGTTTTCTAGCATACGTTCACCTTGAGTTGTTCTAGAGCTAGACTTTCTTTCAGGTAGAGTCAGGCAACTAATAGAGTTACTACTTGCTCCTTGGGAAATAATGCCATTAAGCTATACTAGGTGTAGGGAGAGTCTTCAGCATAAAGGGTTATAAAAAGAAATGCAATTAAGTAGGTGGGTGAAGCACACTATGTTGTAACAGTTCTCAATGCTAGAGAATTCTACTGTTTATACAATTTTGTCCCAGAGATTTCTACATAATGTATCAGTGAGTACACTTTTTCATTGCTAATTAGAGGATCTTTGATCTTACCCCTTTTGTAGCCAGAATCTGCCTGATGAATCAGATATGAAGATAGGACCGAATAGTTCTTATAATAGGCCATTATATATCTGATATATCCTCATTAGCATTCATACAAATCTTTCAAAGGACAAAAGGTCTCATGTGTATTTCAACTCTAAAGTATTATGTGACACTATATATATATATATATATATGCATATATATCAGTAATTTTATCTTCTGAGAACAAAGGTATGACTATAAAGAAATCCTACCATTGAAAAGTATATTCAAGAAAGACATATCCCTAATCATTCAAGAAACCCTCAGCTGGAGATGCTCATCATATTAATTCAGACTTTTAGTATTTAAAGCATTTAGTATTTGAAGTTGTACAGCTTAGCTCTCTAAGGAAGGGGAGTTTGCATCAGCATGCTTAGTCAAGCTCTGGAAAAACTCTTTATTTATACAATAGCTTTCTTTAAACAAAGATACTTTCTGTATCTGAAGTCATGTGATCCCTGACAAGGCAGTCTGAGTTGGGTGTTTCTTTGTTCATTGCAATATGCTAAGACTCAGCTTCATAGTCTAAAGTCACTTAAGACAGGATGGGAGAGGAATAAAAGCTTTTGACTTCCATCTTCAGTGATCTTCTCAGAAGAACACTGTGGTTAGCTGTAAACTGTGCCCACTAAATTCAATAAAGAATCAAGTTTGCAAACAAGTACCTATGGGAAGGCTAGAAGAACTGTCACATACATATTCACTTAAGAGTAGTCTAAAACAGACTGAACTACCAAGCAGAGAGAATCCATGGGATGGACCTAGGCCTCCCATACATATGCAACAGACATATAGCTTGGTCCTCATGTGGGACCTGTAACAGCAGGAGCAGGACCTGTACCTGACTCTATCACCTGCCTTTGGATGCCTTTCCCCTAACAGGACTTCCTTGTCTAGACTTCATAGTAGAACATGTGCCCAGTCCTACTTGATATGCCATGGCAAGTTGATATCCATGGGAGATCTCCCCCTTCTCAGAGAAGAAAGGAAAGGGTCCATAGGAAGAGGGGAGGGGAGGGCAGAGGGAGGAACAGGGAGGAGAGGAGGGAGGGGAAGTTCCCATCAGAATGTAAAGAATGTAAAGTAAGTAAATACATTAATTAAGGAAAAATAACTATTGTTAAAAATTAAAAGAAAAAAAAAAGTAGCCTAAAACACTTCAGATGGATTGATGGATTCCCAATTTACTGTCACTAAATGAGATAGAAGATAAGACAGGCTACCAAGAGAAGCAGACATTGACATTTCCAAGGCAAATCCTCCTTATATGACCACTAGCCACAGAGTAGTGACTGTCCTGTTTAAGCTCTCCGGTCCAAGTATCAGACACTGTTCTGAGCAGTTATTCCTCACTTAGGTTATGTTTTGTTTGTTTGTTCTTGAGACAATCTTTCTATTATTTAGCCCTGGCTGTCCTAGAAATTTCTATGTAGATTAGGCTGGCCTCAAATTGACAGAAAATTATGTGCCCCTGAGATTAAAGGTATGGGCTACCACTTCTGGCTACTTTATGTATGTATATGAGTGCATATATGTGCCAATATGCTTATATCACATGTCTTTGTGTTCAGTAACCAGAAATTGATGTTGTGAGTACCAGGATAACTCTGTTTTGTTTCTTGCAGCAGGGTTTCACTGAACCAAGAGCTGGCCAATTCTTTAAAGTCTAGGGCAATCTTTTGCCTTTGCCTTCTAGGATTACAGAAGGTTGCCATGACTACCTGGCTTCTAAGTGGGTTCAGGGGATCTGAACTCAAGTCCTCTGTAAAGAATTGTGTAGGTTTTCGAATAGGGATTTCAATGAATCTGTAGATTGTTTTTTTGGTAAGATTGCCATTTGTACTATGTCAATTTTTCTGATCCACGAGCATGAGAGATATTTCCATCTTCTGATGACTATTTCAATTTCTTTTTTCAGAGACTTGAAGGTTTTTTTTTTCTTTTTCATAGAAGTCTTTCACTCGTTTGGTTAGAGTTACACCAAGATACTTTACATTATTTGTGGTGGGCATTTGCTTAACTATGTTCACAGCAGCTTTATTCACAATAGCCAGAATTTGAAAACAACCTAGATGTCCCTCAACTGTAAAATGGGTAAAGAAACTGTGGTGATTTACACAATGGAATACAACTCAGCTATTAAAAACAAGGAAATCTTAAATTTGCAGGCAAATGGATGGAACTAGAAATCATCATCCTGAATGAGGTAACCCAGACCCAGAAAGGCAAGCATGGAATATACTCACTTCTAAATAGGTATTAGCCCAACATAGATGTCTTCTGAGAGAGTCCACCCAGAGGAGGATCTGGAAAGGTGCTGGGAATGGAAGCCAGATTCTGGGCTGGAGTGGTATGGAAGAGTGGGGGGCGGGGATGGAAGGACTCAGAAGTTTCAGGAGCTCCACAGGGAGACCGTCAAGGACAGCAGATCTTGACCTAGGGGGCCTGCTTAACTGATGCACCAACTTAGGGTAATGCATGTAAAGAGCCTAAACCCCCTGTTCAGATGTCACTGATATGGACAGCTCATCCTCCACATGTGTGGAGGGTGCAGGGGGGACTGAGTAATGCCTCTGACATGATCTCTGGTGACTGCGGTTTCATCACTGCCCCACCTTGTGGCAGCCTTGAGAGCACACAGAGGAAGGGGATGCAGGCTACACAGATGAGACCTGATAGACTCTGTTCAGATGGTAGAGGAGGAGGGCACCCCTGTCAAAAGTCTAGTGGAGGGAAATAGGGCAGAAGAGGTATGGGGGATGGGAATGGGAAGATAAGAGTGAGGGGCTAACATTTGGGATGTAATGTTAATAAATTACCGTACATAAAAAATTAAGCAAACAAACAAAAAGTAAACTCAGGTCCTCATTCTTGTATAACAAGGGATTACCTGCTGGGCAAGCCCTTTTTATCTGCTGAGCCATTGCCCCAGCCTCAAAGTTCTTATGTTCTCTTACATTCATGGTTCATATCTGAATGTCTGCAATAATTTGAACATTAAAAGATTTTGTGTCTATCTAGCTTGTATCATGCTGCAAAGCCACTTATAAGGGATCTAGTCAGAGAAAATATTGTTGGTATGGGAGTTTATTATATAAATACTATAAAATGCATTTATTGAAACTAAGACATAAATAGGTAATGTGACCTTGCAAGATCCTGCTTGTATATTGCTAGACACCAACTGAAATATTTGTATGCATCTCTATACTGGTGCATTGCTTTAAATCCTAGCTCTCTGTCACTGTTAACTTTTTGACATCACTGATTTTTATATAAAAATTTATATAAAAATATAAAAAATTCTTGCTCTATGTTCAGTTATTTCCCTAGGTGCTATGCCAGACCCTAGGAATGAACCAGATGAAAAGAAAACTATAAAATTTGGTATATTATACACATACAAATAAAAAAGAATATGGGTCACAATGACCTGCTTAAATCCTTTTTTAAAAAAAAAGATCTATGAGATTTCAGATCCTAATTCAGCTCATATTAAATGTGCTGTTCAGCTCTGGCCCCTGACAGAGTGGTCACTCCCTGGCTGCTGCATCCCATTTTGGAAATGGCTCTCATGCGGCAAAGGATGGATTAACATTTTCTATGTTGAAGATTGAGATGAAAATGCTCCGTGTACGTTATTAACAACCATTTGCAGGATTAAAGAGTTCCTCCGTATAGGCTGATGGCAGATATGCTAATGGCCCTGAAGAAGCCATTACAGTTTATGATATCAGTGATCTGATGAGAGAATATAATAGGAACATCGTTGCTGTGACCCAGCAAAATATCATTCATACCTTATGAGGTAGAATAAAAGGTATTAAACTTATAAGATAGCTTATGGTACAAAGAATGGTAGAGAAATGGTAGGTGACCTTGTGAATCAAGTCTGACCCTGTTACAAGGCAAAATAATGACAGACAAAATGACAAATGTTTTACTTACTTATGAATATCCGGTGTATCTGGGAAGATTCATGAAATAATAAAAAATAATCATAAATAACATGGTAGAATTCAACTACAACATTAATAAACCACATGGAGTATCTTCAAATGCGCATGTGATCCACTTATAATTTCTTTTTGTTTTGAATTATCCTGAAGAAACCTACTGTCCCTTACACTTCCAGTTCCTGGTCTCAGATGATTAGATATATAAACAACCATTTTACATAGTTTATTTGTTCATGAAGTTTGTGCACTTTTAAACATCCTCTGTGTACTGACATTTGAGGATGGCTACTGAGCCTGCAAAAGGGATCACGTGACAGCAAGACTGTATCTCTGTCTCAGTTGTGTTTTTCTTATGTTCTACCAACTTTATTTATTTATTTTTTATTTGCTGCTATGAATCTTTTACGTGTATTAATTGTGGGATATTTTTTTGTTTTGTTTTGTTTGTTTTTCTCTTGATGTGTCGGGGCTGTACCTGGTGAGACAGCAGAGGTGAGTCTGAATCAATATGTTTAGGCAGCATCACTGGCAGGGAAATTAGACTTCAGGGTAAGCAAGAAACAGCTTGAATGGAAATTGAGGAAAGTAAATTGAAGAGGGAGAAATCCCTCCCATAAGTACCGATCTCTTATTGCATTTGTATTTACTCCAACAGGAGGAGAAAACAAAGGAAAGGAAAGCCCCAGAGAGCAAAGAGAGTTTCCACGCCTCAAGTCGTAAGAATGGGTGTGAAGCTAATACCTGCTACATGCTAGTGCTTTGCGCAGTCATGTGGTTTTATTGGTAGAATCATATATGTTTTAGTCTGTAAACCACCTCCACCTCCCATATCTTCCTCTCCATTTTTTGTTCGTAAAGCCTCTGCAAAGGTAAGGGAACTTGGATATTTCAAACACAGACATTAGGACAGAGAGATGCTGTGCAATTTGCCTGTGCTCACACAGCTCATGGCAGAGAAGATAATTAAGATTTGTTTTGTTTTGTTTTTCTTTTTGAACACAAATTGTCACTTTTTTTTCTATTGCTTCAAAGGTGACACATGGCTAAGAGTAGATTCAAGAGTCAAATGTCTTGTGAAAATGTTGTGAAAGAGCCCTTCATCTAGGACTCTTGGCCTTTTCTTAAAAGTAATACATATTGCTGAAGTTATCACTTTAATCAATAGACGTATTGTGGAAATAAGCAGTTCCATTTTATAAAAGACACACCTGGTACAGAGGCAAAGAGCTTATAAATTATCAAAGAGTGAAACAAAGTTCGTTGAACAGCTTGAACGTATATGCCAGGGCCACAGTCTTCCATTTGCATATCCTCATTTGGTTTATGCTGATTCAGTTTCTCAATGGTTTCCAAGGGAAAGGAAAGCCATATGCCCTCAGGGTCATTTTTCTATTGAGGATGCTGATGGAGTAAGAATGGAGTTGTGATAGCAGGGGAAATAAGTGTTGTAGACTACTTATTCACCAATGTGTGTATGTTGGTAGTCTCTCAGTTACACTAGTAAATTTGAACCCCTACCCAGATCTAGCTAATGGACAGGACATTCTCCACAGTTGAGTGGAGAGTGGGGTCTGACTTTCACACAAACTCTGGTGCCCCATATTTGACCACGTCCCCTGGATGGGGAGGGCTGGTGGCACTCAGAGGTATGATAGCAGGCTACCAAGAAGAGACTTGATACCCTATAAGCATATACAGGAGGAGGAAGTCCCTCTCAGTCACAGTCATAGGGGAGGGGAGTAGGGGGAAAGTGGGAGAGAGGGAAGAATGGGAGGATACAAGGGATGGGCTAACAATTGAGATGTAATATGAATAAACTAATAAAATATTTTTAAAAAGAAAGAAAGTTTCTTTAAAGTCCTCTCCATCTCTCCATACTCAATTACCAACTCGGGTAAACACTTGGTGTGCCTTATATAGCAAGCTGGCAGATGTTGTGTAGACATAAAGGAAGCTAGGAAGTGCTTGGAGGTGAAAGTCTGTCAAGCAAAAAGGACGTAACCTTGCCAAATGAAATAAAACCCAATGCTAATTCTAGGTGGCTCTAAGATCCATATTACACATACTTCCATAGTCTTCAGAACCTAGAGACATATCCTCTCCATATCTCTTGCATTTATTGTAGTGGGAAGAGCCAAGGTGCTCTCTCTCTCTCTCTCTCTCTCTCTCTCTCTCTCTCTCTCTCTCTCTGTGTCTCCAACCTTCCTTCCCATTCCCTCCCCCTCTCTCCCTCTCTCCTTTTCTCTTGTTCTTCTAAATTTTTTAAAGACAATTTTATATTTATAGAATATAAAAAGGTGTCTAGAGGGTCCCATCACATTCATCATCATGTCCTCAGTTTCTTATTTGACATGAACGCTGCTGACATGGTAAGTTTGTTTCAGTAGAAACTCTACCCTGGCACACCAAGGTCAGGCCTTGTTCTGCCTTCTTGACTTTCCCTTAGGATCACTGTTCTATTTTCCCAGCTCCCAGTGTCTCACACAATCCTTGTTCTTGAACATCAAGGGTTTTGAGGAGTCATGTAACAGTTGACTGTTTTGTATGAATTTAGACTTGTGAGATGCTTTCCTCCTCATGATAAAACAGAGCTTATAGGTTCTCTCTCTCTCTCTCTCTCTCTTTTTTTTTTTTTTTTTGGTTTTTCGAGACAGGATTTCTCTGTGTAACAGCTCTGGCTGTCTTGGAACTGGCCCTGTAGTCCAGGCTGGGCTCAAACTCATGGAAATCCACCTGCCTCTGCCTCCCAAGTGCTGGGATTAAAGGCGTGCGCCACCACTGCCTGGCAAGCTTACAGGCTCTTAAGGAAGCTCTCATGGTGAGAAGGTCAACTGTCATTATACAGTGTCAAGGCTGTATGTAGTACAATGTGACTTGGCACTGAAAGTGTTAACCATTGTCAGTGAGCTGAGGTAGTTTTCTAAGTTTCTCTACTAGAAGCTTCCTTACCTTTTCCCATCCTCTACCTCCTATGGGTTAGAATATCCACCAAAAAATGTTCAAAATTCCTTCCATATGAAATTATTTTTTCTTTAAAACTCAACAATGTGCAGGTCGGCTGGCCAAAAAAAAAAAAAAAAAAAAAAAAACAAAACACCAAACCAAGCTAAAGACCCAGTAACACTTCTATGTACTTTTGTTTACCTGAAAATGAGTTTTCAAAAAAGTCTTCTTTTTCCTTCTTTTTCTAAGGGACATCTTTGTTGAACATAGAGTTCTAACATAACCTGTTTTTGTTTCAGAATTCTTTAAATAGTCCACTGTCTTCTCTCCAGGCTTCATTGTTCCTCATGAATGTCAGTCAGCAGTTGCCCTTGTTTAATTCCCACTTAGGCAAAGATTACTTCAAGGTTTTCTCTTTATCCTCTTTAGCAATTTGATGTGCTGCCTAGGTATGGAAGTCGCCTTCTTTTTTTTTTTGCACTGATGATCATCATCAAATTAGCATTTTGTCATTATTTCTTCAAGTACTTAAAAAAATCTAGATTCTGATTTCTTTCCTGTGATTTGATATGACAAATGTCACACACCCTTTAACATCACCTCATTTCTTTCTAATTGTGCTGGCGAGGCTGACTGACTGCCTCCGCAGTGTTGAGGCTAAAACCGCAAGCCGCTGTCTTCAGCCACATTTTTTTTTTTACCTTTTTAAAAACTCTATTATAATTTATTTATTCATCCCAATTGTTATTCCATTTGTATCTTCCTGTTCCCAACCTCCCTCCCTTTTCTGCCTTATTCTCCTCCCTTAGACCTCTGATAGAAGGGGACATCCTCCTCCATCGTCGGACCACAGCCTATAAGGTCTCATCTGGTTAGCCTGCTTCCCCTTCCTCTGAGTGCCCACTTTGGGCTTCCCCACAAAGCGGGAGTGATAAAAGTGGGGGCACTTGAGTTCATGTCAGAAGCAGTCCCCACTCTCTCCACAGTAGTGGAGAATGAGCTGTGCATTGGCTAGATCTGAACAGGGGGTCTAAGTTTACTGCATGCATTGTCTTTGGTTGGTACAACAGTTTGTTCAGGCACCCCTGAATCCATATCAGCTGGCCTTGATGGTCTCCTTGTGGGACTCCTAAACCCTCTGGGTCTTCCATCCTCTTATTCTTCCATACCACTCTAACTTGGAATCCAGCAGCTAGTCAAAATATCTGTCCTGATGCCCCGCTGAGTGGAGTTTCTCAGATGACATCTCTGTTGGGCTAACATCCACTTATAAGTGAAGCTATACCATGCATGTCTTTCTGGGTCTGGGTTACCTCACTCAGGGTGATCATTTCTAGTTCCATCCATTTGCTTGCAAATTTCAAGATTTCCTTGTTTTTAATAGTATGGCATTGTGGAAATGTACCACAGTTTGTTTATTCATTTTTCAGTTGAGGGACATGTAGGTTTTTTCCCAGTTTCTGCCTATTACAAATAAGGCTGCTATGAACATGGTTGAGCAAATGTCCTTATTATATGGTGGAACTTCTTTTTATATGGGTTCAGGGGCTTGAACTCACTGGTAGTGTTTTACCAACTGAAGTACCTCCTCAGTCTAATATTGCTTCATTTCTGACAAAAAGCCTTGACTTGTTAGTGATTATGTTATTGTTGCTCTTTGTTATATATTTATGTGCAAGTGTATAATTGTGTATTTTATTATAATTTAGCAGTGTTTTCAAAATTTGTCTTTAATTCGAGGAATATTTTTGTTGGGTGGTTAAGTTTGTTGTTAAGCCAATTCTCTCTCTGTCTCTCTGTCTCTGTCTGTCCATCTGTCTGTCTGTCTCTCTGTTTGTCTGTCTGTCTCTCTCTCTCTTTCTCACACACACACACACACACATACACACACACAAACACACACACACACAGAATAAAATTTCTGTGCACTTTACATTTTCTAAATAGTTTCTATTCCTCTGTTGTGACTACATATCTCTTCATTCATTCTCATATTTTCAAATAAGAAGTTGGAGTTTGACCTAGTCATGCTATTAAAATTGTTTCTATATAGGTTAACATCAGTGACATCTCTATAATTTTTCTATTAGTATTTTTCTCAGTGACTGTCAGTGATGGGTTTATTTACTGTTATTTAGTAGCTAATTATTTGGGGCTATACATTGAAATTATTATTTTTTTACTTAGAATGGATTACCTATTTTGCTGGGTCTTTTTGAGCCTTATATTTTTTTCTGGAATGTATCTAGAGGAACATCATTCTTCAAATGAGACCTTCCCAGGATATTGATGAAAAGACTTTCCATTTGTCTTGTTGTAACTTCAATACTTCTTGGTTCTCCACAACCTGCATAACTCTCCATCAAATCAACAGCTTCCTGTTTGTTCATTTTTCTGAAGCCCTTGCAGTATATACAATCTTTCCATGTAGGCATAAATTAAGTTACAACCTCCGTAGCTGTCCACATACACTAATGTATGTATGTACTTCCTCTCTGGTGTCCTGCCCACTGATAACATCTTCCACTGACACCCTGGTCCTCTGATGCCTTTGTCCTGACTGACAGGTATGGTTCTCCCTATGTTTTCCAAGTTCTTACTCTATAGTTTGGACATGGCTTTATATAGGAAGCTGTGGTGAATTTGGGGCTCAAGATCTCTATTTTTCATTATCGCAAAGACAAAATTCATAAACTGTCTTCCCTTGCATAAAAACAATTGCTTCATATTTTTTGTCAAGCTTAATACTTTTTTAAGGTATAATTGTAAATATGTGTAATATATTTAAAAATGTTCCATTTGTCTGCAAATTTGGTTGATATGTGTTCTAGCCAACTCTTCTTCTAATGCTCATATCAATTATCAGAAGCGTAAGATTGTGAAGATTTTATACAATAATATGTAAGGGAACTAACTCATCTGTTGGAATATCTAAGATGAATGACTATATACAGTAAAAGATTTTTTCTATATCACAAAACAGAGAAATATTAACCTCTTCATATTGAGCCAGTCATTGATACTTGACTCCTGCAAAAGTGTGGGACTTAGCTCATACACAGCTGAAGAATCAAAAGATACCATTGGAAGCTCTGCTTTGGGGCACTATTCACTCTAGATTTACATAAACTTCATATTTGTTATATAGGAGTGTGAATGTTTTAACTCTGTTTTCAACAAACCCTTGTAGATGAATGTTTCTAACCACAACTTTCATGAATGTCTCAGCAGAGAGACACCATTGCTGACTACAAACACACTGAATCGAGATATGATGGAGCCGACACAGAAATGTTTCTGTTTAACTAGTTTTAAGTCTATGAACAAATCATGATCTTGCCAAACCTTAGTCTCTTTCCAGTAATATGAATAGAGAGAACTAACTCTAATGCATATATGTGTAGATATTTAAATAATAATGTGTCATAAAATCAGTATTTTTGTCATAAAAGAAATTCCCCAAAACATCAACATACTACTTGTTATATAACAATTATGCCTAAGATTCTTCTCCTATTTTCTTTTCCTTTTATTTAAGATATCAACCTCTAGTAGCCATAACTGGACTTGTTTGAATATTTACATTATATAAATAATTTTGTTCATTCAAAAAACATATGAAGGACATTAGGAAAAAGGAAAATGAAATTAAAAGTATTTACATTTTTTGAGATTATAACATAATTACATTATTTCCTGCTTCCTTTTCCTCATTCCAAACTCTCATTCTTAAAGAAAGTTGCTGAATTGGGAGCTGAAAGATTATAAGAGCAAGGGGACCCAGCAGGGGGGTGGTTCTATGAGATTGTGTCTCCTAGAAATATCTGACACTACACCCATGAAGTCTCATCAACATGACTGCATACACATGAGTCCAGAAACCATAGATACACTAAAGTGGCCAAGAAAAGCCTACAAAGACTAAGCCATACACAAGTAGCTACAGATAACTAAGAAATGAAAGAACAGGAGAAACAGCCTTCACCACAGAAGAGCACACCAATTGCTTATCCCATATGAAATGAAAAGTAAACTCTTGATAGGAGAAGACATTGAAAAGTTCATAGCATAGTGTGTCGTGGCTCAAAGAGGCCTGGAATGGAGAAATGATATATAAAGGTAAAGCACAAAGCCAAGTTGAGCCTTACAAGAAGGAAAGAACTCTGAGGAAGATTGTTTTTCACCTTGAACTTTGACTTAAATCCCACCTTACCTAGAGGTTTTATGTAGAGCTCAGCCTGGCAGTTATAGCACTCATACAGAAGAGGCAAGCTTTCAAGCTATTAGCGAAGAGAAGAGATAATATCATTTTAGGTTGAAGTTTAACATATTAAGTTTCTTCACTTTGTGGCCAAACAAGTCAATAAATGACTCATTTTCACAACGTAGAGCTTGATAGTGCTGTTTCTATAACCAGAAGTCATGGTCTTTTGCTCTTGTCTCTTCATTCTTTCTGTCTTTTGATGTCACTTTATCTATATATCATCTATCTATCCATTATCTGTCTTTTTTCCTATTTGTAGGTTGGTTTATGATTTGATTAATAGCACTGTACAAAGGAACATGACCTGCCTATAACACAGAACTAAGTCAAGATTTAAATGCTCTTATTTACTTTTTTCAATTTTAATTAATTATTTATTTATTTTTATTTATTTATTTTTTAACATATACATTTATATTATTACACATATATACAATAAACTACTGACAGCAAGAAGAGCCATGAAACAATCAGGAATTATCTAAATGTTACATTCACAGTGTTTTGGCTATTTGTATTTGGAAGCTTTTCCTGTCTTGGTGTGTGTAAAATTCTAAATGTAAATCATTATCTAGCATATCTCATCATTATCAATTTAAAATGTCTATCACAGTTCTTAGCTTTTATTTTCAATTGCTTCGAAATCTCTGTAAAAATGCTCTGGTAAAGTTTGGGTCAAAATATAGAAACCGAGAGAAGCATGGGAGAATAGCAAAGTAGAAGGATCCAGTGGGTCCTAGAAACCTACAAGTAGAACATTATGATAGGCAGATTTGGGCACAGGGATCCCGCTCAAACTAAGGCACCAGCCAAGGACAAGACAGGTGGTAAACTTTAAACCCCTACCCAGATCTAGCCAATGGTCAGAACAGTCTCCACACTTGAGTGGAGAGTGGGGTATGACTTTCTCACATACTCTGGTGCCTCACATTTGACCATGTCCCCTGGAGGGGGAGACCTGGTGGCATTCAGAGGAAGGACAGCAGGATACCGAGAAGAGACTTGATACCCTATGAGCATATACAGGGGAAGGTAATCTCCCTCAGGAACAGTCATAGGGGAGGGTAATAAGGGGAAACTGGGAGGGAGGGAAGAATGGGAGGATACAAGGGTTGGGATAACCATTGAGATGTAACAAGAATAAATTAATAATAAAAAATATATATAGAAACCTGCTACTGTTTGCAGACAACAGCCTGCTCTTGTAGCACAATTTATTGTTGTCTATAATCTCATGCTGGCTTTGTAACTATCCAAGATGTTGAGCAGATTGAAGCGTGACCTGGAGCTCTTTCCTGCTCAGAAAGAAATGCAGGTTCCAAGCTGTCTCCTGGTTTGAGTCTTTGACGAGCCTGCAATTTCTAAGACTGCACAGGACTAGCAGCTGGTCCCTTACAAGGTTCTGTGATTAAACTGTGAACTCATTGTTTGGATGGGTGGGGAACCTGAGACACACAATAGAAAACCAGTAGCTCAGATTAATCTTCTAGACACATAAGCCTGGGACAATGTAAAATTATTCACAACTCATTTTTGTGTAGCCCATGAGCATAAAATAACAAATATTGCAAGAATCCAATTCTGCTTGAAAATGTAAAAATATATACTTTAATAAAGGTTTAAACGCTGATTGAGACTTAATAGTCTGTGACCACTTGGTGGGGGAGGAGGTCTCCTTTTGTCACAGACCTAGGGGAGGGGAATAGGGTGAGAAAGGGCGGGAGGGAGGAATGGGAAGATAAAAGTGAGGGGATAATAACTGAGATGCAATCTGAATAAATTAATTTTAAAAAGCTGATTGTGGTCACACAGTCTGAGGCTAAGCTATGCTTAAATCAGGCCCAGTGACTGGGTAGCTCCTACAACGACTAATGCTATTGCTTCTAGGATGCAGAAATACCACAAAGAACTGTTAGTATTTCACTTTTCAAAAGGAATGAAACAAAAGAATATTCTATAATAAGCTGTCAAAACACATGTCTTCTACTGGGTATGGCACTTACGATGAGACACATAAACACAAATGTGTACATACACTTCCTCAGAAAGTTACTCTGTTTTTAAAAAATGGGTAAAATTCTCTGAGATGCTGCCGTGTCAGCTCCTGGTATCATCAAACGTTTTTAATCTCGTTTCTGAGCATAACTCTGATATTCAACAGCTGGGAATAAATAAGCAATATAAATCTCTATTTCACAGGAACAGAAATGAAGTCTATACCTCGCAGATAACTTAATAACCTCCAGCATCAGTAATAAATACCCAGCTTTCTGTATAAATTATACTGGGCCTTGGACGGTTATGCTCTGCCGTGAGTTATTTGTTTCATATCTCGTATCTGTAGGTATACAAATTAAAAAGGAGTGCTTTGTAATGTGCTTATGGTTGGAGGGAGGTGTGTGTTAACAGGGTAACACTGACAAGTTTTTCTCTCTAGTCCCTCTCTTATTCTTTGCTATAATTGCATTTAATGGAATGAATGCACTATAAATTCAGAATAAGGCATGTGAGTGTCAAGAGGAGCCATTTAGCCAACCTGATGTTCACGGCATCTAACCTGCCTTTGGACAAGGAGGTCTCGACACCTGATAATGGCCAAACTCTTATTGGTTTTATTAGCCTTTGTATAGAGCTAGGGTCAGAGACAAATGTGGCAAAGTTCTAATAGTTTTATGACTTGAGTGAGCAATGGTGCTTCATGTTCAACTTTGAGAAAATGCTGGCTTGCTGCACACCCAAATTATTCTTTTACCTGTGGTAAAAGAAAATTTTGATCTCTTCTTTCCTGCAGTAGTTCAAGCTGGATATAATTAAGCCTATTCCTCTGCACACTAAGACACACGATTACAGGGCTTTGGTTGTCATAGGAGCCTCCAGGAAGGCTTTGAAACATTGAAAAGGGAAGTGTCCAGAAACCAATGTACTTAGACACTGATTGACTAAATAAGCCCCTAGAATGTCACAGAATCTTATGGAGATTGTTTTGGCAGTTCATTCATTATAAGCTCAACACTTCCCTTAAGTCAGAATGTATTCCCAAACAACATATAAGTGACATGAGCAACAGTGATGAATTTATATGTGCTGTGGTATATAAGCCCATACATAAAAGGAAAACTCCCACAGCAACAGATGTATCAGCCAGCCCTTCCCCATGCAAACCACTGTGTTCTAAACAGAGATTTAATTATAGGAGAAAAGCCAAAATATCATTATGAAGTTTGCTTGCATCCCTGAGTTTGTGACCTCTGTTGTTGCTTTAGCAAGACATTATTAAATTCAAGTTATTAGTGTTTTGAAAATAATACTTGAGAGAAAATTAAATCTATGTCTATAGATACAATTTGAATTGAACATTGGTTTTATTTATTTGTTTTTGATAAGGCCTAGAAGGCTGAAAGTCAAAATGTAAAAGTGGTACATTTTTGTTTTTAACAAAAGTGGTTGTTTGTTTTGGACTCTAGATGAGAGAAGTATGTGAGAATAGCAAAGTAGAAGGATCCAGAGGGTCCTGGAAACCTACAAGTAGAACATTATGTTAGGCAGATTTGGGCACAGGGGTCCTGCTCAAACTAAGGCACCAGCCAAGGACAATACAGGTGGTAAACTTTAAATCCCTACCCAGATCTAGCCAATGGACAGAACATTCTCCACATTTGAGTGGAGAGTGGGATATGACTTTCTCACATACTCTGGTGCCTCACATTTGACCATGTCCCCTGGAGGGGGAGACCTGGTGGCACTTAGAGGAAGGACAGCAGGTCACCAAGAAGAGACTTGATACCCTATGAGCATATACAGGGGGAGGTAATCCCTCTCAGGAACAGTCATAGGGGAGGGGAATAAGGGGAAAATGGGAGGGAGGGAAGAATGGGAGGATACAAGGGATGGGATAACCATTGAGATGTAACAAGAATAAATTAATTTAAAAAAAAAGAAAATAAAAAAAATTTGTTTTGTTTTGATGAGAGGACAGGAAGAAGTTATCTTTTTCCATTTTTGCATCAGGTTGGGACACAAATTCTGCAGACCCTCCACACAGGGTATTTTTGTTGCATAGAATAATAACAGATCCCCTTTGATTTGATAATTTTTACTGTGGTTTTAAAAGGTGAGCTGGGGTTCGTAGTAGCAGATGTCATAGTAATAGTCATTCTACAGTGTGATAGTTCCTTCTGTAACAGGTAAAGATTTGAAGGGGAACAGAAATATAGTTGGTCCACATCAGCTACAATCTGATTACCACTTTCTTAAACCATCAGCCATTTGGAACTCGGATCGCACATTTCTATTGTCAACTGAACGATGAGAAAATAAGAACCTTTATGGAAACTTCCTGTTTCTCTTAGTGTGACATATTTATGGTTGTTAGTATACACATGACAGATTGATTAGTAATGTCGCTGCAGCTTCAAATGACCCTTTGGAGTACGTTCTGGTTGCAACAGACATGACAAAAGGCCTATGTTATATGATGACTTGGTAAGAATCACATAACAGTGCATAATGATGCAGTCTTTGGAGACAGGCAGCATTGGATTATAACTAAGCTTAAACTTATTAACAACATGGTTTTAAGCAAGTTAACTCACCCCCATATGGTTCAGTTTTAAAATAAGGTATTTACTAAAATATTTCCATCTCTAGACTTAGTGTGGGGTTGCTTGATTAATAAAGCAATTAAAATAGTACTTGACATTCTGAAACATGTCAATATATATTAAATATATTATCCACAGTGTTTTTACTAGAGGAAAAAAGATAGATATGGGATTCTGGACACTAAGCTGATTTCTATGAAAGATAGTATTTCAGAACCTTCCAAACTATGTTCCAACATGGAAGAGCCAGTTTATATATCCAAACTTACTCTTTTAGAATTATTTCTCTCTTTTTTATATTTTATTAATTTTTTAATATTACATCTCAATTGTTATCACATCCCTTGTATCCTCCTATTCCTCCCTCCCTCCCATTTTCCCCTTATTCCCCTCTCCTATGACTGTGACTGAGGGGGACCTCCTTCCCCTGTATATGCTCATAGGTTATCAAGTCTCTTCTCAATATGTTTCTCAATATCATGGAATTTGCTTTTTTTTTTTTTTGGAATTTTTATTTGTTTGTTTTTCGAGACAGGGTTTCTCTGTGGTTGGTCTTCAACTCACAGAAATTCACTTGCCTCTGCCTTCCTGAGTGCTGGGGTTAAATGCATACACCACCACATCTGGCTTCAATATTTTATTATATTTATTGCTGTCTGTATTTTTTTTTAACTTAAGCCATCCAAGTCAGTATGGAGTTTTATCTCACTCTGGTTTCCCCGTTTCTCAACTGACTAGCCATGCTGAACATTCTTTTTCGTGTACTCTTTAGCTATTTGTGTATACTCAAAGATATTTATGTCCCAACCCCTTTTCCATTCATTTTAGCAATTATAATTATGAGAGCTTGGATATGTCATTTTCTCACATTTCTTTTCACTGTGACTTTCATTTTAGTCTCATAAAATGATTGGGAAGTATCCCTTTAAATTCTCTGATTTCTGTTGTCAGAGTTTGTAATGCATTGTTGTTGAGGTTATTTTGACATAAAAAAAAGATTTATCAGTAAAACCACTGTTCCAGGGCTTTTGTTTTTTTAAAGAAGCTTTTGATATGACATGTCCAACTACATTGTAGATAACGGTAGACTTCTGCACTGAATCTTCTAACCCTGGAAATTTTTTAGTTGGGATATTTTTAGTTACTGGTGATATTTTATTGACTGTTATTAATCTATTTAAATTAGTTATTTCATCTAAATTTAGCCTCAATGGGCCATTTATATCTAGACATTCATCCATTTCTTTTAGGTTTTTTTTTTTTAAGTTTGGTGGAATATAGCTTGGTTTTTTTGTTTGTTTGTTTAGTTTTCCAAGATTGGATTGCAACATTTCTTCTTTCTCTTTCCTCTTTCTATACCATCTCATAAACTCCTCTCTACTCTTCTTTAAATTCAGGGCCTTTAAACAGAAGTAACTCTTAATACACACACACACACACACACACACACACACACACACACACTCCTAAGTATACATATTAGGTTTGTATATTGCTATTGGTATGTTTTCAGGGATGACTGCTTGACATTGGACAACCAATTGGTATGCTTTTCTTAAGAGGCCACACATCCCATTTTCAGCTTTCTTCACTTGCCTATAGTTTTCTGTGCAAGACTGAGCCTTCGTGAGGTTTTTTTCTTTTTCTTTTTTTGTCCAGTTTAATATGATCATTGGTCTCACCTTTGTTCTGTTCACACTTAGAAAGTCATTTTGGTGAGAAGTTGTGGTTATAGATCCCGGAATTAACACGAAACCCAATCTTACAGCAAACTTCGGGACCCACTGGCTCTTAAAATATTTCTTTCTCTTCTTCTACAATGTTCCTAGAACATTAGTCATGGGAACTTTTTGTAGATCCATCCTAATGAGACTGAGATCCATAACTCTGCCTTTTTAATGGTTGTGGCTTTCTGTAGTGGTCTCCGTGTGTTGCAAAGAGAATATTACATGGTGAAAGTTGAAGATTACAATTGCCTGCAGGTATAATGTCAAATGTTTATAGATTGCTGTTAGGGATTAGGCTAGTTCAGTAGATTCTCCTCCAATAACCAGGATTTCACTAGCACTGAGTAGTTATCTAGGGTTTCGGTACCAGGCATGATCTCCCTTTTGTTGAGTGGGATCTTAAGTCTGATTAGAGAGTTGTTGGTTACTAACAAGGTCTGTGTGCCACTACTGCATGCTTAGTGTTGGTGTTCTGTGCTAGCCATTGTTGTGGTTCGTAGTCATCATTGCATGGTAAGACTCTTGGTTGCCTCCTTCCTTTGGAAGCTTGCATGGTGCCTACTGGTACCATGAAAGCTGATCCTTATGGAATGGGCTTTTGTGTCAGCTGTATCTCAAAGGTCTCTAGATCCTTTTTCTGAAAGACTGGGCATCTTCAGCAATAAGGGTTTACCTTCCGTTGTGGAGCATAACCAAGAGCAACAGCGAAAGGCTATGTATCAGGGGATTATTTTGGACATCACTGGCCAACAACTTGAAAGAGGGTTTTTCATGTCCGATATTGTGGTTTTTCTTAGGTGGTCTTTGGCTCTTGAATGATCACCACCCTTGCCGATGAGAAAAGTTCATTACATGAAAAAAAAATTATATATGTAAAGAAGATATGCATGCATGGTGCATTAACTAAATACATCAACTGATAATGAAAGCTTCAATGTTATTTGAAGATAGCTAATGTTGAAAATAATCACTATGTTTTGTTTACTAAATATTTTACCTTAAAACAATCCTGGGAAATATTATGGCACTTTTCAGATTTTAAAACGAAAATCTATTTTATTGATTGTTGCAGAAACAAAGGGCAAACAATGTGGAAATAAGATATCAAAGTCAGCAAGTAAACGGCCTAGAGAGATTGGGCCTGGTGCTGTGCCCACAGCTTCTCTATGGCAAGAGGCTTCCCTCCACAAACAGATTTTCTTAATGTTTTGTTTTGTTTGTTTGTTTTCATACCACATGAAATGATGCTCTTTTATTATACAGTGCTCTGCCTGCATGTACACTCGCAGGCCAGAAGAGGGCATCCGATCCCATTATAGATGAGTCACCCTGTAGTTGCTGGGAATTGAACTCAGGACCTCTGGAAGAACAGTCAGTGTTCTTAACATCTGAGCCATCTCTCCACCCCGGGATGCTCTTTTAGTATTATGTCCAAAATGTAAACTATAAATGCAAGTGTCTGTGAAGAAAATTTGTATGTATGGAAGTGGAAAGGGCAACTGCTGGGCTACCACCCAAGAAGTTGGAGACTGGACTTTTGCAGTCCATCTAAGAGCCGTTTTAGGAACTCAACATTGGTGAAGTCAATGGAAACCCTAACAGTCTAAAGGTTTTCAGCTAAATGTAAACTCTAGTGACTTCTTTCATTTGCAGGTGAAACCTGTCACTACCAGAATGCACTCTGCACTGGCCAGTTCACCAATTCACTGCTGTCAGGGCTTCTCTAGTAAGGAGGCATAAATATTTAAATCTTGTCTTTCTTTAGATGCAGAACAGCAAAGATGATTTTCCATGGAATTTAGCACTAAAATCAGGCAATTTGTACAGCTGTGCATATAAATGGCTTTCACATAATCTCTAGAGGCCAGGGTCAATGTTCCTCCTACATTTTAATGCTGTAGATGACACAGCGACATCCTTTCAATTTATGTTCCCTCATAATTGAAAGGGGCTTAATAAAAGCGAGGAAGAGGCAGTGTGTACACAGTAACATCGATTTCTGCTGACAGTTGAGCAGAAGTTAATTGTAATTTTAATGTAATTTGTTCCATGGTTAATGTTGAGCCCTGGAACATACCTTAATCCATTTTAAAGGAAACTGTGTGTTTGTGTGTGTACTATATTAAAGTAACCCAATTAGGTAGCTGTCATGAAGACACCAACTATAACTTCCCCAGATGAACACTTTCCTTATTGTGCTCGCAGGTATGTCACCATTATCAACAAGAAATGCTACCAAGTCATGTTTCTAGGTACTGCTGGTTACGGTGTTTGAAATAAATGTCTAAGTAGCAGCACAACACAGTTCTAATTGCTAAGTTTAAGCTTATCGGTGTGAGCTGTAGTTAATATTTATTCTGGCTGAAATAGTTTTTATTAAGTTATTTTTTCATTTAGTCAAGCTAATAGTTTTGTTGATAATTCAAACATGTCCCGCTGCGAGTTAAAAACAAATGCAAACCTAAAGAATGATGGTGTTCTCCAACTCTGAAATCTGCTAATTGCATAGTTATTCAATTATAGGTAGTATCCTTTTATCGCTAATAACATTATCATGTGCCGATACAACTGCAATTCTGAAATGGAGTTTGCCCTGTTTGCCTTGTATGGAATTTAAAACTGTTGTGTGTAAAATACTTAAGGAAATTTAATACTGAGCTATGAATGACAAGGTAAAGAAGTTAGACCAAATCCAGCCTGAATGTTTTCCTATCCAGATGCTTTTTGTGGGGGATGCCTTTATAATGGATTTTTTTTTTTTTTTTGCCATCCAAAAGCAAATAAACAACAATCCCCAGTATGTAATTGGATCTATTGTCATCTAGGTTTAAAAATCCTTAAGTAATTAAAAATGTTGTTAAGTAATTTAATGCTATCCAAACCTCCATGTCCGAGTCTGTGTCTAGTATTATGTTGGAAATAGAATTAGCCAAAATTGACACAAAGCTATGCCTTTAGTGTGAGAATAAAAGTATCAGGATCCAATAGTGAAGGAGCTAATGACATACAAAATACATCAGTACCAAGTCTTACCTCAGAGCCTTGTATAAGGTACTTATAGTACTGAAAACAAGAATGTGTATGTTTATATTTATCTTTTTGTTGAGATACTATTGGCCTGAAAGGATCACCAGATGTCTGGGTAATGGCTCCAGTTCGTATCATATTTTACCCTTGACTTTTGGCTATAAAAACTATAAATGTATTTCCATCTTCTGCTAAAGGGAACATTAGTTGTCTACCTCTGTTTAGCTCTGCTTAATTATCTACTTCTGTTTAGCTCTGATGGGTACTGAATTCTAGCTCAGGTACTACTAATGGCTCTTTCCTAGGAGGTGCCGATTTCCATGCACTTTGAGATAGAGTGCCTAATCCCTTTACTTTTATTTGACATGTGTTTTATCTTTTCTTGAAGTCCTCCTCCTCATGGCATATTTCTAGTTTTCTGGATTCTACAGATATTTCAAGTTAAACATATAGTTTAAGCAGGGGTGACATAGGAGAGTGAGATATATGAGAGAGAAGATGGAAGAGTTAATAAAACCTAAGGAGATGTGAAAATTCTATCTTGGAACTTACTCATTTATAAGCTAATTAAAATCACAGAATATGACAGGAGATACCCAGCATAGATGGACAATCTTGCTTCCAGAAGCCATATATTATTAAAAAAAGATTCCAGTGCCAGATATGGGATACTTCCCTATGGCCTGTTCTTTGGTGAATTCCTAGAGGCTCCCAAAACAATACATGTTTATTGTTCCTGGTCTTGGTTGCTCATCTTAAATTGATAGTAAGACCATATTACTGAAGGTATCACACTACTGTTTTCTTGACAGAGAAATCAGTTTGGAACTGAGATTAAAGCTGCATTCCAGCTGGCTAGACTTTGTAGTACTGGCAGGTACTATGCCAGCCACTGAGTGAGTAAAGACATCCAAAGACTTTCCCAGAAATGGATCTGAATGATGCATTAGCAACCTACCAAGTAAGATGTAACTATTAGTGGAACAGTGGCATGGATATTATAGGAATAACCAAGGACCTTCTATTTGGATTTGAAGGCTGCTACACAGTAGAAAATTCATTCTTGTTCCTGTAAGCCAACTTGGCACCAAACTCATGGGTCAGGAGGTCATTGACTTGAGGAAAGAGCCTACAATTGCAATTTTCATACATGGATATGTTATTAAACTGTCTCGTTAATATTTATGTTTACACCCAGATTCGTGCTGCTTTCAACCTTGGTCACAGAAAGTTCTTTGCATTTGTACATCAGTTAATGCAGATGCTCAGAACTAACTGTTAAGTGTTGAGGACTGGTGGCTATTGAGTACGTGTCATAGGGTTTCATTGCTGTGAAGATACACCATCACCACAGGAACTCTTATAAAAGAAAACACTTAATTGAGGCTGGCCTACAGTACCGGAAGTTTAGTCCATTATTGTCATAGTGGGAAGCATGGAATCCTGCAGGCAGACATGGTGCTGGAGAAGCCAAGAGTTCTACAGTTTGGTTCAAAGACAGCAGGAGACTGTGTTCCACACTGGGCAGAGCTTGAGAATTATGTGAGACCTCAAAGCCTGCTTCCACAGTTACACACTTCCTCCAATAAGGCCAGGCCTCTTCATAGTGCCACTCGATATTGGCCGAGCATCACACATGTGAGTGTATGGGAACCATACCTATTCAAGCCACCACATTCCACTCCCTGGCCCCCCATTGGCTTATAGCCATAACATAATGCAAAATGTATTCAGTCCAACTTCAAAAGTCCCCATAGTCTATCACAAACTCAATAGTGTTTAAAACTCCAAAGTTCAAAGTTTCTTCTGAAATTAATTCCCTATAAAATCAAAATAAAAAAGCAGATCACGTACTTCCAACATATCTTGGCACAGAGTATATATTAGCATTCCAAAACATACCAAAGGGAGCATACTGAGGAAATAACTGGATCAAAGCAAAACTGAAAACCAGCTAGGCCAACTCAAAATTCTGCATCTCCATGCCTGAGGTCAAAATGCTCTTCAAATCTCTGACTCTTTTAGCTCTGTTGACTATATCACATTTCTTTCTCTTGGGCTGGTTCCACTACTCCCTAGCAGCTTTTCTTAGCATGTATCCCAGAGCTCTCTGGCATCTTAACCTATTAGGCTTCAAGGCAATCCAGGTTTCACCTTCAAAACTTCACATAATGGCCTCTCTGGGCCTCCATGCAGGCACAGCCCTATCATATGCCTAGACTCAGTGACTTTACTTAGTAGCATAAGGGGATTCCATAGCCCCCCTTTTTTTATTCTTGACTCTAAAGCCAGAACTATGTGGCTAAAGCTGCTAAGTTCTGTTGTTTGCTGGGACTGGATCATGGTACTCTTGTTCAAATACGCCTTCACCAGTTTTCTGTTTTCTATGGTTTCATTCACTGCCTAAGCTTGGCTGTTCTGGAACTTGCTCTGTAGACCAGGTTGGCCTTGAACTCAGAGATCTGCATACCTCTGTCTACTGAGTGCTAGGAACAAAGGCACACATATACCACAATGCCTGGACCTAAGCATTTCTTTAATTCCTTTTTACAAAATGACAGTTTAGCTGAGAGGGATCTTGCTCCAAAGTCACCACTCCTTTAATTCCATTTAATATCCTTGAGCAACAGGATTTAGCGCCATATCACTTCCTGGTGCCCCTTTAAACCTTGGACCATACATTTTGCATTTTTTCTTTTCTAAGCTTGCTCTGTTTCATTAAAACACTTTTTGTAAGAGTAAACCATAAGATCTGGACTTGGTGGCATATGCATGTAATCCCAGCACTCAGGGAAGCAAAGGCAGGTGGATATCTGTGAGTTTGAGACCAGCTTGGACTACAAAGTGAGTCCAGGACAGCCATGACTACACAGAGAAACTTTGTCTCCTAAAACAAACAAAGAAACAAACAAAGAAACAAGCCAAAAATCAAAACTAAAACCAACCAACCGACCAAAGAATACACCACAGGGCAGTGCATGCTAGGCTGTTTTGAGATTTCGTTTGCCAATGTAATTAATCTAAATTTCCTCACTTTGGCCTCAAGTAGACTCCTCTTTGGACAAGAGTGAAAAGCAGACACATTCTTCACCAAAACATCACAAGGGTGATCTCTAGGAAATATTCTGAAATCCTCCTCCTCTGAGACCTCTTGTGCCAGGCCCCCAGAGTTCAAATCACCCACAATATCACTGTCTTCCATAATTCTATTAGGATGGTCCATTAGGCTCTACTTAAATCACCCACTGCTTCCATAACCCAAAGTCCCCAAGTTCACATTCCTCCAAACAAAGGCATACCCATACCTATATCACAGCAATTCCCCAGTCCCTGGTGCCAACATCTGCCTTAGGTTTTGTTGCTGTGAAGAGAAACTCATAACCATGGCAACTCTTATAAAAGAAAACATCTAACTGTGGCTTGCTTACAGTTTCAGAGGTTTGTCCATTATCTTCATGGTGGGAAGCATGGCATGCTGCAGCAGACTTGGTTCTGGAGGAGCCGCTGAGAGTTCTACATCTTGATCCCAAAACATCAGGAGACCATGTTCCACCCTGGGCAGAGCTTGAGAATATAGGAGACCTCAAAGCCTGCCCCTGCAGTGACACACGTCCTCCAACAATGCCACACCTACTCCAACAAGGCTACACCTCCTAATAGTGCCACTCTCTATTGGCCAAGCATTCATATACAGGAGTCTATGTGAGCAATACCTATTCAAGCGACCATAGGACCTACCTATAAATAGCACATATTTACTACATTCTTCATAGCTCATGCAACATAATGGAACATGAAGGAAAAATAACGTAGGAATGAAAATATGGAGAAGCATGTTACAGTAATCCTGTCCACTGAATATTACATGACCATTGTCAGTGGTGCAGCCATTGGTTAATTACCCAGACCCAGTAAATAACCCTCAAATATGCTTATGGCAGCAACTCTCAATAAACTCAGTGGATCACATACACATAAATGGCATAGAAGAAGGAACAGAATTTGTTGGGAAGGAGAAAAGGTTTAGTTGGAAGGGATTAAAAAAGGATATGGGTGTTTGCATGATCAAAATACATTGTATGCATTTACGAAATTCTCAAGGAATACATTTCAAATTATTTTCAGTATACAACATGGTGAGAAAGTAGCTATGTTTGGCTCATTATTTAAATATTGTATATTACTTTATATTTGATACGAGTATGTCCTTGTGAAATAAAGAATCAATGGAATTACAGAAAAAAATAAAAAGAGTATGAAGGACACATTGCTCAGGAAGTATGATTTTTCTTCTTAAAATGTCATTCTACAGGTGTGGTCTCTGGACCACTGATATCATCCTAACCTAAGTATGATATTAACAGTGTAACCCATGCAGTTAAATCCACGAGAATGGACCAAAATGTATTAGCATGTTTTTACAATGCAACTCTGGTTCCTAGGGGAGTCATACACATTAGATGAACTCAGAGAAGCACTTTCTCCTCTTCTTCCTGATTCTAGTTTAGGCAAGACAAACAACCTAGAGTATATCTGGGCCTTTCCTAGTTTTAAATCTGGCAGTTACATATTATAGGAAATTTATTATCCCAGTGAAAATCAGTACAGCAGTTCCTCTAAAACCTAATTTCAAATCCTGTTTTACCAATATGTCCATTATAGGGCTTAGAGTACATCACTAAAGTATATTGAGATTCAATTTCCTCAACTTTTAGTGTCCACTTTACAGAGATATTGTCTGGATTAAATGGAATTATATATGATTACATATTTGAATTGTCTACCAAGCCGACCTTCCACAAAAGTTATTTCCTTTTCCCACCATTGCAAATAGTATTCTTAGGCCCAACAGGAGCCTCCTGTTGCAATAGGAAGGTAGATTCCACCTAATTTATTTCACTCACCCCCTAAAAAGATTCTTCTCTGTCAGTAAATAACAGGTTGTCATAAGCTGTTTTTAGGCAGATGTAGGGTTGGTTTATTTTTTTTTTCAATTTGCAAGTATGCAAATTGAGTCATGATTCACTTCATTTCCATGTAAAATTAATTAACTATAAAACTCTGTATATAAACAAAAAAGAAGGAAAGGAGACTGGAAAATATGGAGATGTAAGTCTCAGAATTTATTCAAGATGTTTGAAGCTCTATAAAGCGTAGCTGGTATTGCTTCTGCAGTTTGACCTATTATGTGGACACAGCCTTAAGGTCAGGTTATATCCCCACTACTGGCCTCAACAAATAGTATGGCTTTAGATAGTTTTCAATTTTTCTAGACTCCAGATTCCAATCTTACAAAAGGATGGGGTAGAATAGTACAGTAAATTGATCTCAAAAGTTCCCTCGAGTTCCGTGATCCTATTTGAGATACATTATTTCGCATCTACTTGAATTCTCTCAGTCCAAGGGATGAACTATAGTCAGGAGATTGACTTTAGATTATTTTCCTTTATTTTGAATTGAAATATTTTCTTCTATAACTTACTTCCACTACTTATAAGACTATTCTCACAGGAAGTCAGACTCTCTTTGGTTTCCTTTTCCATGGCTCAGTTTTCCAGTTATTTGAAATGGACAGCTGCGCTGGCCCATGTTATTTCACCTGCTGGAAGTGACTGAGACATTGTCATGTTTGACCGTGTTAGTCGTGACTGGAGTAGATGAGAATGTTCTGATTAACCCGTGACTGAAGAGCTAAGTTGCTCTTTGATAACGTGGATAAGCATATATAGACATCAGAGTGTGGGTAGTAAAATGAATGGAATTGCCGTCACTAGGCAGTTCAATTAGAACTCTTTGCCATCAGAGACTGAAGACAGTACCAGGCCAAGGAAGGTTCAAGTTAAATAAAAGCTCAATTCTGGAGAAACAACAGAACAGGTAGACTCAGGAATGCACCTGATATGGAGACTGTGTGGCTGCTGCATAGCTGATGTCTTACCAGTGGAACAACAGCAAAACTAAAGGAAGGAAGGATTTATTTTGGTACCTGCTGCCAAGCATTCGGTCCACAAACACTTGGCCCAGTACATCTGAGCAGAACATCACTGTGGCCAGAGAATGGAGCGGAAGCTGCTTTTCACTTTTGAGGAGAGAAGAGGCAGAGAAAAGGGATTCAGGAAGAATTTAGGACAAGATGCACTCTTAACGGACATATTTCCCACAGCCTACTTCCTCCAGTTATGTCTTACCACCTTCCTCTTGCCACATCTGAATTATGTTGTTATATCATTGTAAACGAAAGAAGTTGTTAAACCATTGCTTAGATCAGAGCCCTCATGATCATAGTCTTCCTTTGGAAATACCATCACATACACACACACACACACCACACACACACACACACACACACACACACACACACACACTCATACTTTTACTAATATCTCGGCTTTTTCTTGATGTACCTAAATTACCCATCACAGAAAGTGTTTAATCAATACTAATAGCCAAAATTTAATCTGAGTGGACAGAGGGCTCAAAATTAGATGAAAGATAATAATCCCATTATACGTTAATTAGCCTGGTATTTACCAACTCATTTGAGGCTTGACACCCATGTTGAATCAAAGTAAGTAGGGCTTTGCTCAAACATAAGGATCAAATTTTACTAGTTGTAACTGTGAAGCCAAACATGAGCCACACTGTTGTTTTGGAGCCACAGTGTTGATAAGGAGCCACATTGTTGTTAAGGAGTCACATTGTCTTAGGTTGTTACCAAGTCTCCTATGCCTTATGGAATAAGTGTCTGCTTTTTAAGCCTAATGTATCCTGCAAACCATGTTTTTCAGTCAATGCTGAACTTGTAACCTCATGGTGTTTGCCCACTCCTCTGCTGATACACATATGAAATCACAGAAGCTATGGCAGCAGACACAGGGCTTGTAGGTACCAGTGTTGAGAATGCCAGTAGTCGATACAGGCATTTGTCCCTAATCCAGAAGCTATCTCCAATTGATAACCCCTCACAAAGGAAAATCAGTTTTCTCCAACAGAATTTCAGTAAGTATGCAAACCACATTTAAGGGTGAGCCCCATACTCAGCCCTAGGTGGCCAATACAAATGAGCTCAGTAGTATTTTGGGAGGCTTTTCTTTTTGTTACAGTGTTTTGTCTGGGCTCTTTTTTTTTTTTAACCTTACAGATAGTCAGCTTATAAATTATGATTTCTGAATTTTTTCTTACAGATTTTCTGTATGCATGAATATATTTGTCTCAATGTCTTCACTTTTTTAAAAAAATTGGCTATTCTTTTTCCTGTTTGTTTGATTTTTCCTACTGTGGTTTGTTCTCATTTATTATTATTACTTTTAAGATATTGTTTGTATTATAGTGAGAGAGAGAAGAAGGGGTGTGGATTTAAGTGGGTGGAAAAGGGAGAATCTGGGAGGAGTAGGTGAGGAGAATTTGTAATCACAATATATTATATGAATATCATTACAAGACAAAAATAATAAAAATAGGGTAATAGAGAATGCTAACTGAACCACAGTAATATATGTGTGCAAGTGTGCATGTGTAAGTGCTCATGCACACACACATGTGTGTAATTATAAAGTAAAAACAAAGTTGGATGCTATTTTTCTCAAAAACAAACAAACAAAACACAAAAAACAGATGTATGGCCCCAATTAGCTACATTTCTCCAATACATAAAACCAACTAGTTGGTATATTCACCTTTTCTGGACAGAAATTGCTTAATGGTGAGTTAAAAATGTGCGTTTATTCTCATCAATAAATTTATGTTTTCAGGTATTATTGATCTTGCTCTCAGAACATTTAACTCTTTTGTACATTTCTGAAATGAATTTGTACAATCCAGTCATATCTGTTTATCTATAAGGGAGCTTATTTGCTGAGCAATAAATCTGTCAGGTTTTAATTATTCTGGGTTTTACCAAACTCACATTTCCTTCAATGGCCACAAGGCATTTAGCATTTTGAATACTTTTCATAATTACTATACTACACCTACATCCATGAATATCAACAGATACTCAATTTTCAGTACCATATGGCATAGGACTGCTGACTCTGATGCTGTGGTACTTTATATTCTCTGCTCTGATCCTACCTCTGACATGTGTGCCTGCTCCAACCCTCCAGTTCCTTCTAGAACCAAAGCACAAGTGGTCTCGATTCCGTTCACATTCACTTCTTTGAATTCTTTGAATTTGTTATCCTCTTGCCTAAGTGAAATGCGACCGAGCCAAAGACATGGTGCTATAATCACTCCCTGAATGAAGCTACTTTCATCTACTACACTTCATAACTGCTTCCAATTCTGAGGCCATTTGAAGAACATTTCTCCCCCTTTTAATCTTCAAATGGAAAGTTGTTTTTGTTTTTGTTTTAATAAATTGAACTGGTGAGACATTTTTAGGCCCCATTTCTGTCACTATTATGGATACCAACTGGCATTTGCCTGTTCCATTTGGCATGTCTCCATCTCCTAAGCTTTCTAGAATTACAGATGGAGTTATGCAATGCCTATAATGACTACAGTCCCAGACTTTGACCTATTTGTTTTCCAAAATTTTATTCCAAACCCAGTGGACCAAGCAATTACATGATCTATAATTTGTCCTTGACTGAATAGCATACTACTTTAAAAATGATCATTCAGCTAGTTCAGTCTTGGATTGTCAACTCCTTTCCTTTAGTTATTAGGACCAATATTTTTCCAGCTGTTGGTCAGCCTTATATGAATGTGTAGTCTGTTTATCATAATACCTTATTCCATGCATCAATTCTGACATATCTTCATTTTCCGTAAAAGATTATATTCTTTAGCTCAGTCTCTGAGCCCCTCTAGACTTTGCAAATCCCTCCTATTCTATTTCTGTTCACCTGGAGCATCCCCAACTCTAGGAAAGCTCAACTTTTTTTTTGTATCTATGAATGAATGCCACAGCAATAACACTCAAAGAAGCATTGCTGATTGGACTTGCCTTAAATTTATGCCTAGAGTATTAAAATAAATCTCCACATTGACAGACAATCCTGCTAACCTTTCCTATTAAATTAACTTAGCCACTTTGCAAAGTGACAATCCATGTCTTTACCTTAAATATTCAATGTCTGTTACATACATACTAATGACCTTGAATATAGTAAATGAGCTCAAATGAGAATTACTTCAGCTTCACCAAAACTTCCACAAACAATTATGTTTCTTTCGTTATAGTTTTCTTTATTGTGGTTTTACCTACAATAGTAAAAATGATGGTCTTCTTAAGTTCAAGTTAAATTCTGCCACAATATTCATCCATTATTGTAATCTTAAATGCTTAATTTATGTCATTAAATTATCTATTTTCTAAGTAACCATTCTTTGCTAGTTTTCTCAAAACACATTAAGATATTGTCTCTTTTCTCATGTAAACCTGAAGTTAGAGCTTTATTATTCAGCCCAAATTCATAGGGAAATGTCATAGTAAAAGTTTCTGTTTTTGTGGTTTTTCATATCCTCACTACGTCTCTCATTTTCTACTTTTTCTAGTTAGAATCTTAAACTCATCACTCTGAATAAGGTTGTCATTATGCCACATATTTGTATGGCCTATAGTTAGTTCTTAGCTCTCTACCATTGCAAGATATCATAGCTGAGACAGTACACTGTAAAGGAGAAGGTAATGATTTTGCTTGCAGCTTCAGAAACTTTTGGTCCTTGTTGAGTGGTTTCTTGGTTTGGAGCCTGTGGCAGCACAGAAGAGTGTGGCGTAGAGTGTGTACTGAGAAGGGCTGCTCACCTTATGATGCTCCCATAGAGAGAAAGAGGAAGACATCAGCACCCAAAATCCCTGCCAAGGCTCTATTCTCAATGATCTAAGTTCCTCCTACTAAGATTCACAGCTTAAGGGTTCTATTATGTTCCAGCAGCAACACCACCAGATGACCAAGATTTCAACATGTTGCATTTGGAAGATAACTAATCTCTAGGTCAAATAGTTCTCTGTAAAGTTACCAAGAGATATTAATAATACCTAATATGGTAGATTATTTCAGCCATCCTAAGACTATATTTCCTTTCCTTTTATATAACTATATCCTCATGGTGTTCTCATTTTACTAACAACTTTGTAAACTTATTTCATAACTCCATGGTAGCTACATAATCTCCAATACATACAATGGCTCAGGACTCTAGCCTTAGCCTTGTATCTCCAATATTTTTTTATTTGTACCCTGTCAATGGATGGTTACATTAAATTACATTGTTTCAGGAGCTATTTGTATTGCAGTTATCTTTTTAAATGCACTCATTCAAACATTTACTGCCTCGGTATTGAATATGGCAGTTAATAAAGCCAAGTAATTAGCTCTGAACTATCCTAGGTACCCAAGAGTAGATATGGCAGAACCGAGCTATTGGTTATACCTTTTCCAGCTTGAACTGTCACAGTATTACATCACTTCAGGAGATAGGACCATGGATTCAATGAGAGCTCAGTCTACCAAGCTAGGAATAAGAATTCTTGGTGCTTTTCTATTCCTTTCGTATCCTAGATCAAATCTAATAGTTTGGTCTTCCCTATACTGTGACATTCAGCTACTTCTAGTGCCTTGTAACATATCACAGTTCCAGACACCTCCATTCCTTATGGAGCCTCTTTTTATAGTACCCTGAATTCACTTTCATCTCTCCATACATCACTTTCTGCAAAACAGATACAGTGATAATTTAAAAAGTAAATTAGTTCATGTACTTAACATATCACTGTTATGGCCTTTTGTTATATTTAGAAGAAAATATTATGGAGTCCTATCATAAAACACCATGACCAAAGTGAGTCATAAAAGAATGTGATTAATTTGGTATTCAGCGGTTAGAATCCATGATGGCGGAAACCAGGAAACAACTGAGCACTTATATCTTGATCTACAAATATGAGACAGAGAGAGGTACTAGAAATGGCATGATCTTTTGAAACCTCAAAGATATCCCATGTGACATACCTTCTCCAAAAAGGCTACACCTATATCCCTCCCAAATAGTTCCACCAATGTGGGAGCCAATTATTCAAATGTCTGAGCTTGTGGGGCCCACTCACCTTTAAGCCACAGCAGTCCCAAATTCATCTATGCATCCTATCTCAGCTTCTCATAACTCTACCTCCTCACTGACATTATTTCTGATCTTCAAAACAAGACAAAAACATAAAAAATGAAAAACAGCCAAAAAACAGCCTTTGATCTCTACCTTTGAATTTGAAGACTTTTCTGACTATTTTAGACCATTGTTTTCATTTTATATATCTTTATAACTGCTTGTTTAATATTGGAGTCCAAGGTAAATATTACTTCCTTACCTCACCTGGCCCCCAGTTACTCCAAGTAAAGGAACACTTTATGTCACTTATCACATGAATACTCTACTTTTTATTACATTATGTAGTTTCTGAAATTTACTTTGTATGTTTACAATATTTCTCAACTATATAACAAAATACAGGCTCTTATAAACATTAGTGGCTACCCTGCCAGATTTTAGAAATTACACCCAACAAATAGTAAACATGCAATACTTTTTTGCTTGAACAAAGGCTGTGCTAGGACTTGTCCAGTATTTATATAGATCTGCTGTGAAACAACCCAAACATAGACTTGCAAGACACGTCAATATTCCATTCCATTGGTTTTGGTCAGTTGATCTGCATCACTGAGATTCCTTTGGCATAAATCTCACACCTGCCTATTATCTTTCCTCTTGCTTCTTCTTTTTGGCCATGTATACAACTGCATGTTTTCTAGCTTACAGTTATTTAATACACTTTTTGACGTAGCCATCCATTTTGAGAAGTAGAATTTTTAAGTGGATAGCTATTTGAGATGGCAGTAAAAGGCTTGCTTTGGAATTAAATAAAAATCAACCATTTAAAAACTGTACAGAACATATAACCATGTGCAGAAGATAAGCCCCAATTGACCCATCTACAAGGAACTTCTGCACCTAAGGCTTAGGAAACCTGGAGGAAGAGGGGATGGAAAGGCTATACACTTTAGCAGTATAAGAAATCTGCTGAGAGATGTGTCTCCTAGAAATGGTCAGAAAACCTACACACACAAAGTCTCAACAACATGGTTATCTCAAAATGACCTGAGCAAGGACAACATAATAGACATGCTAATACGGAAGAGGGAAATCTCACAGGGCGCTAACCCTAGGCAGAGAACTACAAGATATGAATTAATGCTGAAAATTTAAGAAAATAATCTTCCCCAGGGAAGAGTCTCCCAATTGGTTATCCAAATACCAAGTAGTCTTCTCTGAAGTTATGTAATAAAAGTAACATTATATGGACTGAATATGATACACACACACACACACACACACACACACACATACACACACACACACACACATACACATGAAACAACAATTAAATAAAAGGGCAAGAGACCATGAATTTGAGAGAGAAAGGGATGCATATGGGAGGGGTTGTTGGGAAGAATTAAAAAGGGAAAATGATATAATTATACTTTGTTTTTAAAAAATAAAAATTATGAAGATGTAGAAAAAAAGTCAAAATTTGGGTATTATCTCTATACTACTTTGTTTTGTGGAAAGCAATAGGTTTTGCATCTTTATCTCAGTTTTCTCATATGTCAATTGGAGTTTGCCATATTTTGAGTGAAACATAGAATGTATAGATTGCTTCATCTGAAGCTCAGCATGGAGAAGTTGAACATAGAAAGAGAATGAGCTGCTTGTGGCCTGCGTTCCTAAAAGGAGAGTTCAGTTGAGAAAAAGGCACAATGCCAGGCAGTCTCCTCAAACCCTACTTTATACATTTGGGGCTTACAAGTTCACTCATTACACAGTTACCTGTTAGCCTTCTGCTAGTTTCCTTTCTTCTAAAATAATGGCTATAGTTAGCTAAAATCTATAGATAAAAAAAATCTTATCAGATTAAATTAATTCACAGAGGAGACCTGAAGGGGGAAATGGCTTGCCTTGGACTTTCCAAAGAACTCACTTTTCTATTTCTAGTTTATTAAAGACCTTGGGAGATTTGCATCTTGGACTTCAGCCTATTGCAGGATTGGGAAGAAGGGAGTTAGGAAGCTGGGCAGGAGAGATGAACATTGGGGGTTGTAAACTTCACAAAGAAGATGGAGTCCTTATTTTGGAAGTTGCAAGAAGGTTAAAGGTTTCAGAAATCTATGTCCTGAGAGCATAACGGCATATTAGAGGCTCAGTAAGAGGTAAAAGATTATTTTTCTTCTGTTTCACAAGAGCCTTTACTTTGACTGGCCAACATGAGTCCAGTAGCACAGAACGCAGTTCAGCCCTTGATAGAAGATCTAAAGTCAGAGACAATACCTACTTTTAAGATATAAATTTAAACCCTCATTTATTGTTATTACTATTTAGTTGTGCATATTTAAGGTGTACTACATGGCAATTTGATGTACGGTTCTAACATGCAATATCCAGTTCCAGTAGTTAATAGTTCCATATTCTTAACCATTAAGACATCTCTTGATAGGCAGTTCTCAGCTTGCTCTTAAGGACATTGCAAGCAGAGAACCTAGACCCCCTGTTAAGATATAACTGATGCACAACTAATTCTCCACATGGGAAAGGGGGCATGGAGAGTGGTTTCCTGCATCTGATATCAACTCTGGTGCTTGTTATTTGATCACTACCCATTAGAGGAGAGGCCCTGTTGGAACATAGAGGAAGGGGATGCATGCTATCCAGATGAGACCTGATAGGCTGTCTTCAGAAGGTCAGAGAGGAAGACCTTACCTGTCAGAGGTCTATGGGAGGGGAATAGGGCAGAAGAGGGAGGAAGGGTGAGAGCAGGAAGATCAGAGTGAGGGGATTACAATCCTACAATCCGGTATATAATATGAATAAATTATAATAAAATAAAATTTAAGAACAGAAGTTAAAAAATCTCTTGATTAATCTATGATGCCACTTTTTAGCTATGTGACCTTCACTAAGGCATTAAGTGTCTCTAAGTGTCAATTGTCTCATTTGTAATAATTGGCATAGCATCTCCCTCATAACTCTCACTTTAGATCGTTGCCCAGATAAATTTTTTAAAATGAAACAATTAATCAATATTTCTTAATCTTTCTCAACAATAAGAATCACCTGCTTTTTTTGGTCAAATCCACAAATTATAACTACGTACTCCAAGAAAGCCTGATTCAGCTGATTCCACTGGGTTACCAGAAGTTATGCTTTCAGTCACAACCAAAATTAACTCGAGGCAAAATAACAAAGGTATGCTAGTGTTTTGCAGTGATTGTGCTACTACTTGGAGCTTTGTAAGAACTAGGAGTCCCTCTGTTGGATCAACCTGAGCAAAAGCAGAGGGCAACAGCTTTTCTGATATCCCGTTCTCATTGCATCGAGTAGAAGGCACTGTCTCTCCAAAAGAATTGCTCTAGAGAGGGAGCAATGAAAGGGGTTCAAGACATTCTGTTTTTAGTGTGTTCAGGGTTGCCTCAAACTCACAATCCCCCTGCTTCAGCCTCCTCAGTGCTGAGATTATGGGTTTTCACCATGATTCCCAATACTAATCAAACTTTAAAGTTAAAACTGTCTCTAGTTCAGCTTCACATGGTTTTTTGGATTTCTTGGTAAAGAATGAAGGTGTAGATTGATCTTCTGCCTCACAGAGTAGTAGTGCATAGGCCAAACAGGCTGCTTTTGTCTCTGTAAGCAGTGGGTTGAATACAGGCTAAGGTACAGAACCATAGAAAACAAGAAGCAGTGATGGCGTGCCACATCACCATGTCACTCACTCCCTCACTCACTAGATGACTAGTTCTTAAAATCATTTGACGATATCTTAGTTAGATGATTCTGGTCTATGTGACTTGTGGCTGGTCGACACACAATATTGTGGCTTTTAGAATGAAGAAAGGTACACGCGCATGGTGCCTTCTTGTTAGACTTCCTGTGTCACTGCTTTTGGCATCATTTCCTGTATTGCCTTTGTAGGCTGATCTATCAAAAACAAAACAAACAAACAAACAATTCCATAACTTACACTCATCTGAAGTTTGCTTTCATCACTTCCTAGAGTCCTCATCTTCTATTGTCATAATCTTGGGGACGAGGGTTTTAACATGTGAATTTAGAGGGACTATAAAGGTTGTAGTTATTACACTTTCCATGTTTCAATTTCTGCCAGTCCACCTAGTCTCCTAGATCTCCATCGTCCCACTTCCTACTATAGACTTCAAATTGGCCAGTTTATATTTGGTGGGGTATTGTTATATATCAGTCATAACCTGATTCATTCAATCTTCCTACAAATATCTTGATGCCCAGAGCTCTTAGTTTTGTAATAAGACCCTGTGGATGTTATTCACTTCCAGTCTAGTGTACCACGGGAAGCCTACATATTCCTTCTTTATAAACCACCTTATGAATTCAAAGAACAAATATCACTATCCTTATATTCTGGGGTTGGGAACTTGGAGGTTGCTTAGATGGGTTCTGGCACAGTGTCTCTCCATGGTTTTGTCCTGAAGAACTCATTTAATCCACAGTTATCTGGTATATGTAAAATGAATATCAAATTGACTTCCTTCCACAGAAGACTGCACACAGGTGAGAGTCAACATCGACTTCTCTTTACCAGGCATAGTGACAAATGCCTGAAATCTCAGCCCTCGAAAGGCTGAGGCAGTTGGATCACTAGTTCCAGTCCAGCCCATGCTGCACACTGAGATGCTGCCCAGGGTAAGTACATAGAAAAGAGAAAAGAAGAGAAAAATGGTTTTCTTTACCTTTACATAAGTAAACCTCATCCCTACACACCTGTTCTTTTTAACGAATGCCTGTTTCCCATTTCAAGACTGTAAAAACAGTAACTCATTGAATATTTCTCAGCTAAAACATTGAAAGGCAAAATTCTGAACCTGGTTAGGCTAATGCTGCAGTGTTTGAATTCTGTAGAGTAACAGGCCGCGTTACCTTCACCGTGACTTTCCCTGATGATTAGGTGTCCCTAAGTGCAGGCATCCTCATCACACTTCCATTATCCTTTTTGGCTTTTTCCATAATAAAGTCAACTCACAAATTAGGTATAATTTCCTCCCATCCAGATGCATTATCTCTCCCTCCCGTGATTTCTTCTCTACTGATCCCTTAGCAGATGAAAGATCAGAAGAGAATCACTACTTTGGAATATGTAATTTCCCAAGGAAAGAGAATCCCCATTTACTAGCCATAAAATACGATATTTAATAACATCATCATGAATGAATGATTGCAGTTCTACTGTTATTCTGGTTACTATCACTCTTGGAAATCACCGCTGGACAAGCCCTTTTTCAGTATCAATGTCGGTTTTTGTGATGTAGATGAGAAAAGGGTATTTCATCTTCTACTCATGAGTCTCTGGGGCTCCTTCTGCTTTCACAGGTTCATTATCCCTTGGGGAGTAAGTGTGTATAATAAGTGCAATTTTTTATTCCCACCACACATCTCAGGGGACAGAGCCCTGAGGATAGGCTATGTCTTTGCCTTGATTCATGGCTAGTTTAATGCCTATGGTTAGCATTTATTGCACAGGTTTCAACTATAAAAACACAGAGACTTCTGCTAAAGAGGTAGAAGGAAAGAGCAAGCTGTTCTTACAAGAGAGGTAGCTCACCTTACTTTTCACCAAAAGTTAAAGATTCCTAGAATGGTGTGTTAATCAACTGAATTGTAACAACTTGGACTTCACATATAGGAGTTGAGTTCATAGGTGTTGAGTGTATGAGCCCTCATTCGATTTTACAAGCTCTATTGCTGCACCGTCTTTGTCTCTGTTTCATGTATATCAGTCTTCTGGACTCAAATAGCGAGATCGATTTCAAATAATCCTTCATCCTCTAACAAATCGGGACATCTTCACTAATACTCATTGTCCCTGGCATGGCTGGCATGAGAAAGAAAGGCAGCTACTAAAAGGGTCACTAGTACTTGAAGACCTCAGTGAAGACGGAAAACCATGCATGTGATCTAGTGACTGGCCTCTTTCAGGCAGAGCACACCCTGTGCTTCTAGGACAAATCTGAGAGCTTGGCCTTCATCCTTTGAACAATGTGACATTACTGATGACTCATCTGAAAGTCAAATCAGAAGCCATATCTTTTAAAATAGAAAGTATTAAATGAAAAGTGTTTTATTTTTTTGTATTATATATTATTTGTATGATGGGCTTTATGATCATATTTTTTTCAGTTTAAAATATTTTGATCATCTTGAATATAATAATGATTTTGTGTTCTCATAGGTAAACGTCTTCATTTTACAAACATTCATGTTTGATTGGTTAGGATCAAAATGGCCATTACCTATAACTTGCTGTAAGCTTCATCATCAGTAGAGCAGGTTAGGCAAGCCTACAAAAATTGAGTAACAAATGTAGGTAATTAATATTTAGAGATGAAATATTTTCTGGCCTTAATAGCAGGAAATGAAACGAACATGGAATAAGGTCCAAAACTTTTGAGTGCAAACTTCATAGGTCAAGACGATAGTAGCTAAAATGAGCCTTGAGTGGAAGTGAGGAGCCCATCAGCTAGCTTTATTACTTGTTCTCCCTTAAGGCAGCACTCACATTACTGTGTAAATAAATAACGAGCAAATATTTTAAAATATATATTCAAATGAATGTTAGATGATATACCTACCTAGAAGTTCAGCTTTTAACAGCAACTTTTTACATGTCTCTAGGTCAGGAACAGAACCAGAGGAAGACTATAAGACTAAAGGAATCAAGAAAAAGGAGGACATCAAGAATGGAGCCCGAGGAGGACCTAGCAAAGGGCAAATGTAGATAAGGAGTCTGGGCTGACAAAGTTCACAGACAAGGGCTTCTGGAGGCAGCCCACGGAGACGACTTTACAATAGTCCCCAAGGTATCATTACTTCAGTGATGTTTCTAGTAACCATTGAAACTTGGAAATCAAAAATTACTTATTATGGAATACTTTGTATAAAAGATAAGGGCACGTAAAGTAAAATTGTAGCATGGTTTCCTTGGAAAACTGTCTGTAGCAGTGTGGTACTCACAAAATATTCTACCAGTTATCAGACAGTAACATTAATTATAACATTTTATCAAAAAATAAAACAAAATGTTATCAAAATACAATATAAGTACAATAAAGGGATACAGACAAAGAGGACTTCATGTTGGGAATCACTGAGGGACTGGGCCCGCCCCCTCCCCACCCCCGCTCTCTCTCACACACATGCAAGCTCTCTCTTTCTCCTACTTGCTTGTTCTTTCTCTCTCTCCATCATGACCACTGCCACTTTATTTATCAATAGGTGATCTTAACAAATGCATTCTAAAACGACTAGCCATGAAACGTATGGTGATTCATTGACAATTAATCCATATATAGTAAGAAAATACAATCACTGGAAAAGTTTTTTCTTCTTTTTCTTTGGAACAGTGTCCAAAAAGCAAGTGAACTAGAATAAAGATGATGTAGAAAATGAGCTTACTAAAGTGAGGGACCTTAGAGAGAAACTGAGAAGCTCAGTGATTGCAAGTGTGTGCTATTGATTAAAGGCTGAAGCCAGGGTAAAGGAGGAAGTTAGGTCTTCATTCTTTTAAGTTAAATCTACTCATTTTTCCCATTCCTTTTCAAACAACTAAATCTACTAATTAATCTAGATTGAATATGCTATTCATTACAGTAAATATATATATTTATTATATGTATATATATATATTATATGTACATGCATTGAGTGGATGTACAAGTGTATGGAGGCCACAGATAGACATTTTTCTTCTATTGTTTCCTCACCTTATATTTATTTTGAGTTTTTTTTTTTTAAAGTTGAGCCTGGAATTCACCATTTTGTCTCTACTGGTGGGGCATGAGTCCCTGGGATCTGTCTGTCTCCAGCACTAGAGGTACAGTTTTATCTCACTACTCTTTGTTTCTTAAATAGGGGTGAGGAAATCACATTCCATAACCTCATGCTTTTTCATCAAATATTTTGCTCACAGGAATGTCTCCCCAAGTCCAGGAAACATTCATTTTTTGCCCTAATGTCAGTCTATGTTTCCTTGAGTAGTAACAATGTTGATGATTTTGAAAATTAAGTCTGAAATTAGGCATATTCTTTTGTGTTATGTAGAATATACAGTTTCAAGCTTGAATTCTTGTAACAAAGAATAAGCTGCTTCTTTTATAAATTATAATTATCAGGCTTTCTTTTTTATGCTCAAAAATGGAATTTAAATAGTGAGCATTATAATTCTATAAAGATAAAAATCTAGTCAAAACAAGTGCATCTTTTCCTTTCAATAAAAATATTTTTATTGTGTTTTGGGAGGAACTAACAAAACATCTTGTTTTCAGTAAACTCTTTAGCCAGAAGTAGTCATGAATTTTACAACAAGCCACTTTGAGTTAATTTTATAATATAATTGAAGGATAATGTTTACACCATTGTAAAGGTGAGTCAAAATTTGATATTGGCTGTATTGAAATATTACTAGACAGAGACACATATTAGATAATTACTAGTAAGATAGTTATTATTCAAATCACATGTTAAAACCAAAGGAATAAGAAAAGAATAGTATGGCTTACCTTTCAATCTACCCATCTGTCTTTGCCTCTATATTTACCTTCAGATATACATAAAACATGAACACTTTTTAAAACAGTGACATGCAATTAGAAAGATGGAGGAAACTATGGGAAATAATGTGCCATATGGCAGGGCCTCTAGAGGAGACAGATTCTCACCTTCCACAGTCAGAGTATCTGTTTCAACAAAAGCTCAGCACACATGGTTTTAAAAGAAGTGTAATATCATGTATAGACTTCTGAACAAAAGAAATACAAATGTAATGGAATTAAGATGAGAGATGGCTTGTTTGGATTGGTTCCTGTTTTCACAAGGGCAAGTTCCTTGACTACCATTTTCTTTTCCCATTATAGATTCTGGCACCATGGCAAGATATTTGGATTTTAATATCTTAATACATCCTATGAAATATACTAGTGTACTTTACTATTTTGACCTTTTGGCATATCATATTTTGCTTCAGATGGCCAATTCACTTTTGGCTCTCAAGCTCAGGGAGGCCATAAAAGACTGAAATGAATGGATTGACTATAGTTAGTCACCATACAGAATACTGAAAAGGTCATTGTATCTCATCATCTATGCTATTATTCATGGAATATACAGGATCTTAAATATTTGATAGTACAGTCTTTTGACAAAGAAATCCAAGAAAAATGAAATAAAAAAGTCACTTCTCATGGCAAACGTTCACCATTACTCAAGAAAGAAAAATAGCAGGATCCTAGTACAAGGAAGAAAAAAAAAGCCTTTCACTTTGATCTTCTCTTTCCTTTTGGTAAACTATGCACAATGTGCATGCCCTGAAAAGGCAAAGGCGTTTCAAAGGCAGTCTGAGTATGTCTTGAGATCAGCTTAACATTAAGTGCATTCAAGAACTCAGATTTCTGGGTCATGTTTACTTATTTTGTGGAGAAGTGGTTAGACAATTCTACCTCTAAAAGAAGTATAAGAAAACTTACACACTGGGGAGAACTATAATAGGAAGCTCCAAAGAATGTTTTCTGTAACAGAAGCTTTGAAATGTGTTTGTTTTCAACCATGTATGGTATTATCACATGACCAACAACAGTAGGTTCCTGGGTGGACCATTACCTAACCTGACCATGTCTCATAGAGAGACTGACATAAACCCAAGAAGGAAAACAGGAATGTGACTTAATTTGAACAAATGTGAAGAGGAAATTCATCCAAAGACAAGATGCGGATCACTTATACACAAAAACAGAAAGCTCAGTCTCCCAGCAGAGAAAAAACTGCACTCACTGAGGCAAGTAGGTACCTACAGTTAAGAGAAGGTGAAACGAAGCTGCTAAATGAGCATCTCACTGACTTCCCCAGAGTCACTGAACATCAGTTACCATATACATTCTTGAACTTCTACCAATAGGCCCGGGCTGTCAGGCAAATGTCGATGCTGCCACCAAAACAGCTGCCGCCACTTGACCATAGGTCCTACTGTTACCACACTGATGACAGTGACTTGTCCACAGAATGGCACCGGCATATTCATAGACAGAAGGCCCTGGTAGATGGAGCTAAAACAAGTAGACTGGATAAGAGGATGTACATATAGCGAAAATATCAACAGGGGAGCAACCTGGGTGAGCCAGAGAAAACTACTGGGCCTCCACAGTTATGACCTACAACAAGCACCAAGGGACCATTGAAAGGATGCTATGTATGGGGCACATAGCAATGTTCTGATTGCACACAAAGACAGTTCCCAACTGGAAGAAAACCCAGCCACCAGAGAACTTGATTCCTAATATACCAGGGTAAAAATAGTAAATTTCTATGGAGGGATAAGGCCCCTGTCTAGTGAATTATAACAGAAAATGAGCTACTTTCACAGAAATGACTCTCAAATGGAAAGATACACTTATTTGATAATTCTGTGGGTTAGTAGTCATACCTCTGCATGCCTAGACCGAGGGAAACATCAGTCTCAGAGAAAGGAGAAACCACACCACCCCTCTCAACGTGGAGGAAAGAAGAAACATGTAGATTGAAAAAGTTCATTCATGTGAGTAGATGCATAAAATACAATAGCAGTAAAGAAGAATATGAGTTACAAGCCTAGTAGGACACATTCATAACTTCCCAGTTCTGTGGGAACAGAAACCAAGGGCACTGAGGTCTAGCTCAATCAAAGTCTTCTTTTAGAAAAGATTAACGACCAAATGGAGAAGTAAAATAAGCAAATGAACAGTGGAAGGAAGTCAGTCGAGGACCTATAACAAGAGATTTAGTAAAATGAAGGCAGCTGTGAGAAGTTGTTGTTGTTATTGTGGTTGTTGTTGTGGTTGTTGTTGTTGTTGTTGTTGTTGTTGTTTTTAGATACATATAAAAGTTCAGCAAAGAAATTGAGAAATTAAAAACAAAAAACAAAAAAACAACAGTCAGGCTTGGTGAGATGCCTTGGCAGTTAAGAGCACTAGCTGCTTTCCCAGACGACCAAGGCTCAGTTTCCAGCACCCACATGGGAGCTTGCCACTCTCTGTGAGTTTGTTGGAGCTCTGATACCTTGACACAGATACACATTCAGGCAAAACATCAGGGCACATTTTTTAAAAAGAAAATAAATAATTAAAAAAAAAAGAACCAGCCAAATTCTGGTAATGAAAAGTTCAATCACTGAATTAAAAATTCTCAACAGAAAGCATCATCAACAAGAATGAATTTCAAAGATGGAGGACAAAGTTAAGACAATAGTAACTTCAGAAATATATAGTGAAAACAACAAATATAAACAAAAATTCTAAGAATTTTGGGCTGTACTTGTGACAAAAAAAAAAACAAAAAAAAAAAAACCAAAGAATATACAAGGTAAAAAGGAACTAAGACTAGATCAGAAGACATAGATAAAATTTCAATGAAATTAGTACAGAAAGTTGCCCAAATATCAAAAAAGAAATAGATATACAAACAAATAGTGACTATTATCTGATTTGCTCCTTGCCCTATATCATTGTCAACATGTCAGCTACACAAAGCAAAGAAACAATACTAAAAGCTGTCAAAAGAAAATCACCAAATCAGAGAGAAATGAAGGCATTAAGTCTTTCATCAGCAACCATAAAAGCCGGAAAAGTGCGGAATGTTATATCTCAAGGTCTGAAAGTAAGTAACTAACCCAGAACTGCGATACTCCATGAAATGATCTGTTAAGGTTGGTGAATAAACAAAAACATTTCAAGGCAAAAAGAAATTAAAATACTTCCAGACAACCATGCATGGAGGAACATGTGAACAATAAAGCATATAAGAGGAAGATATGAGCAGAGAAAAATCAAGAAAACATTCATGTTCAATATAGAAAACACTTAAGCCTCCAGTTAACATGGGGGGGAGGGGGGGACGAGAACAAATAATACAACCAACCAGAACATTAACTAAGTCATACGAAATAGAAAACTGTCACAATTACAACCTTAAATGCAAATGGATCCAGATCACTAATGAAAAGACCCAAATTGTCTGGTATTCAACATTCACTTAGCTAACAAAGATAACTAAAAGTAGAATCATAGGGTAGAGATCAACCTGCCACATAGATAGAAGCCACCACAAATAAGTTGGCATAGAACCTGTTATACCTGAAAAGGAAGACCTCAATTCAAAACTCATTGTAAATCATAAAGAAGGCTACCACATGTTAATGAGAGAAAATGCATCCAGAAAATATAAATATTTATACACTGAATAAAGCAATCATGAGACTAAATTTTCAGCACTGCAATAGTGGGCAAGTGTTTGTTTGTTTAGGGTATGGAGGTATGTATGCACCATGGTACACATGTGGTGCTCAGAGGTTAAAACAAAAGGATGGTTCTTTCCTTCCACGCTATTGGTTCTGGTACCTCTGATTACCAGGCCTTTGCTGGCTGAGCCTTCTCATCAGATCACATATTCAGAATTTTATGTGACTGTTCTGAAGATTAAACTAAGGCCTTTTTTTGCTTACATGGAAAGGATTTTGTCAGCTGAACCATCCCTCCAGCATATCCTCTTATTTTTGAATATTGACATGTATGTCAAAGCATATACTTAGATAATACTGCCTAGGGAACAAAATAATAAAAATTTTTTATATATTTTCAAATATTGTATAAAAATATGGGTTAGAATAAGATATTTTAAGATAGTATTTTTATTTACTCCGTTTTGTAGGTAAAACTGAGTCACAGAAAACCCACATTAATTAAGATAATCTCCTCACGCTTCATAACTAATCAAATATTGGATTACTTGTACTTACAGGATTCCAGGATCTTCTCATGAGTTTCTGGTCTTTCTGGCCCAGTGCCTGAGAACTTGTATTTGCAGATTCTGACTTCTGATGAGGACATTGTGGTAATCACATTGGTGGTCATTTTTTTTATTGGTGGTCATTTGATGATGAAGCCAGTGTAGACTCTGGGTTTCTGTGTGCAACAACATTACTCTTAATAATTATCCAACATAGCTTTAGTTATTTATGAAAATAACATGAATAAATGTTTAAAAATGACACAATTTTTAGGATTGTAAAAATTTTAAAAAGTCAAGATGAAAATTTATACTTAGCTTGGCATTTCTAACTAAAGTTAATAAAGATCCTTCAGGATAAAGAATACCACAGATCAAGTGTATTTAACATGGCTCTACAAAATATTCCACTTAACAGAAATAGAACACACATTCTTATACATAATACCGGGACACATTTCTAAAACTCACACTATAAGCAAAGAACAAGCCTTAATAGCACAAAAAAAGCACAAAAAATAATAATAATTCCTTGCATCTTATCTGACCAGAGGAGTAAAACTAGAAATTAGGTGTAAAGTGAATAAAACATTTGAATAAGCAGTACATCATTACAGAACCTTGAGAGAAAATTTAAAAGTTACTAAAGTCAAATGAAAATACAACACACTATATCTGAACCTGTAAGATACCCACAACGCAGTCCTAAGTTGGAAATATATAGCCATAGTGCTCACATTTAAAAAGTCATGGTATCTCCTGTAAATAATGAATTGTGTTACATCAAGATAAAAATGATGAAACTAAGCACATTAGATCATGAAAAACAATTAAAAATGGGAGATAAATTGATACAATAGAGACTAAAAGACTATATAGAATTAAGCAGAATTTTTCTTCTAAAAGATTAACAGGCTACATAAATCCTTAGATAATCTAATAAAAAGAAGGACAGACTATCCAAACTGATAAAACTGCATGTGAAACAGGACTGTTACAACAATAAAGCCCAGACCACTTTAGAGTACTTTGAAAACCTGAGATACTAAAGGCTAGAAGACTGAAAGGATTCATAAATTTACAAATGGAGAAGTTTATAAATGCATATGACCTCCCTAAATTCAATTCCCAAGGTATATGCAATGTAATGAGAACAAATCAGTAACTGAGTTTCCAAGCAAAGGCATCATGGCAGGATTCACAAATGACTTCCTCTGCCAGACTTCCAAGGAACATCTAAAACCACCTTTTCTCAAATTGTACCACAAAACAGACAAGAAGGGAATATTGTCAAACCTGTTCTGTGAAGACACTTTCACCCTGCTATCAAAGGGTACCTATGGACTTAAAGGAAACTATAGATTCTTTGTTCTCAACCTATGGGTTGCGACTCTTTTTAGAGTCCAGTGACACTTTCACAGGCGTGGCATATGAGATATTCTGCATACCAGATGTTTACATTGCTATTCATAGAAGTAGCAAAATTAAAGTTATGAAGTGGCACTGAAATATTTTTATGTTTGGGGCAGGGGTCACTACAACATGAGGAACTATATTAAAGGGTCACAGCATTAGGAAGGTTGAAATTTACTGCTATAGATAATTCCCCCTTATAAAAGTAGATGACATTATTCTCAATAAGATATCGGCAAACACAATTCAAGAATACATTAAGGAGATAATATATCATTTCCAAGTTTGTTTTATCCCAAATGAGCATATAGAAATCAGTAAATGAAATAAACTATATAAATATTCTTAAAAACAGAAACTATATGATCATCTTAATGGATTTTACAAAAGGCATCTGACAAACTAATGCTTGGTTTCATGATGAAAGTCTGGAAGAAAATGGGAATGGATGAACAACACTTCAACATAGTAAAGGCAGTACTGGATGAGCCTATAGCCATATCATACAAAGTGGAGAAATTGAGAGCACTGCTTTAAAGTCTAATGAGACATGAATACTGAAACTCTCCATTCTGTATTAGTTACTTTTCTGATGCCAAGGCATCTTAGGGAAAAGGTTTTTGGTTTTGTTTGTTTGTTTGGTTTTGGTTTTGGGGTGTGTGTGTGTGTGCAGGAGAGGTTGTCTTCTCCAGGGAAGAGCACACCAACTGCTTGTCTGGTGCTAACTGATCATCCATGAAAACATGCATGTAAATAACATTATATTGAGTCAATAGGCTATATTTAGGAGATATATGTTTATTAAAATATATACAAGGATAATTTTAATGTGTCAGAAAATGAGCACATCCCCAATGTGTGGTTTGGTTCTATAGACACCAGGAGAAAACCTTGATAGCTCCACATTCCCTGTTGAGCTTCCGGTTCTAATGCCTTAAAGGAGCTATGGGTACAGATGAATTCAACTTTGGCTCCTAGGAGTGCAGGATTTGTCTTCATTATAAGCCATAAATGTACAGGTGAACTATTTCTACCTCCTTATAGGACCCTTTTTATAAATTATGGAAACGGTCGATGTCAGTTTTATTTTTTAAGTATTTCATTAGCCACCAAATATCAAAAGCAATGCATGCTATAGATTTTACCTTACAAAGAAAGCACATAATTTTTTGTCTTTGTATTCTTATCACCCATCAATTTTTAGAAGTGAAGCTTCACCAACAGCTGCCCACAAATAGCCTCTCAAACCATTTTAAATTAACGTATTGGCATTATCTTGAGGGTTCCAAACAGCAGGGGAAATGTTCATTGGTTATATATATATATATATATATATATCTTAATCAGGAAAAATATGCCACCTATTTCCTAGTTTGTCTCTGACATTCTAGGGATCCTAGTCTTGGCAAAAGTTTTTTTCTGCTGGATGGTTAAATACAAGATGGTTAAACTAGAAAGAAATACAACATATACACATCTTTTTAAAATATCAAATTTTGTCTGCTAACGCAAACCTTTACCTATCCCTGGGGAAAGGAATGGGTAGAAATAACACTTTTCAGTTGCTTCTTTGTCAGGTAGAATGGAATCTTAGAGGCAACAATAATTATCTTTAAATGCAAATGAAGGTGGTAATATTTTAATATAAAAAATGTGTGGTTGCAAACTCATGGGGGCAACAGAAATCTTGGAAACCTATTTGTCCTTACTCAAATCTTGAACAAAATCACTGGCTTCCATATTTATGTTATCAAATAATCTTTTTAATAATCATACTTTAATTACTTTGCTATACTCTAATTGCTCCATAGCTTTGTACGCATCAGTGTTATTCAGCCTACAGTGATAAGCACATTGTGTGCACGTTTGTGTGTATGTGCATGTATGTGCAGAGGACAACCTCATGTGTTCTCAGGAATAGGAGACTTCTTGGCTATGGGACCTCTCATTGCCCTTGGGCTCACCAAACAGGTCAGACAGCCTATTCACAAGTTGTAGGGATTCTCCTGTCTCTGCCTCCTCAGGCCTGAGATTATAAATTCACTTCACTACAACCAGCACTTTTGTTTGAAGTTTTTCTATGTTTATTTGTTTGTTTAGTTTCTGGAGGTATGTATGCACCATGGTACACATGTGGTGGTCAGAGGTTAACACAAAAGGATGGTTCTCTCTTTCCACCATGTTGGTTCTGGGAACTCTGATTATCAGGGCTTTACTAGCTGAGCCTTCACACCAGCCCACGTATTCAGAGTTCTATGTGTACATTCTGGTGATGGAACTAAGGTCTTTTTTGCTTACATGGAAAGGGTTTTATCAGATGACTCATCCCTCTAGCCTGTCCCTATTATTTTTTGAATATTGACATGCATGTCAATACATACACCCAGATAGTGCTGCCTCTGGAACAAAAAGGTATTTTACATTCATTCAAATATTACATAAAACATAGGTTAGAGTAAGATATTTCAAGATACCATTTTTTATTTATTTCATTTTGTAGATAAAACTGAGTTATAGAAAACCCATATTGATTAAGGTAGTGCTCCTTAGACTTTATATCTAAGCAGAATATTGAGTCACTTGTAATTGCAAGTTCAGGATCTTCCCATCAGTTTCTGGTGTTTCTGGCCCCAGTGCGTGAGATTTGGGGATTCTGATGGAAATCCTGTGGCAGTCACATTGGTGGTCATTTGATGGTCAAGCCAGTGTGGACTCTGGGTTTCTGTGTACAATAACATTACTCTTAATAATTATTTATCATAGCCTCAGTTATTTATTAAAACACTATCAATGTGTATTCAAAAGAAAAAAGTTATTATTTTATAATTATAAAATTAAAATATAAAGTCAAGATGAAAATGCAGGTAAGGAAGAGTCATAAGCTCTTTTCATGTTTATGTCAGGAGCAGGTGACCAGTTAGCCTGTCGCCATGACACATAGACCTTCTCTATTCCTGCTTGCCCATGTCCTAATAATAATTAACATTCCTTTCAGAGTTTCTTAAAGCTTCTGCAATGTCTCTAAGTTTCTGTCTCCCATCCCAGTCCTGGAAAATGAGGCTTGGGCTTGGAGAGCTTCGTGTCTCCCATCCTGTCACATATACGGTTTAGGAGACTGCTTCCTTCCTTTGCCCAGGTTTCAGTGAAGTCCCAGCCAAGATGGAATTATGTCTCTAACACTTAAGGCAAATCAGTATGCCTTTCCATTTTCTGTGTACATGAAGGCCGAATGATAACATATGATTATTCCCTGCCAGGCCATAGAGCTCAAGCTGGTGGTAGTTGATGAATACAGAGAGTCAAAAAGCAATAATGCTTTACATACTTATATAAAACTGCCTTTTAAAATAGTAATAAGTAATGTTCTTATCATAATAATGGTAATGCTGTGGTCCACATAAAACTGTGGTCTCTAATGAGATGGGATTTCTGGATATAAGGCAAGTGTAGTAGCCTGCAGAAAGCCACGGCTCTGATCTAATATGCTACTAAAGAAAATTACAGAAGAGAACATGATATAATTAAACTAACTTTCTTATGACTCATAAAGTTGTAGATTGATGGTGTTTTAAATTAGGAACAGGGGATACAAATTCTCAAAATATAATTGAAGTAGTCATTGGAGCTCCCGAATTTTTAAGAAAAAAAAATTGAAAGTACAGAAAATATAAAACAAGAGGAACAACTTCTGTCTTCTTGCTTCTCTATCTACCCAACACTTTCATGTACCCATATGTCTCCCAGATTATGGAATTGTGCATCTCTCTATTAGTCAGCTTTCTGGACTATCAACCTATACATCTAAAACCATCATTTTGGATCAACATTTTAGACATTTTAATCCATGAACAAGGGGACCTATGGCTTTTTTGTTGTTGTTGTTGTTTTTGGTGGTGAAAATGTCAAATAGTGATCCCATGGATGCTCACTTTGTGGTCAGAAAGCATAATATGAAAAGGGAGTAATGTTCAGAGTCCCATAACGCCACTTAATGATACAACTCCAGTGACCTAAAGGTCTTCATTCACCTTCATTTTTAAGGCTTTTACCATCTCACAGTAGCACCCTGGGACAAAAATATTAGCATGAGCATGCAAACCACAATAATCATTATTGATACCCTATGTCTGCCCTTTAAGTTTGCTTGTCTGTAAGATGGTGTTCATCAAATACATGTTTGTAGAATTGATATGTTGAAAATCAGTTTTTCTCCTGAAATTATCAATAGCTATATGACTACCCTCCACTGTTAGTGGTATTTGTGACTAGTTTTCCAGGACTTCAGGCATTAAACCCTCTGTATTGATGCATAGATTGCCCTTGTCCTATACAAGACATGTCCTGTCAGAATGGGGTTGGATGCTCCTCACTAATCACACTGGTCCATGGCCTACCTTGACTTACCCTATTCCCTCCTATGCTGCCTGATGTGCATGTTCTCTTGAATTCTCCCTGCCCTTTCTAAATGTATATTCTGAATAACCCACAGCAAATTCAGAATAAAGGAATGACAATAGAATCAAATCACAATGTATAACCAGAGGGTCACAAGAAAAAGCACTATCAGAAGCAGGATAAGCCTAGAACACTGCTATTGTCACCCAACACCAGTTAAGCAGGTGATATGCTGAGTCTTACATACCAGTAAGTAAGGAGTTCAACAGCTCATTCAACAAGGTGAACTGTTTTCATTCAATTACTTCTTGTATTCTTTTCTTGTTGATAAGCTTTTCTAAAATCCTAGGCTACATCTCTTTTGAAGTTTCTGCTTTTGGTATGAGATAAAGGTATGTCTGTATTAACCAACATGTTGACTAAGACATGAGTGAGAGTTTAACATGCATTCAATCTTTAAGAAAATATTTCTCAGCCGGACGGTGGTGGCGCACGCCTTTAATCCCAGCACTCGGGAGGCAGAGGCAGGCGGATCGCTGTGAGTTCAAAGCCAGCCTGGTCTACAAAGGGAGTCCAGGACAGTCAAGGCTACACAGAGAAACCCTGTCTCAAAAAACCAAAAAAAAAAAAAAAGAAAATATTTCTCTGAAAGTTGTCAAGCAAAGATAGGGAGGGGAGAACACCAAAATACTAAAGTACAGTTGGTAAAATTGGCCTGCCTGATTTATTATGGGAGTTCGTCAAAGTAAGAAAGCCAGAGGGCGAGGGTAGGCCAAAACAAACAAACAAAACAAAACAAAACCTATGCTATATTTCTTAGAGATTTAGAGTGATATATACCAAGACAGTTGAACACTTTAAAGTTTTTGAAGTCCTATAATTGATGATTTGCTAAAGTAACATGATTTCCATTTCCCTCATAAAATGAGGAAGAGCTCAGAATTGGCTTCGTAAATCATTGATCAACCCCTTTGTTTGAAACAGGGTCTCATCACAGCAAATTGGCCAGAGTTCACTAATTACTTGATTTGTTTAAATTCACAAAATGCTTAGACTCTCAACTCTTCCCAAATTGCCACCTAGTCCAGCTGTAACTGCAGGAATACATTACTTGTGCTTATGAGAAGACAAATAATGTTGATTGTAAGGGCCATTCTTTTCCGCATTGATGATTGACCATCAGGAGCTCCCAAAAGAGTTTCCACAAAGGCAATTTGGAGGCACATCCTGGAATGTTTTTTTCTTTACCTTGTAGACCCAGTTTTGTGGAGTGGGATAATTTTGTTGAGGGGATCATACGAACTGACACACAAGAGACCTGATTTGGGTCCCGATGTCAGCTTAGGCAATTGAGAAGAGACAGGGTGCTCTTTTCTGAATCACATTCTAGCTTGCCATTTCTCACACACCTACCGGATCCTCTTCTGCTCATGTTCATCTCAGATGCACAGCCTGTTATTGTCTCATTGTCTTAAACTGAAAGTAAACACAGACGCCAGCAATGCTGTCCATACAATATGCTCTCCCGCTGTAGACTCCTACAGAGCAGACGAATGTTTATGCATGTGAGAGTTCACTTTCCACAGGGTGTTGTGAATATTTGCCAAGACTATCACTACTTGAGAATCTAGTAAATGTTATTCCCTCATACAAATTTTTATTCATTGAAATATAATTTCTATACAATAAAATGAACAAATATTACAAATATTTGATAAACTTGTTAGTTTTATATATCAAAGAAGTAAAAATAATAATAACTAATCAAATGATTGTATCAAACAAGACATAGATCATCTCCCAGAAAGGTCTTGTGTCCCTTTAACTATGTTTAATATTTCTTTCTCTAAATCATTTCCCAGCCCAGGCATATCCAGGCATGCTCAATTTCACCATAGCCTGATTTCCTGTTGTTAGTCTTCAGATAAATAGAACTGTGCAGTATGCTGCTTCCTGCATTTGGCTTTGTTCTCAAATCATAACAGTTTGATTTATCCATGTTGAGCATATAAGAAGTTATGCTCCATTTAATTGCATGGCAGTGTTTCGTTATATGATGAGACCACAGTTTGCCAAATCATTCTTTGTTGGTGGGTTTTCTAATTGTTCACAGTTAGGGGCAATTATTGTTAAGTTGCTATAAATGTTCACATACAAGATGCTCAAAGGTGAATCATGTTTTCAACTCTCTTGTATTTACTGAGAAGTTGGCCACCGGGTCATTTGTTATGTATTGATATTTTGCTTATATGAAACAGCTGAGCAATCCTGGAGAAGACTGTTTTAAGATGTTCTAGTAGTCTATTGGCAGCAGAATGGCTTTAGAAAACTATAATATACATTCAAACACTGGGAGAAATTTTACATATTTCGACCATGAAGAACCAATCTTGGTTTGAGAATATGAGCATGTTAACCCATACCTGAATACTAACAATCCCATATTATATTGAAACACTATATAGTTAAAAAAAAATGGCACACATGGCAAAGGTGAGTAGAGGATTTCACACTTTTGCCTTAAATGAGAATTGATGAAATGTCTTTCTTTTGTCCATTTTAATTCAATTCTGACTTTTCACCAGATTCCTATTTTTCCTTGTAACTAACCTAATATACAGAACCATATTTTATAGTGGGTCTGATTTGTATTTCCTAGATGACTAACAAATCAATGTACTTAACATGTTTTCTTGACAATTATTGGCTTACTTTTATGAATTGTCTGTTTAGGACTATTTGTACATTTTTGTCCATAATTTTAAATTATGTGTAGTTTGTTGTTCATATATAATGGCTCTTTATATATTTTTGGATATAAGTCCTGTGTTAGATTTTAGTTTATTGATAAGATAATTTCTATGTCTATTTTTCTGTATGAGTATCTTATTCTACAACAAAGGTCTAAATGGATTATCTTATTCTTGTAATCAGACTTGATATTTATCTTGTTACCAACTGATAAGTGGATATATTTGAATTATATGTAGTCTCCTATTAGCTTGTTTCTCTAATTTACTCTGACACCACACAGTTGCAGTTATAGTAACTTTTGAGCATATAGTAAAACTGGGCAGTGAAGTCCACTAATTCTTTTGCTATTCTTCAAGATAATACTGAATAATCTAGAATTTGATTAGGATTGCATTATAGCTAATATTTTGAGAATTAATGCCTTGACCCTATAGAATTTTCTGATACATGAAATGATATATGTTTTTGATAACATTGTAATTTCATTTTGTTGTATTAGCACTTTATAGTTTTCTGATAAAATTCACATATATTTGCATTATATGTATTCAGAGGTGTTTAATCTTCTTTGACTACATTACTTTCTAAATTTCACTTCTAATTATGTATCACTACTACACAAAGATATAATTATACTTGACATTGTGTTTCATATCTTTGCTAATTACTAAATTTTATTATACCAGGAAAGAGTTTTTTAAAAATAATTAAACTCTGACATTTTGCCTGTATACAACAATTTCACCTTGACTTCTTTTATTGCACTGGCTGAAATTTAGAGTCCAGTGGAAAAAAATAAATGTAAGTGGTACAATATTTTAAAGACAATCTCAATGCCTTGATAAAAGTTAGTGTTATGATCTGTCTGTCAAATAAAATTTATTTTTGATTCCCCATCTTTTATCATCATTATCATTATCATTATTATCATCATCATTAATTGTTATTATTTAACTTGGTTAGTTTTACCTGCTATCTCTTTTAAAGATCATTTATCCCGTTATCCTCAAATGTGGTGATGTATACTGATTGATTTCAACTCTTAAATCAGGTTTCTAAGAATTATTTCACTGGTAACAACATATTTCCTTTTGGTGAATCACCGTGTCTGGTAACTAACATTTACTATGGATATGTACCTATAGTATTTTAATGGCATTAGATTTTTGTTTGACTTATTCTATTCATGAAGAAACACAACTTCAACCTCTTTCTTGAGTTCTTATGATATTAGTACTCTGTCTTAATGAAGTGCTTGCTAGAATTTAACATTTGAAAATGTCTAGAACACACTGCATTATGAATAAAATTTGTTGCATAAAGTGCTTTCTCAAATTTTATTTTATTTTACTTAGTTTGTGTTTATTCAAAATTTCTGGAAGATTTTTTGTTTTACTTAAGTTGTTAAAGTTATTGACGTTGTGTTAACAATATACCATATCATGGTTTCTTATGTTTAATAGCCATAGCATTTAATGTGGCCTACCCTCCATGATTCCTAGTACATTTAACTGTCTTGTTCACATTTTTCATTTATTACTAATAGTAAAGTGTTGTCAATCTGTTCAAAAAGGCAAATATGGGCTGAAAAGGTGGTCCAGGGAGCAAAAGTGCTTCTTGCCAAAACTGAAGACTATTATCTGTGGAACACACACAGTGGAAGGAGAGAACCAATTCCTGGAATTTGTCTTCTTGTCTACCCATGCATAGCATGTCATGAGTGCTTATCTAAATAAATGAATACAATAGAAATTTTAAAATTCATATTATCAAAATGGATCTTTTTAAAAAAAGATGTATTTCTACTTCTGTATATTCTCTATAGTTTTTCCAATTTATTTCAGTGGTTTCGTTTTACTTAGATTTACATTTCAACTGATAGTTTCATTTGTTTAGTAAGTTTTTAAAAATAGCCAAAAGTCTATATGGCATTGCTTTACATGATGTATTGTTGAAAATGACTTCAAAATCATGACTTAAATTCTCAGTCCAAGTGGCATTCTCTCTCTCTCTCTCTCTCTCTCTCTCTCTCTCTCTCTCTCTCTCTATCTCTTTCTCTCTCTCTCTCTCTCTCTCTGTGTGTGTGTGTGTGTATGTGTGTGTGTGCGTGTGTGTGCGTAAGACAGAGACAGAGAGAGAGACACAAAGAGAAAGAGAGAGAGAGAGAGAGAGAGAGAGAGAGAGAGAGAGAGAGTATTATGGATAATTTCTATGAACATTTTTTGTACTCTTGTGGGTTGTCGCTTTATGTCTTGTTTTATTTTGGGTTTTGATGATATTGTAGCCTCAGTGTTTATATTTTTCACATTTTTTATTATCTGCTATTTAATCAATTTGTGTGTTTATATTTCAAGTAGATAGTCTATAGATGATACATAATTGGCATTGCTTTTTTCAGTTTGTATCTCTGTTATTTATAGGTATTATGATCTTATAATTTTAATGTTCCTTGATATTTAAATTTCTCTAAACTTCAATAATTCTAACTGTTTGATACCTTTTCATTAACTGTTTTCGGCAAAATACATTTTCTCATTCAATTTCTCCTCCTATACTAATCAAATTCCTTAGGAATTTATAATTTTGATGTCTCACTTTTTTACAAGGAAGCAATTTTATATATTGTTATTCTCCTAAATAGGTAATATTGTAAAGAAATTATATATATTAAGCATATACATATGTCTTATGTAAATACAAATATATAAATAGGAGAGTAAGTAAAACAATAGGTAGATAGATAATAAAACATATCATGGAACTAAGAAATCTCTGTTATAACTTACAGCTCCTTCCACATGTAAAACTTGATACCTATCTGGTTGTATTATTATGGAAAGTGGAAGAAATTTTAAGAAGTGTGACCAGGTTTGATAAAATCACTGTAGGGCAGCACTCTGAAGGCTATACCTTGACTCCAGTCTCCTCTCATCTTTTGCTTCCAGGTCATGAACAATGACTTCTTCATGTGCTTCCACAAGGATGTTTTGTTTGTTGTTGTTGCAACTTCTTCCCATAACAGAAAAAAAAAAAAACAGGAACTGAAGTCTGTGGAGGTGGCAAAATACATCATCCCTTCTTTAAGTTGCCTTGCTAGGGTATTTGAAACTTACTCCAGAGAAGGGGGATGATTTGATGTGACTGTGTAATCATTTAAGGCAAAGCCTTTGGAAAATGGTTTGCCTGTGAAATTTGAAAAGTTGGAGATGTACACTAGAAAAATCTCAAAATGTTGTAGACAAAGATTATGGGTGATTCTAGTAGGAGTTCAAGAAAGAAGACTAACAGCTGTCAGTCATGACTGTCAACAAAACAGATAATGCTTATGCAAAGAATCCATATAGAATTGGACTGATGGCCAGCTTAGTAAAGAATTGAAGCTATACTCTGTACATTCCCTAAGATACAGAGGGAGGAGAGTTTAGAGTGATGCACTAACAAATCTGCCAGAGAAATTCCCAAGGCAACAGATCATTCAGACAGCAGTGTGGCTATTGCTGACTGCTTACAACTAGGTGTACAGTGACAATTTGCATCAATAATGACAATGTAAAGATTTGAAAAGCTTGCAGTTTGCCAATATATAAAGTCTCTGAAAGTTCTGGGATAAGGAAAGCATAACTGCTTAAACTCTTATGGCTACTCAAAACAGACAGACAGAAAACCCTACAACCTCCCATAGAGCCAGAAGGATGCTTTTAAAACATCTCAGGAATTGACCAGATTCTAACCAGTCCAGGCTCAAGGATGAAACTACTTTACATCCCTGTAAAGATGTTGCTTTGGGAAGAGAGCTCCAGTACTCTCTGTGACAAAGGACCAGTGAAAGAAGCGTTCCCTTGTACTCAGTCTTCCAGTGTTCCATGGTCACCAAACCTCTGTCCAAGACAGCATGGCTATTGCTTGAGGTGTTAACATACTTTAGCATCACCTATGTGACACTGGCTTTACAAAGTTGTAGAAAGTGAGAAGTTTAGGATCACAGAGATGTCTATACAGGTTTCAAAGGAAAGCCCAAAGGCTACAGAATCTATATCAGGGTTAGAATCACTGAAGGCCCACCCTAAATAGGTAGTGAGCACGGCGATGAAGTTGAATATAGGTGGACCTTCGAGAACAGTGATAAGAGGAACATCAGATATATACTGAGGAAAGACATAGTGACCAGTGAGAGATCTAGAAAAGCCATTTAGGCTGCAAGGCCACAGGACTGTGGTTGCATAAGGCCTTGGGAACTTCTGCAATATCATCACACACGCCTCGCTGCCAGACACGGACAAACAGGGATCACCCTTTGTCATCTACCTTTTGCTTTTGTTTTGTGTTTTAAGTTTACAATGGGCCAAGATAGATGTTTTATTTTCCTTCGTTTTGTCATGCTTTTAGTCATTGAATTTATGGATTTATTGTTGGCAACATTTTTGGAAGTATCAGCCATTATCTCTTTAAATGTTGCTACTGTTTCCTTTTCTTCTCACTGTTTCTTTAGACAGACCAAACAGACATATGTTAGGGTATTTGATAGTGTCACATACCTTTTACTGCTTTATTTCCCTCCTTCCTTCCTTCCTTTCTTCCTTCCATCTTCCCTCATACAGTACATACTTACTTTCCCCTCTCTCCCCTCTCCCCAGTTCCTCTACCCCTAGAGAAGAGCATGCCTCCCAGCTACATCACAACACAATAATAGTAAGACCAGGAACAAATCCTCACATGAAGGCTGGGTGAGGCAACCCAGTGGAGGAAAAGGATCCCAAGTGCAGGCAAAAGAGTCAGAGACAACCACTCTCACTGTCAGAAGTTCCAAAACCACCATTGCAACAGCCGTATCATATATGCAGAGGACCTAGTGCAGACCCCTGCAAGCCCTGCAATTGCTACTCAGTTTCTGTGGGTCCCCATAAGCCCTGCTTAGTTGATTCCAGGGCCTTGCTTTCCTCGTGTTCTCGACACCCTGCCTGTCCCACTGTTCCTTTTAGTGCTTTATTTTGGTTATTTCATTTTAAATTTTTCACTTGTTGGCTTGTTATTCTATTGAGGCTTCTTTCAATTCATTAATCTTTCATTCTGCTGTGTTCAGTGGCTTGAAGCACATTTGCAGAGTTTTTAATTTTCATGAGGTTTTCATTTATTGCATTTCTTGGCACATTTGAACAACTCAAATTTCTTCTGCAGCATTTTATACTCACACCTGCTTTTCATTGTTACTAAGGTGCTACTGGATACAGTATTATTTTAACAGCAAAACCAGATGATAATCCTAGTATTCACTTCTGAATCTGCTTCTACTAATCCTATCCCACTTAACCAGGTGCCATAAGACTTGCTTCTTCATATATGTTTTTATTCTTTTACTATATTTCAAAAATTTTAGATATATGAAAGAAAAAACTACCATTGGTTAAATAGTTGTTTGCAGAAAAGATGACTTGTGTCAATGTCAGCATAGCTAACAGCAAGGCTGAACTTTGGTTTGGCCAGGTATGGTTAGACTTAATTTTATGCCAATATTTCACACTTTTATGAGTGAGACAGGGATATTCTATTAAATAGATGAGCATCGTGTGAGCATCATGATAGGGTCACTTGTTATAGAGTAGAGTTACAACTTCGAGTCACTTGGTTCCTTATTGTATTTAAGTCTCCCATGCCATGACTGTTTGCTCTTAGGTGACATCAGTTTTGTTGCCATGAACCCAGTTTTCTCCTCAGTGCTACCTTATTTGACATTGAAACCTGAAGTCTCAGAGTGTTTTTTTTCCAGCTGTCCTTGGTCTACAAAGCCTACTAGATTGTCACAACCATCTCCTAATGTGTTTGGCTTGCAATGATTCATGGTTTTATAGATTATCTGACATGTAGTAGGCTTTTGTTTATTTGCATATGTGTTATTTGTTTTTTCCATCATTTAAAAAATAAGTCTGATATACATTTCTTACTTAGGAAATGTTGTCAGTTCTTTTCCTCTGATCAGTTGACTTTACTTGCATTATTTAGATGGTTTAAAATGTCTATTTGTATGAAGATATTTTTAAACTGTCAGTGTATTTTATGATGTATGTACACATATACAGACATGTAAGTTTAAAAAGAAAATGTTTCTGTGTTGTTTATAAAAGTCAACAAGAGAAGTTGTCTCTGTGTTATGTAATTATTTTAGTGCCATGGAATATGTCAGGATTCTTTGGTTCAGGGATAGCATTAGAATCAAATGGCATTCAACAGACCACTGCTGGCGCCACAGTTGGGTGGAATGTGGGGTCTGACTTTCACACTAACTCTGGTGCCTCATATTTGACCAAGTCCCCTGGATGGGGAGGCCTGGTGGCACTCAGAGGAAGGATAGCGGGCTATGAAGAAGAGACTTAATACCCTCTGAGCATATACTGAGGAGGTCCCCTTCAGTCACAGTCATAGGGGAGGGTAGTAAGGGGAAAATGGGAGGGTAGGAGGAATGGGAGGATACAAAGGATGGGATAACAATTGAGATGTAATATGAATAAATTAATAAAATATATATATTTTAAATGAGAAAAAAAAAGAATCAAGTGGCATGGTACTGTGTTGCCAAGGTGGACCCATTCTCAGTGTTCCGGCCTTTCCTATGAAGCATTTCAAATCACATTTATTATACCTTTTGGTGCATACTTGTAATCCCATTACTTACAAGGGTGAGGTAGGAGGATCACAGGTTCAATGTCTGCCAATTATGCAGGATGAGTTGGAGGCCAGCTTGGCAAGAGTGTGGGAACCTTCTCTGAAATAAAAGCTACAATAAAGTGTGGGGTTAGAGAACGGAGTAGAGCTATGACTGCACTGCTCGGCAGTATCAGAAGAATAAGAAGGCAGAGGAGAAGCGATGGGTGGGAGAAGAGATTTCCTCCCTATGGCACAGAGAAATTGCGTGAGGTCACAGAAGCAGCAGGTGTTTTTGCTCAAGATCAATTAGGAGGAATCTAAATCAGCATGAGGAAGAAATCACAGAAAGGGTCACTATAAGGTCTTTGTCCTTGGGCTGGTCAGTAAACACTTAATCCACACATGACAAAACTGTGTACCATTTTAAAGGTCTCTTGAGGCAGCTACGAGCCCCCATGGTATTTAGTAACCTTTATATCAATGGTATCTGTCATGTTAGACTAATCTCTGACAGTCATGCCTCAAGATCAAGCACAAAAAAGTACAATTAAGCTACAACAAAGTACTACGCTGGCAAATTTGTAGATATCTGAATGCAACAAGGATTAATTTTTCTTACATATATACTCAGAGATTCCTAGTATTGAAACTCATGAATATTCGTATTACTTGTTCCTTATAGAAATCAATTTGGTTCTATTTATAATAGAGATATTTATCTTTCAGCAGCATTTTGCTAAATATTTTACAAATATTGTCTCATTCAATATTTATAAAAATGATATAAATGATATCTGATCTTTTCTGTATCAAGAAGCAGAAAAATATAAGGTCATGAATACAGTGGTGCAAAAGATGTATACATATATACACATATGTATGTATATATGCGTGTGTATATATATATATGCGGTTTATGAGTCCATTATTTTTTACTATGCTGCAATCACTCCCCACTGTTTCTATATAATTTATTAAAACAAATTAAAGCATGATTTTCTATATACAAAATTATTTGTTATATATTTATACATTAAAATATCACACTGTATTTCATCAATGTAAATCATTATGATTGGTGAATAAAAATAGTAATATAGTTTCTTAATAGGGTCCATTATATCAGTACCCATAAATTGGTTAATTAGGCTTATGGTTGTAGACATGAATTCCCATCTATTATGTGATACTTAAGTCTAATTATGTGGCTCTTGGTTAACCCAAGGTATAAGTGCTACTACTGTACTTTTGAATTTATCTTGACACACTAGTAATAGACTTTAGTGCTGGGTAGATATTTCAATACTTTTCTTTCTTGGCATCTTGCATAACACCTTTGAAGGATAAGAGAGCTAGTCTTCAGGGAAGAAGAGGCTTTCAGGTTAGTTTTTCAAGTCCTGTTGACAAAGGTGTGTTTCCTCCAGCATTAGGGTTTCATTAAATTCTAAGAGGCAATGGCTTTTGAGGAATTTCCTGGACTATGGGAGAATGCTATTCTCCCTCTCTTGGCAGACATTAATTGCCTTATTGGTATTTGGGTAGGAGGAGCTGAGATTTCCCACATAAATGTTGGGAACATAGGAGAAGTTTGAGTTAGAGAAGTAGGGGATGATATGATGTAAATAGAATTCTTGTGTCTGAAGTTTGTAGAAAAAATAATATATGTTATTTATTATAGATTTCCTTTCATGGTTATTATCATTGTTGTACTTAGAACCGTATTGAATTATAAGCATTTTAAAAATTGCCTTGTAAGGAAAAACATGAAAATTGTTCAACTGTTAATTATTATTTGTGGTTTTAGTTCCTCTTTTGCATAGGAAAAACAAACACTAGAACAGAGATTAGAATTTTGTCCAACATCAGCTTAGAAAATGCTAAGTAATTGCCATGTTTTTCAGCTGAGAGATTTCATACAAAAATGAGGGTTTTCCAGCTTCTTTTGAGAAATCAGAAAAATGGAGATTACATGTCTATACATTGTACATATGGTAAAAGGAGCCTATAAGAAGGGCGCGGATGTACCAGGGCTTAGTCCTCAGTGTTCCTTCTTGCTACTTTTTTCCTTCCCTCAGTTTCCTCGTCCTTGACAATATTGACCTTTCGAACCTCTTTAGCATCATTTATTTAGCTGAGGCACAATGGGCTACCACAGGATAAATATAGAGCCTTCCTTGGAAGAGTACTCATGTCATGTTTTCTGTTTTCAATAATCATCTACTGAATCCTCACTATCTATGCCTTGTTGTTAGGCAGTTTGGTGTTAGATATTTTTTGAAAGCCATATTTTATTTAATATAACTGCATTTGCAACATATTTTGGATTTCTTTAAAAATACAATTTAATTCTACAATGAAAGCTAACACTTCTGTTGTGATCTGTCTGATATGGTGTCACATAAACAGAGTGAATGAAAAATGTGAGTGCCAGCAAATGGGATTCATGAGATGCTAGAGGACAGCCTCTCTCTAGTTCTTTTCCTTTTCTTTTCTTTTCTTCTTTAATTGAAGATAGATTCTTCTTTCATACAATACATCCCGACCACAGTTTCCTCTCTCTCCTCTCCCCCTAGTTCCCCCAAGTCTGCCTTCTCCGGCTCATCCACTCCCCTTCAGTTTCCTCTTCAGAAAAGAACAAGCCTTCAAGACACAACAACCAAACAAGACAAAGATACAATAAGAGAAGGTAAAACCTCTCACATTGAGGCCAGGCAGGGCAATCAAATAGGAGAAAAGGAGTCTCAAGAGCAGGCAAAAAAGAGTCAGAGACATACCTGCTCCTCTTTTAAGGAGTCCTACAAAAAAAAAAACACCAAGCTAACAGCCAGAACACACACACACACAGAGGACCTGATGTAAGTCTATTATTATTATTATCGTTTTTGATGCTCCCTCTCTTAAGCCTTTGGATACATTCTAGAAAGTTTGTATATCTGTCTTTTCCTTAAATTGAGTTTCAGCATTTTTTCCCCTAAGTGACTTTTATTGTTTTAATTATGGATAGTCATATCAACCTTGTTTTATCAAATAAAGAAAGAAAGCAGTAACAATACCCAAAAGTTTGGTATGACAGACATATTAGAATATAAAGATACAAAAATTATAAAACATGTTCATGTTTTCATATGCATATATGCATACCATTTGTAGTAGTATAAATCTAGAAATGTATATATGTATATATACCATAAAAGAGTAAATGTATGTGCAGTGGGATACACATTTGGAAACAAAAGTTTTGAGGCAAAAATGTTTAAATCCATGTTATGTATATTTAAATCCATATTATTATGTATTTTGATTTGGACATAAGCATTTTCCATGGGAATAGGGTTCACTCTGGATTTATAAAGCAATGCACTCCAGTTTTCTTTCCTTCTTGGAGGTCCTTTTCAAGTACTTGTCCCCAAAGAAACGGAAGGAAGGCAGTGAAGGGTGATACAGATACAAAGGGAACAGAAATCCACGAGAGGCAGAGCCCGGTGATACACCCAGTGCTCTTTTATCTCCTCCTTCAGGTGATTAGAAGCCATTTATAGTCATAAGCAGGGGATTGACCTAATAAAAATTATACAGGAAATCAATTCCACTAAAATTATTTTTAGAAAGCCCTAGAAGATGAGTAAAAAGCTACCGAAGCTACAGGCTATTATAAACAAGGAAAAAAACTTCCCCTAAGGCATATGGACAAATGGGTGCTACATACTTAGAGCATAATTAGGTGCTATGGTCAACTTCACTGCAGAGCAGTAGGTACGAAGTGCTGGGGGAGAGCAAGAAATCTCCTGACTCCCACCCTGGATGGAGGTGATTGTTGTTTCACATGAGACAGATGGATTGTGGCGGTAGACTGCCTTTTTTTCTTTTTTTGATTCTCTTTCTCTCTGCATAGAAGTGACCCACACAACAGCCCCTGGAGATCTTTGTTAATGAAGTTTTTCTTCTCTCCTTCAGCTGCCAGGGGTGGGATTAAAGCTTCCATAGAGAATAATCAATATTATTCAGCTCTTTCACCAGAGGCTATCAAATGTAATGGCGATCAAGCCTTTCTGTTCTTTTTAAAAATTGGGAATCAATCAACATCACTCATTTTCCCATTACCATTTATCCATGGTTCATCAAATGTTAATGCTGATGGCTCCCACTTAGGACCATTTCAACACCAGTGACCTTCGCATGGAGCTTATATTTCTGGCAGGCAAAACCGGAAGAGCATGATCGACAACTATGGCAACAAAAGCCAATCTCCTGCCCCAGGTCTTTGTTAATATTTGTACACCTCATGACACCTGAGCGGAAGTCATATGCTAGCTCAAAAACAACTACATAGACATGGTTATGTATAATAGATCACTTCAGGAAAAACTCCTTGTAAGTGATACGAGTTCAGAAGCCTACCCATGTGCCCTTGCTTGTCAGCAGGCATGCCAACAGGCACAATTCAGCCCTTCAGCCTCCAGAGGTTTTTCTCCAAATTCTTCTCCCACCTGCTAAATGGCTCTGCAGCCTAGCCAGGAATGAAGAGCAATCAGCAGTTCATTTAACCACAGGGTGCTGATGGTCCTCCTCTGTTCACTCAGCCTTGGGTAAGGGAACACATTCTGTCATTTAAAATACAGAATGCCGTGATCAGCTGTGTGCACAAGTTATATGTGAATTTCGGGATTTAATTGAAAGCGCATCAATCTCCAGTGGCAACGATGCTCAACTCCTGCAGATTTCTTCAGGAGTTTTATGGCTTTGATACTTCACTAAAACACGAGGAATCAAAGTATTTAACATCAATTTTTTTTCTTGTAAACTGCAATCTTGTCACACAGTACAGGAGTCTGCCATGCTACGTGGGTAAGACATAAAAGTCCCATCTATATTTTAATCTCATACCAAACCAGTGAACCTTTCTGAATTTGACCTTCCATATCAGGAGGGAAAAAAGCATTCATTCATTAATTAATATCTTAGTTAGGGTTACTACTGTATGATGGAATACCGTAACCAAAGAAATTTGGGGAAGAAAGAGTTTGTTTGGGTTGTACACTTACATAACACTATTCATCATTGGAAGACGTCAAGACATAAACTGGGCAGGATCCTGGACATAGGATCTGATAAAGAGGACTCAGAAGGGTGCGGCTTACTGGCTAGTTACATAGCTTTGCTCAGCCAGGTTTGTTGTTGTTGTTGTTGTTTTGTTTTGTTAGTTTGTTTTTAATATAACCAAGGATCATCAGCCCACGACTATCACCATCCATCATAGGTTTGTGTCTAGCCACTAGATCCTTCCCCATCAATCATTAATTAAGAAAATGCCCTACAGCTGGATCTTCTGAAAGCATGTCTCAGTTGAGGTTTCCTTCTTTCAGATAACTCCAGTTTGTGCCAAGTTGACATAAAACTAGTCAGGACAGTTAATAAATATTTATTGAGCTCCCACATGACAAACAATATATGAACTCTAAGAATTAGCTAGAAATAGCTCTTTGCAACAAATGTAGTTACCTTCAGTATAATGTGTATAATAGCTGTGAGTCCATGCCATAGCTCATGGCCAACTCAAACACAAATTCTGGGACCTGCCCAATACCACCTCCCCCAGGCTGGCCCACCAGCTCTGGCCTCTACGGAGCTCCTGATTCTGAATGAGTCACCGGAATCACTGGGCAGGCCAGAACAGATTCTGTTTAAATACATATATCCTGCGAATCAGTGATGACAAGAGAAGAAACCGGCAATTGCCAGTTCAGTGGAGTCTGATGTGTCTTTGAAAACTAATTTTGTTCAGGCTTGGTGGAGTAAGTGAGTTGGTCTCAGGCAAAGGGAGAAGAAATAGTTGCCTTAGGAAGTCTGTGTGTGCAAAATGTCCCTTTCGTTGGCTCTGCAAAGGGTAGTTTCAAAATGAATATAGATTTTTCTCATTGAGTGAGTACATGATTATATAAAGGAGCTCTTGATTAGCAACACAGAAATGATTTTTAGTAAATGAGTTAATCGTGGACTAAGCTCAAGTGTACCCTTTCCTGCCACTTCATGATGCTACTTCACTCCAGTTTCTTTCCTTCAAGTGGGATGTCAAAGCCATCATGAGGATTCCTCACCCGTTTAAGGGAGAAAAGTCCTAAATAGTTTATCTCTATTAGCATGGTTAGTATTTCAATTTGAGATTGCTATAAGTTCTTTAAAATATGCTAAAGGGAAGGACTAGGGTAGATGGTCTGTCGTAATCAAAAGCTGACAGAAATTTCATGCTACCTCCTGGAGGTTTTTCATCTTGTGTATATTCTGTAGGTATAATCCATAATTCCAACAGTGAATTAAAACAAATGGAAAAAAATGTTAGCCTAAAGGCCTCACTAGCCAAGTTAAAATCCCCCAAAAGATCAAAATTCCATGATTATAATTCTCCAAAAAATACTTTCAAGATAAAGAGATTAGTTAAGAAAACACATAGAACCATAGAACACAACAGAATACTTCTTAGGCTGCTTCGCAGAATAAAATAGAAATAGTACCCTATCATTTATTTTTTTCGTTGGTCTGACCAAGAAGCTGACAAGAAGCAATTTAAAGAAGGAAAGGCTTATTTCAGTTTGTCACGAGAGGGTTAAGTCCATCATAGCACAAGTATGGAGGAAGAACATCTAACAGCCGAGGGGGGCGGGAATATGAGCTTGTTTGTTCACATCTCAGTAGACCAGGAGAAAGAATGAATAGAACAACATGCAGCTGGGCTATAGCTCTCATGGCCTGCCAAACAGTAGCCACCTTCCTCTGAATAGGCTCTGACTCCTAAGGGCTCCTCAATTTCCCAAAACAGGGCCACCAGGGGCTGGACAAACATTCAGACATCTTGAGGTCGTTTCACAGTCTACGACAAACATCATATGTCCTTCTGCCTTCGTATGCCTATGGCAGTGGGACAGGTATAATAGTCATAAGCAGGTAGGACTTACTTGTGAAGAATATCCCTGAGCCAGTTGCAATAGGTAAACCACAGGGTTTAAAGAACTTGCAGCCTGGAGTCTTGATATTCCACATCTCAGAAGAACACTCTGCCTCACCTCTAGGAGTCGAGTTGTCCTCTGAATGTGTTCACTTCAGCCCCTAATGGGATGAAAAGCATTTTCCTATACTAAAGTTAGGTCCTCCCCATCTTACATGCACATGCGGTCTCCTTTGTGGACACCTTTGCTGACATTCTGACACGCATGGTTTGTGGGATCCCGTTTTACCTGCCAAGGTGCAAGTAGATTTCATATAACTAAGAAGCACTCATCTTCTCCACAAGCCTTGTTTTGATAGCGACTTTTTAAATTCCTCTGCTTCTTTTTTTTTTCACAACGGGAATTACAGTTTAGGGGGTCACAGCCTTCAGCAATCAAGATTGCAATGCTTTGAAATCGTGGTTTCAGGGAAGTTAGATCCCCCTCCCCCGGCATTTTGGATGTGGGGGATGTTAACATTCAAGATCATGGCATTGGGAATTGCCTTCTGGATTAGAGTTACTAAAACTGATTTTATATTTTAAAAAAGAAAAAAATGGGGATATTTTTCCTTTTGGCATTAATCTTCCAGCCCCAGTTGCCAGCCAGGGATACTCAATGAACTTCTTCTGCCTTACTCCAGCTGCTTATATTTCTATCTTGACATCAGCATTGATGACTGTGAGGCAAATTCTTCCTACTTACAGGATACCTTGGGATGGCACCAGATTCACCTCACTGGAAAGAAGAGACTATTGTTCAGGATTGTCGGCACCTTAATAGTCATTGCGATAGAACATTTCAGTGTTAAATGGGACTTTTGAATGGTATTCTTAAAATCATTCATGTACCATCCCTACTGACTCAAGTTGCCTTTTCATTTGTCTTATTAACCACAGAAAATACCCAAGTATATTACTGGCTTCAAGCTGAAAACTCATGCTCATAGAATTCACAAAAATAGGGGTTTTATATATATATATATATATATATATATATATGTATGTATGTATGTATGTATGTATGTGTGTGTCTGCCTTGAGTTTATATGCTCTATTAGGGTCCAGGAGGCATTGAATCACCTCATATTGGAGTTAGAGGCTCCTTATATAAGTTCTGGGTACCAAACTATGGTCCTATATAAGAGCAGTAAATGCTCCTAATCATGTCTCCAGCCAAGATAATCTGCCAGCAGTTGCAGTATGAGTATACATTATTTAGATGGCATTACTGAGGCTGAGGAAGTGAAGATGTAGCCCGGGATGGACTTGAACTCATGACTGTCCTACCTCTGCCTCTTAAACATACACTACGCAGTATGTGCCACCACACTTATAAGTGAATCTCAAGGATTCTATCCATTATAGATATAGAAATATATATTTCATATTAAGCCAATGATCTGCTGCAATGTGGCAAATATAACTACAGTGACCCCCTACCTTCAGCCCTATGAAGCGAGAGATTTTCATTTTTTGTTTGTTGTTTGTTTGTTTTGAGGTAGGGTTGTGTTACATGGCCCCAGTTCTTTTTCTTTATCCTTTCCAATTCATCATATCACTAACTGGCGCATAGACCATTACAGTAAAGTTAGAAATGCACATGAGGACTGCACTTTTTCAGGTGAGGAAAGTAAGTTCTTTCACTGCTCTTAAACATTGTGTGTGTGTGTGTGTGTGTGTGTGTGTGTGTGTGTGTGTGTGTGT
>OU015752.1:36089454-36126081 GCA_907169655.1 Acomys percivali
TGTGTGTGTGTGTGTGTGTGTGTGTGTGTGTGTGTGTGTGTGTGTGTGTGTGTAATTCAGAAAAACAAAATAAACCCAATGACAATACTTGATGGAGAATAACCATCCCCAGAGCTTGTAGTCTTTACTGTCTGGTCCTTTATAGGAAGCATCCTTAGACTTCTGGCTCCATGTATGTATTGAATGAAAGAGAACAGCCATGTACGTAGGCTTAAGTGGTCTTTTGTGATGGTGCTTTCTGGCTGTATGACCCTTCCATCTGTGCAAACTCGAGCTCCTCCTTCCACTGTGAGCCACTGGCATCTGCAAAGAGGATGGTGTTCTTCGTCCTGTTGTTATTTCCATCTCCATAGCACAGATGTAGGTTAGACATCTTGAAATCAGGAGCTATTCATCAGCCAGTGGAGAATATTCATTGTTATTTGGGCTGTCAGTGTAATTAGCTCATCTTTTAGAAGCCTTTGCACCAAGGCTTGTTTGTTATTGGTGACTTTGCCTCATCACTAGCATTCACATGCATATTAGCGTTTCAAAGAGCATGTTGCTATTTTGATTTTTCTTGGAAGTTAAGTTAAAATATTCAATATCTTTTCCCAACCTTCTCACAGCCCTTGAAGACAAAGCCTTGTGGTCTGCACGCAGCTAATGGCCAATATTCCACAGGAGCCTTTGATAATGGCCTAGATAAGAGTGAAGAGCAGCCAAGCACAAAGTAGACTGTAATAAGGTCACTAAAGCTGTAAATTACTGGTTTTCATCCTTAGATATGCCTCACAGTGGCCTGAGAGAGTTTCGCTTCATTAAATGTGTGAAGTCGCAACTCCAGCTAAATCTCCCTAGAGATATTAAATGCTGAACATATGCAATTACACCAAATGATGCCTCCAACTTGAACAGCCCAAGCTTGTGTTTAAAACTGTTATCTCAATTTCTTTTCCATGTTCCCTCTGTCTTCACTGTCCCCTTCTCCTAACCCACCATGCCCTCCCTAATGAGCAACACTGAAAAGACCAGACAGGGCCCTGGCAAAGCTGGCTGGCTGGCTTTCCCCTCTTCAGTTCTCTGATGATTGCCACAGGCTTTCAGAATCAAACCTGCCTTTGCCATCCACAGCAGCCTTTCCTGGTTACATTTTAATTAATTCTGTGTGGTACAATGATGACAATTTGGCCCCAAATAAAAGAGAAGCAGAGTTAATGCTGTTATCATTAGAAAGAATTAATGTACAGAAGCAATTAGGACATTCTGGAAGTACTGTGGAGTGTGAAGGAGTTGGTGCCAAAAACTCATTTATCATATTACCAATTGTGACAACATGAGGCCCTTGGTGTGCTCTCTCCAGAGCCTCTTCCTTAATTGCATCTACTAGTGAGTTCTACTTAACGTCAGCGCAACCTGTGTTTTCATTATCACATGCTTGGTACTGAAATGAGACGCAAACTCCAGGGGGGCCAAAACCCTGGCTTTTCTGTATCACCTTGGACATGCATTTCTGTAGATCAGCCTTTTCTTAGTAATCATTTTATGATTCAGTACAGCTTCACCATGTTTTTGGAGCTTTTTTTTTTTTTCCAAAATGGAATGATGAAAATCTAAAAGTGCATGACATCTGCTTTTAGACATGATCTGCCCATTGTTGCTATTTTTTTTTGGGGGGGGGGTCCTGGCCTTGGCTGCTAGCCACACAGCCGGATAGCCTTGTTATAATTATACTTCCCTATTCAAAAGGCACTCCCTAGACTCTCGACATATCAGACACTGTCTTAGTCACTGTTCTATTGATGTGAAGAGACACCATGACCATCGCTTATAAGCGAAAGTATTCAACTAGGGGCTTGCTTACAGCTTCAGGGATCTAGTTCATTATCATCATGTCAGGGGATATGGCAGCATGCAGGCACTGGAGCAGTAGCTGAGACCTATATCCTGATCCTGTCAATATTTTCATGCATCAGATGTGGTCTTAAATGAGATTGGATATAATATGAACAAGTATAATTATGTCTCTGGTTTATAAGGGATTAATTTGAAAATGCCAGAACTCAAAAGGTACATTGGCTAGGCAGAGGGGGAAAAGGTAATAAGCTTGAGGCCATTCTGATCTATGGGAAGACTCTCTCTCAAAAAAATCAAAGCAGTAAGGAAAGGAAGGAAGGAACAGAAGAAAGTAATTAAAAAGGGAAGAAGGGGAGATAGAAGGAATGTGCTTGCTAGACTTAACCCTTCATCTCAGCTTAGCATAGCCATGCCCTCTAAAACACTAACTACTCACTCTTGAAGTCACAGGCTGACTATACTTAGGGACTAACTGCTCTTAAAAAGAATAAAAATTAAACATTCAAGGTGGGGTTTCATCTAGGCGAATATTGTCCTACAACATTGCTACCCTTAACCCTTCATCTCATCTTAGCTTAGCCATGCAATGCCCTCTAGCTCATCAGCTACTCATCCTTGAAGTTATAAGGCTGGCTCCGGGCTAGACACAGCTTCCTACCCTAAGGGAATAACTGCTCTGAGAAAAAATGAAAATTAAACATTCAAAGTGGATGTTCACCTAGATTGTATATTGTTCTACAACATTATAACACTTAAAGACCTTATGTCTAAGCCTTGCCTGATGGAGATCATCAATATCCCTGGTTAATATGCATTGCTCTTGGTTGTGAGCTTTAGATAAGAGGACTGAATGAGAGAGCAGACTGAGTCTTTCTTGATAAGACAGGGTTTTGGTTTGTGATAGACTGTCTTGGGATCTCTGATGTCTTTCAACTGAGTTTGATTTATATGGTCAGACTGCCCTTAGGGACACTGATTATACTATCACTATATACATACTTTGCATCTCATAAGCTCTTTAAAGAAAGAATAATTTCTCATTGACATAATTAGCAAATTCATAGAGAAAATACATCATTGGTTTTCCAGTTATTTTCATTCTAACTTTTAAGAATTAAAATGATGAAAATGTACGGTTTTTATTCTTTTTACAAAATGTATGTATATTCCGCATCATATATTTCTTTAAAAGGTATATCCAGATAAACAATGAACATAATTATAATGATATTGAGGAGGCGCAACCTCTCAAGTCATAGGATGGAGGGCTAAATGCAAAGTATTTACCTGCATTTCAGCTTTATATGAACAGCAAGCATTTAAATGGGTAAGAAGAATGTTTTCAACAGTGTGAGCTGCTTCTACCAAGAATATTTATTGTTCATCTGAAATTAAACTTTAACTGGACTCCTTGCCTTTTACATTTGCTAAATCTAGAACTTCTGTTCACAAGTCTCGATCACTAGCCCCATTAAATCCAAGATAATCTCAGCTGTCATTCTGACTACGAGACAGAATCTGCTCCCTTCTAAATTCAACTTCCTGGGATTCCACAGGGCATCCCAAAACTGCACAGCATAAATCTTCCAGACTCCACTGCTCCTTGCCTCTGCACCTTTGCTGTTTCCTTCTTTCCCTGTCTTAGGCAACTTGCCCCTATCTCACTGAGTAATGCATCCTGCATTTTAGCAGTTTCCATAAGCGTTCTCTCCGTACCTCCACTCCATCTGACAGTGTGTCCTCAGAAGGTGAAGGGGATCCTCATACTTTTGCATCCCCAAGGCTTTAATGATCATAGGAACTGTTGATCACTTATCTAGGTTATTAATAACTACCATTACAACTCATCTTTCAGCCTTATTATTCACCATCATTGATGACTAACAGTGTCACAAGAGCTTCCCTGAATGATTCCTTAGGCATCCCATCTCCTTTCCCAGGTACCTTAAACGTTGCCTTCTTTCTGCATTCCCAGACATGACCTGCTCATTTTAAACTTAGAGTGATTCTCTTGTTCATGCTATAATAAATAGATCCAACTCTATTTGTTATACTTCTAAGCAAATGCACTTCTCTGGTGGTACTCTCTTAATACTACAGCTTAATACTATCATGCCGATACTATGATATCCCCAGCATAGATGTTACTTCATTTGTGCTTACAGCTTGAAATTCTTCATCTTGCGTTGGACTATTAAAAAGACATTTCATAGACAATGTATCTGTAATAAACCATTGATCTTTTTTTTACCAAATATGTGCTTATTCTGAAACCAATGGCAATTCCATATTGCCACTGTTGGGATCAATTCACATAAAAATCTCCATGTCGTTACTCCATGCTTCTCACGGTTCAAATGTAATCAATCTTTCTTGCGCTTGAGTCTGATTTTTATGTGTAGACTGACTACACATTGCTACTTCTATTACCTCGTCCATGCAATAGATAACTATAATAGTTTCCAGATGATCCCTGACTATACTCGTGTTCTCTTATAAAAAATTCTCAACAAAGCAACTGTGGTGAAAAACTTATACTTGCAGATTTTGTCTGTCGTATCTTTCCAAAATAGTGCAGTGGCTTTTACTTATTTAGGGCAGAATCAAAATTACAAGAGGAAGTCTTTATGGACCGAGTCTTCTTATCTTTTCCTCTTCTCCTACTCAGTATTGGCCCAGTACACTCTTTCTGCATCCATTTGTCTTTCTGCCTTACATAGGATTCTGCCTTGGATCCTTTTACCAGTTTTTCTACTCTTTCCTTTCAGTGACTGTTTTCACTCTTTGATATCACAGATCTTCATCTTATTCTTTTAAACCTTCTAAGCATCAAGCCATCTTTCTGTAAATATCAATGAATGGTACCGTGTGTGTGTGTGTGTGTGTGTGTGTGTGTGTGTGTGTTTGTGAAAATGAACACTGAATACCATTATCAGTGATTCATTTCAAATTCCATTGTGTCCTGCAGTTGATGAGTGCTTCTGTGTACCTACCTTGCATTTAGTAGTTTCTTAGTATATAGGTGAAAATATGTTAATGACAATGTGTGTCTTTTAGAGACAAGGAATGGACTGAGGTGACAATATTGGTGTCTCAGAATTAAGCCATACATATAGAAACACTCTGATGAGGTAAATGTATTTTAATCTATGCTTTACAAGTGAGAAAAATAGAAGTTTAGAAATCTAAATTCTTTATAAAAGGCACACACTAAGTAGAAGATCTGGAATACAGATTCAGTTCCCTTTTACAACACTTTACTAGTTTAAAATGCTTTTGCAAGTGGGATATTACTTTCCAATTGTAAGGATATAAGAAACTATTGATTTTTGCATCTTCTCTAGCCTATAATCTGAGTTTTGCCCTTTACTTTCTATTTCAAATGTTGTTTCACACACTTATTTCAGATGTTATTATATAGGTAAAGATTTTCAGAAATTATTTAATAACAGTGATAGCAGAAAAACCTCTTATTAATTCAAGCAATTTATTCTATTTATGAAGATCTTTTAGTGTTCATTATTAGGTTCACAATGGATTTAAAATATGAATCCTCTGTATCACTGTAGAGATATCCTCAGAGCTTTGTCATTTCTGTTGAGAGCATTGAAATCTATCAACTATTTCAACCTATGATTTTAAATAATGCTGGAAGAATAAATAAGGAATAATTATGAACACCCATTTAGCCTTTTGGATAGCCATTTAGTTTGTAAGTTGTAGCCCCCTACAAATAACATTGACTCAGGACTTGTCTATTAACGTAGCTGGGATACTTCCATTTAGACAGTAAACAGTAATTCTCACATGGTGTATGCAGCAGCTTGCTCTGATGAGTTTTCAGTCCCCTCCCAATGTGAAACCAGAGCTCTGGTAACATGAAAGAAAGAGTGTTGTCTTCATGACTCATAGGACCCCACTCTCTATCTTCTGCTCTCCATTTCACATCATTTCTCTTAGTCACAAGAGCATTTTTCCTTTCTGAGATGACTGACAAGTGTTTCAAAGTGTCTTTGGTACAACTTGCAAAAAAGAAAAGCCCTCACTGTAGGAATTGATATTAGATGCAGTGGCAAGCATTAGTCAGTACATTGTAAACAGAATCACTCAGGCCATATTTACATAGGAGATTTTTTTTAAGGCCACGGCAGTGTCCTGCCATTCTACTTATTCTAACCTCTATTTCAAGAGTAGCATGCACACCCAGCATAGGACCAATCCCTTCTCCTAGCCTCAGAACACAGGCACGAGTGAGTTACCTTACGTCTAGGGAGGGTGGTGTCTGTCTTGGAAATGAGCTAAGTATACATTGAGAGTATAAAGGAAGGAAGCAAACAATTGAGATTGAGACACAGTAAAGTTTAAGACATTGTGACATTTCCCAAGAACTATCTCCTTTGGAGAGATTATGCATTTTACATTCCATTGCAATACAGTTCAATTGGCCAATAAAGTGACAGCAGAAAGGACTCGTGCCAAACCTAATGGAAACTTGATTGTTTCTTAGTCATGATCAGAATTGTGTGGCTGAAATGTGAGCTGCTTCAATCTGATTTTCCTGGATGAAGATGAGAAGGAATGGAAAGGCAGGTAAAGGCATGGGTAAGGCATACACAGGGTGAACCTTGGCAGTTTCAAGCCATTGATATTTGGGGTTGTACATTAGCATCATAGAAGCTGGCAGATATTCCTTTTTTCCCTTCCAGCATGATTTTCTTGTATTCTCCCCCAAATAAAACTAAAATGACCAAATTCTTAGAATACATATGGAACAAATGAATAATGGATAAAATTAACTATCTACAAATATAGTATAACTTAACTATCAATTACTAAATCAGGTACACAGGTATATATATATATATATATATATATATATATATATATATATATATATAATTTTTGCTAAGTTTATGTTGAAATAATACTGCCATTTACTCTGAAAAAATGATTAGGTAATGCTGACAATTAATAACAAACAGTGTTAGGAATAATTAATGTATATGAAGATATTTTCTAAACAAATTTTGTCATTTTGATAAAATGACCTATTTTTAACTTTTTCAAGACTAGTTATATAAATTTGTAGGCTATTTGACCTTGTAGTATAATGTATAAATGAGAGGCTCTTAAAGTGGAAAGCATTAACTTTATAGGCTTAATTAAAGATGCTACTACATATTTCTTTCTAAGCAAGAAGTATTCTTACTTTTTATTTTATTGTATTGCTATTTACCACTAATACTTTATTTTTATAGTACAGGCAGGTTTTGAAAAATGTTCTTATTTTATAAAATGGTAAAAATAAAGGCCACAAGGAATACGGTTTACTGTGACTGTATTTGGGCCTTTACAAGGCCTCCTTCATACTTGAATAATGTTAGTTCATGTGATACCATCAAATCAATTATTTTCTGAACAAATACATCAGAGCATAGGCTGCTTGGGATCTTACCTACTGACCACATGAGTTTTCAAATTGTGGAATTATTTTATAGCACCTCAAAGCTGTGGGTGTGATTTTTACCAGCAAACTTGTTCTGGTAGACCAAGTGCTTGTCAGTCTTTTTTAAAAATTAATTTATTCAGATTACAACTCAACTGTTATCCCATCACTTGTATCCTCCCATTCCTTCCTCCCTCCTGCTTTTGCCCTATTCCCCTCCCCTAGGTCTATGACCGAGGGGGACCTCCTCCTCCACTATATAGTCATAGGCTATCAAGTCTCACCTTGGTAGCCTGCTTATTCTTTCTTGAGTGACACCAGCCCTCTCCACCTAGGAGAGGTGGTCAAAGCTTAGTACAGGGCATCAGATTGTAAAACGACAGCAGTTTGAAACATATTGAATGCTATTGTAACCTAAACTTTTCTTTATCAGAGAAAATAGTGTGAAAGCACTAAGGTAGTGTGAACACTTGAAATCAGTGTGATTTCAAATAGTTGTTTTAATGAAGGAATTGAGAAAGACTTATATAATTTGAATCCTTTTTTATGACAACTTTCTTTTTTGATAATGTTTCTGAAACAGTATTATTTTCAAAACAAAAAGTCATTTTGTTTTATTGTGAACTTTTTGTCTCAAGATTCTCTTAGCATTTACAGACCCCAGGGATCCATTCACCCTTCTAACCTTGCTTGACTACTTTATGAATTACCAAACAATTAAAACAAAACAAAACGAAACAAAACAATAGTACCAAAATTATGCCATACTTTAACTCTTTCCCTTTTCCCATTTGTATATTGGGCATTCATTCTCCTTCCCATATACCGTTTAGATAATGTTTTTGTGATGACTTAACATTTTAATATCTTTTTTATTATCAGAAACATCAAATATCTTGTAGCCACAATTTGGCCTGAATATATCAGTCATTTATATTAAGGAAAATATTGTGAAATGATCCAACATATTTTGAGGAACGTGAACAGTGGTCCAGAGCTTTCACTAGTGGTGTACCATATCACAGGTAGTTAACTCACACTCTGGAGCCATATTACTCCAGAGAAAAGATGCAGGGTACCTAACATTTATTGTCTTTTCCTGATGACGATAAACCATAGGCTGAATGGAGCTCCTCCGAAGGGAATTTTCCTTGTCCTCAAATATGTAGACGTAGGGGCAGAGTGAGTCTGGGGTTAGACCAAAGGTCTCTTATGTTTTCTGTAGCTTAACTGAAATTTTCATGTGAAATCAAGTGGACTTGAAATAACTTTTTACCAATCCAAATTATTCCAGAGCCAGAGAGGACACTTTTGCCACTGAGACTCAACTTTTCACTTGACATACTGCTGGCGCACCAGTTGCTGCTCAGACTTGACAGGATCAGCTGCACAGTACAAAGTACAAAAAGCATTATTTCCCATGTTTTCGGTGAAATAGCCACATTAGTAACTATAATTTTCTTGTTTCTTCAGAATAAGCAGAGGTATGGGGTTATGTATATGCATGCCTCCACTACTGTGGCATCTGTATTTGAAGCAGCCCTGGTGGTACTTATGAATGCACAGGCTTACAAGTTCTTAGGTAGCAAAATTAACTTGTATGGTTAGTTTCCATACTCATTTTCATATTGTGTTTTTTTTTCATTATGCCTAAAGCAAGTTCTTTGACAAATTGTACAGAACACAATGTTTTGATTATATCCATGTTAATCTTTTTATTTATTATTAACACAACTATTCAGCTTACTTTGTTAATGATATCTGGGGACCATGATAATCGTCCTCATGCTAATTACCAAATCAAAGAAACATCATCACAATTACAACGCTAAAATTTAAACCTCCAACCCACTTCTCTCTCCTCTTTCCTGTCCTCTCTCCCATCTGTCTCTTCTCTCTCAGTCTCTCTGTATCTCTGTCTCTGCCTCTCTCTCCGCATCTGTGCTTGTGTTTGTGTGTGTGTGTGTGTGTGTGTGTGTGTGTGTGTCCTTTGGGTTTGCACATGTGAGTATGGGCACATGAATAGCACAGTACAAGTATGTGGGTCAATTCTTGCCTTTTACCTTGTCCGAAAAACAGCATTTTTCTTTTGTTCCCTGGTGCATACACCAGACTAGCTTGCCCACAAGCAACCTGTCTCTGTCTTCCATCTTCATCTCTCAGGAGGAACACTAAGATCACAGACATATATTACAGCATTCAATGTTTACATTGTTTCTGGGGTTCAAATTCAGGTCCTTATGCATGGCAAACACTTTGCCTACCTAGCCATCTCCTAAGCCCTAAAATGGTAGCCTCTTGTCCAAGACTTCTTATTTGTGGATGAAGTTGAAGATGAATTGCTAAAACTTATGTTTACAAAGCAGGGAAGAAACACTGAAAGGGAAGCTGTGATGAACCCTGGGTCATGGTTGTGAACATCAGCAGGGGTAACATTGTTGGAACAATTGTATCATAGGCAATTACATGATTTATTCATTTAACAGTTACGCCATAGTTGCCTTCAGACTACCAATAGATTAGGGTTGTCTGGGAAGGTATCTATTTATTACTAAAAGATTTACACTAAAATTACTGCACTCTGGGACTTTTGAAGTCTATGTTGAGGTCTCCTGGGAGCTAGAATATTAGTCATGAAGCTTTGACAGTTGATACCAAATGGTCAGCTACTCTAACATACATGCTCACAGAGTGTTAGCTTCTTCAACTATTTGCTTGGACTTTTAGGGTACTGCTATATCCTCTTTTATTTCCTAGATCTCTATGGTCAGTTGCCAGGATCTTTGCCCTGTAAAGTCTTAAGGGTTCTGCTTTCTAAAGAGGTTCCTGCTACTATATTATAACCCTTATGTAACTAAATTTAAATTTGTGGCTTTCTTATTGCTGTGACAGAATACAGTGACAGTTTAAGGGAAAGATTTTATTCACCTCCACAAACTAGTTCTAAAGATGTATATACCATATTGTCATGTTTATCACACTAATGATCCCCATTTCTAGGTCCCAACTTTCTGCATTAGTTAACTATCTTATTGCTATGACAGAGTGCCTGGCGAAACAACTTAGAGGAAGGAATATTTATTCCAGATTATATAGTTCAGGGACTACAGCCCATCTTGGCCATAGTGGGGGCACTGGCTTATGATTGCATTAGTGGGAATGTGAGCAAACTGAACACATCTCCACAGATCAGGAAATAGAAATCTGAGCCTAGAAACAAACACCAAGTTCTCATCTATAACCCTCAAGCTGTCCCTCTATGGTTCTGCATTGGCCAACTGATCACTACATCCAAATGTTTCTATACCCTCCCAAGCCTATGATACACGTAAGAAACAAAATTTTATCTTGAGAACCTGGAGAGGAACATTTTACATAAAAATCATATAGCATTATAAAAAACTGTTCAGTCCAGGGCATGCTACCTTAGCATAGTTCACTTTTTAATCTTTTAGGAGTTTCTTCAGTCATTATAATTTTTAGTGTTCATTATACACCTGGAACCCTTTAACAAACAAACAGAAAATACTCAAGAGGGATTTAAAAATTTAGGAGTGACTTTAGTGTTTTGTTTTTCCTTTTTCTAAGACAGTGATCAAGGACTTTAAAAGCTATTATGGATGTAGAAACAATCGCTCATTTGCTTAGTGCCTGATCTAAGTGCTTTGGTCCTTTTGAAAATGCTTACATCTCATTTCTATCCTGAAATACCCACAGTGATTTATGGAGCTGTTTCTTTGGTATTATGGCTTCTCTAAAAGGCAAAACAGGTGTTTGTGGGGGCTGAGAATGGGATGTTGTTGAGACACATCTATAAATGTTGTGGGGGAAAAAAAACTAGGAGTGTGATATCCATAGTCAAACCATATGCCTCCTGAATAGAATTTCTCATTGCTCTGGGGAAGGGACTCACTACCCCTTATATACCTGTGAAATCTACAGTGTGCTCAGTAACTCATCCTTTAATGTCCGCAATCATTTGCTAAGAGGCAAAGAACATTTTTACTTTCTTGAATATTTTGTTACAACTTTAAGTTATTTCTTAAAACGGACCTGCAACATTATTTCTTAGCACTACAGTATCAGTTTTAAAGTTACATCCTTCTGTTTGTATGTCATTATCAGCAACTGAAACTAAAGTCCATGATCCTACCCTTTCTCCTTCACCATTCCACAACAGAAACCATGTTGGAAATATACATACATGACGTGAGAGATGTATAATATGACCCACAAAAATGATGAAGCGCTAAAAATTAATGGCAGTATTACCTTATTTTGTGTATAAAATCTCTGATTAGAAACTCTTGGATCTGGGCCCTGGGGTCCTGCTCAAACTATGGCACCAGCCAAGGACAACATGTGCAGTAAACTTCGAACCTACCTAGATCTAGCCAATGGACAGGACATTCTCCACAGTTAAGTGGAGAGTGGGGTCTAACTTTCACACGAACTCTGGTGCCCCATATTTGGCCACGTCCCCTCGATGGGGAGGCCTGGTGGCACTCAGAGGAAGGATAGCAGGCTACCAAGAGGAGACTTGGTACCCTATGAGCATATACAGGGGGAGAAAGTACCCCTCAGTCACAGTCATAGGGTAGGGGAGTAAAGGGAAAATGGGAGGGAGGGAGGAATGGGAGGATACAAAGGATGGGATAACAATTGAGATGTAATATGAATAAATTAATAAAAAGAGAAATTGACTAGCAACATAATAAAAAGAAACTCTTACAGTTTCTTGAGAGGTGGGTCAATGATTAATAGCACTTGCTTTTCTAGCAAGTGTGTGAGTTCTGTTCCCAGCACCTACATGGCAACTCATACAATTTGTAATTTCAGTTCCAAAGCGTCTGGTACCATCTCCTTACCTCAAATGCTTGCAGTGCACACACATGCACAATAGATAAATAAATAAATAAATAAATAAATAAATAAATAAATAAATAAATAAATAAATAAATATTTTCGAAAAGATATAGTGCAACTGTTTATCTTTAACTAATTATATTTTCATTTATGCTTCCAACTTCCTTTATTGCTAATAATCAATTAGTCATACTGCTTTCGGATTCTTTTATAACATTAACAATTCTTTTGAATTATTTTGACAAAGCATTTGTTCCTACTGAAACTAAGTTGACTCAATGTGTTTATATGACACTTTTTTTTATTATAAAAGTTCGACATATAGGAGCTAGTTACCATTTACATTGATTGCAAAGCAGTAGGGTACCATATGTGTCTTCACACTATATTTGTTTCAGTTAACTCTGCACCTATCCCTTCATCTTCTACTTCACCCCACCCACATCAGTGCTTACACCTACCCATCTCCATCATCCATCTCTCTACTTTGCTATAACCCATGTTCAAACAACCCCCATCATTTCAGGTAGCTCTCTCATCCCACAGTATCCCCTTTCTAATTTCATGGTTTCTATAGGTACATCCAGTTAGAAACCTATAAATCTATAAGGTATCTACTTATGAGAGAGACCAAATGGTGCTTGTCATTCTGAGTCTGGGTGACCTCCATCAGTCTAACCTTTACAGTTCCATTAATTTATGTGTACATTTCACAATTTAATTTTTGTTTACAGTTGAATGCAACTCAGTATCCATCTATACTGTATTATCATTAGTCCTGTATCTGTTGGTGGACATCTAGGCTAACTCCATTCCTTAGCTATTGCCAAAAGAGTAAAAACAAACATAAATGAGCAAGTAAGATATAGAGTCCTTTGGATATCAGTCCAATCTTGGTATAGCTGTGTTACAGTAGTTCTACTTCTATCATTTTTTTTTTTTACTTCTATCATTTTTGAGAAAATGCCACCTGCTTTCCATGGTGGCTGCATTATCTACACCTCCACCAGCAGTCAACAAACATTCTTCTTTCCCCACATCCTCTCCAGAATTTGTTTTCTTTATGATAATCATTGTGCTTGGGTTTTATATGATATCTCAAAATAGATTTAATTTGCATTTCCTTTATTGATGTATAATAATGTTTAATATTATAAAATACTTATTAGCTATTTGCATTTCTTCTTTTGACCTATAGCCCATTTTTTGGGGGGGGTTAACTATTGTCTTATGGTGTGAAGAAATGCTGTTAGGCATAGCCAAGATGATATTCTATTTCCTAAACAATGGGGCTTATATAGACTTGAAATGCTGGTGCCTTCTATGTGAACTCCAGGAAGTTTCTTAGCTTCTCAGTGCCTGGTGTTATGGATTTGTTTCCTATCACATAAAGGTAGACTATTTCTAAGTGATGCTGTCCCAAAAATAAAATAAATTCTAAGAGGCCCTTCAGTCAACTAGTTGATAGTCTTTAAACATTGAAACTCAATTCCACTCAGTTTGGGGCAAAGGTATCCCAAAATACTGTTGCTTTTTATAACAGTCTAAGTGAATAATTTCATTTTGGCCAATAAGTATAGTAAGTTCTTTCAGCTTAACCCTGGCCTCACTGCTGGGACAGATTATTAAAGGTGAACAGTGTGCCCTATATTAGATGCATTGACTTTTTTTAGAAATCATTGGCATACATCAACCTCTAGGGAAATCTCACAGATGAGATTTGGCTGCACTGATGGCCCATCAGGGAAATACTTGTACATATTACACAGCAGGGATGAAAACCTCGGCCTATTCCAGATGTCAATGAAAGGCTTCTTCTTGAAAATATTTTGAGTGGATTATTTTTAGTATCCAGCCTCAGAACTGAGAGTTTGTTTGAACAGAGTGTCTCAGGCGTGGGACATGGAAAGAAAAAAGGGCTCATGGCTTATAATATCAAGAAGTAAGCCTCACATTTTGCACACAATAAATTCTCTTTTCCTCTCTGCAATGGTCCTGAATACAGAAAGTAAGAAAAATATGTCAAAATTATCACAGGAAACAAATTACCTCACAGATGAATATTCAGTAAAAATGGACAGTGAAATTAATTGTATTTTACCTGGTTTCTCTGGATAAAAAGTGATTATAAACTTTCCATTTCATATTGTTATCCCATATTTTAAATAATACAGAAGAACACATAATAGTACATAACAAAAGCAAAATGCTAGGCTTATTTCTGTTTTGATATATTATGATAAAAGGAGTCCTCATAAAATATTATAATAGACAACTTAGAAAGTGCCTATTAGATTTTTTTCTCTTTAACTCTAAGAAACCCAATCTAGGGATATGGGTACATCTTCAAAAGAACATAACATCCTCATTGCTTATTAATTATCAACTACTTCATATTGTATTTGAGTTCTAAAACAATAATTCCAATTAACATATTGCATTCATTTTAATAGGAGCCTCTTTGTACGTGCATTTTACTAATAGAACCAACTTGATTATTATTTTGTTTGTGTATTGTATTTATTTCCATATAGGCAGGATTCCTGTGAAGCTTCTCATTTTTGCCTGTTGTGTAATTGGTGATTTACACAACATTGTAGTGCAGGTCAGACACACCTATCTTAGGGTGTAATTTTCATAGTGTGAAAAGTAAGCTCTGGTCTTGGAAAGACTTGTTTGTTTTGCCATAAAACCCACTGATAAACCATTTTCTCTTGACACTTCAAATTTGGCCTTATATTTTAAAGTTCTTTTTTAATCTCCTGAATCTCCAATAACATTTTCAAAGGTCAAACAGTTACATTCTTGTTATAATTTCCTATGTCATATTAGTACCTAACAAGCAATGGGAAAATAATACTTTTGTAATACCAGAAGCTGACAGAAAGACTATGGCTTCAGTCTGAAAACTAATATAGTAGAATCAGAAATGCACATACACTCTGTGAATTTATTTTTGACATTTAACCGAACTGGCATCATTTTTGACACATCTATCAATGATAGGAGTCACAGACATTTATCTGTCCAGTGGCAACGCAATCACCACTAGCTCATTGAGGCCAGTTTTCAAAGGTTAAGCATAAGAATTTAATCCCCATAACTAGCTTAGATTTTTGGATACTGGAACATTTTGGGCAGTAATTAAAGTAAAAAGGTTGCTTCCCAATGAATATGGCAACTTATGCCCATAACCATAGCATACAAAAAGTTGAAGCAGAAAAGATTGACAAAGTAAAGCTTATGCTATTTCACTCCTATGTTTCATGAAATATTTTAATACTTTACAATATTCTTCACATCCTTACAATTTGTACAAAACATTGACTGCCTTCTGGAAAGGTGATGGGCCACAGAAAAGGGCCTGACCAAGGAATGGCCTTCAGAACATGGATAGCAGAGCAGTGCTTCTAAAGTAGCAGAAGGACACGTTCTATACAAGAAATGGAGTATATAGGACAGGACGCAGGTAAGGTAGGTAAAAGTCAAAATGCAATGGCATGTGGGATGCTGGGTCCTGGAGATCATGTAGTGCAATGGTACCATCAAACTCTTGCTGAGATCACCCACACTGCCCCAGGTGAAGTCTTTGTTTCCAAATATTGTCTTCCCTAATATTAATCCATCCATCAGGATGAAGTTGATTTCTGAATTGCAAACCTGTTCAGATCACTTCGTACCTTTCTTCAGTTCCCCTTCCCACAGCCCCAGGAGAAAAATCCAGACCTCCTGAGCTCAGGCCACAGGGCCACAGATGACCTGGCACTTGATTGCTTCCACATCTCCCTTCATTTATCCTCACTGAATTCTGTCAGCCTCTTGAGGTTTCTTAAATATCTTGTGCTTCTCCCTTTTCAGTAAAGCTGGCTCTGAGCACTTAGGTTGCTGGATTCCATTTCATCTAGCTCCTTGTCTCCCAAAGGTACCCCTAGATCAGCTCCCCTTAGCATGTCTACTCCTGCAGCGACTCATTTAGATGCTTTTACTCTGCTGCTTCAGAAGCCAGGGCTTCCCTCCATTTTGATAATGACACTGGTTTCATTTATCTTTTCCATTTATTTATTTAATCACTTTACAGCCTGGGCCCGGCCCACTCTCTCCTCTCCTCCCAGTCTCATCCCCTCACCCCCTCCTTTCCATTCCCAGATCTCCCTCCTAGAGAAGGCGAGCCCCCCCAAATAATTCAAATTCATCCTGACACCTGAAGTTATAGCAGGATTAAGCACACCCTCTCCCTCTGGGGAGTGACAAGGCAGCATAGCTAGGGGGGAAGGGACCCAGTGGGAGGCAACAGAGTCAGCCCCTACTCCCATTGTTAGGGGACCCACATGGTGACCAAGCTGCACATCTGCTACATATGTTTAGGGTATCTGGGTTCAGCCATGCATGCTCTTTGGTTGGTGGCTCAGTCTCCATGGGCCCCATGGTCTCAGGGTAGTTTATTTTGTAGTTTTTTCTCATGGCATCCTACTATCTTTCCTCCCACTCATCCATAGCACTCCCTGAGCTCAGGCCAGCCCACTGCTTAGCTGCGGATCTCTGCATCTGTCTCCATCAGCTGACAGACAGAGCTTTTCAGAAGACAGTTATGCTAAACTCTCATCTGCAAGCATAGCAGAGAATCATTAACAGGTGACACTCGATTTAAATTGACTACTTATTCACTGTGTCTTCCATAATAGACACTGGACTCCAGGCATGCAGGGGTTTTCACATTTCTTTTTATTTAGAAGAACTACAAAGGAAGTTCAAGTATCTGTTCAGTCAATAGATGCATCGAGCAATGTGGTGTGTTAAGTTGGACTGCAGTTTAGAAAACTGAATCAGGCATCAGTGAAGATGGGTCAGGAGAGAAGGGGAAATACTGACCGTAGGAACCAGGATGAAGTGAGGGAGACAGGATCACAAGTATTTTGTTTTGGCCAGTAATCGCTTGTGTCCCCATGAAAATTCCCCTGAATGAGTTAGGGTGTGCACTCATGAGTGTGTACCTGTGTGTGTGCATGCATGCGCACATGCGTGTGGTGTGTGTGTGTGTGTGTGTGTACACATGTACATGCAGGTGTATAAGTTTGCATGTTAGAGGCAGAAGCAGAGGGAGCACATTTCGACCTCAGGGGCCATTTCTTAGGATTCGAGCACCTTCTCTATCAAATGACACTTTCTGACTGGTCTGGAACTCACCGGTTCTGCTAGCCTGGCCGGCCTCAGGACCCAGCTATATCCACCAGGACTCTTGCTTCCAGTGTTAGATACCCAAAAATAAGCCTTTAGAAATACAGTTTGAGTCATGAGTTCTCGGGCTGAAAGCACTTTAGCAATCTCCTTTGATCTGTAGCTGAGTTCAAACATTCAATTCTGGCCAAAATGTTAAGTCCTGTCTTTCTTCCCAGTCTCTGGCTTAAGTAGAGCTCAATTGTAGAACACTTTCACAGTGTGCATGAGGTTTGATCCCAAGTACTATAAAATACTAAAAATAACACAACCAAGCTATGATCCCTGATATGTCTCTGGTAGACGAATCACAGTGAGTAATACAAATACCCGCTTTCTGCTTTCCTGGAACTATTCCTTTTACTAGAAGCAGTTTCTTCTGATTTGAATGAATTCCTATTTCAACCCAGATCAAAGTATGTTTCAGCGGTTCAAGGATTACAAGTAGAACATTATGATAGGCAGATTTGGGCCAAGGGGTCCCGCTCAAACTAAGGCACCAGCCAAGGACAATACAGGTGGTAAAATTTAAACCCCTACCCTGATCTAGCCCATGGACAGGACAGTCTCCACACTTGAGTGGAGAGAGGGATATGACTTTCTCATGTACTCTTGTGCCTCACATTTGACTATGTCCCCTGGAGGGGGAGACCTAGTGGCATTCAGAGGAAGGACAGCAGGTCACCAAGAAGAGACTTGATACCCTATGAGCATATACAGGGGGAGGTAATCCCTCTCAGGAACAGTCATAGGGGAGGGGAATAAGGGGAAAATGGGAGGGAGGGGAGAATGGGAGGATACAAGGGATGGGATAACCATAGAGATGTAACAAGAATAAATTAATTAAAAAAAAGGATTAGTAGTTTTTTTATTGTAGTTATTTTATCTCAAAGCATGTATGATTATGTAAATGCTCATATATGATCATACATGCTAATACATGTTTATACAATTACTAGGCACTATGAGCTACAGTACATTAATATGACATGCAGAGTAACCCTTTCTGTGTGAATGGATTAAGTAAATTAGTTTATTTTGGATAAGCTGCACAAAGGCTCACATGCTCACTAAACTGGAATTAATGTTAAGCTTCATGGTCCATAAGGTGTCAGGTATTAGAGTCAACAGTGATCAGGAGAAGCATGGGACTCTCCTCAAGCAGATTACATTTGGCTGATAGAAGAAGGCTAAGATGGGACAGTTAACATACACCTGTAATCCCACTTATGTGGGATGCTGCTTCAGAAGATTTCAAGCTCAAGGTCTTTCTTTGCTGCAGAGTGAGATCAAGGCCAGCCTACTTAACTCAGCAAGACCCTGTGTCAAAATAAAGGTTTAAGATGGCTGGGAGTGGCTTAGTAACTTAGTAGTAAATATCTCACCTAGCATGTGCTAGGCTTTCAAAGGCAGATTAGCTGAAAAAAAGTCATCTAATTAAACTACTTCCATTTCAAGTAGGTTGAGAAAGAACTACATTTGTGTAACATCTCCTTTATATGGAAACTGAATATTGCTCATATACATTGTGTTCCAAGGTTATAATCCATGCTGTCCAGGAAAACAGATTAAGTAGCTTGCCCTCAAGGTAAATGCAGAACATACTATACATGTGTATTTCTTGTGTTACTCCTGGAAGTTTGCTCAGAATCTGAACCCTGTAGAATATCAGTTTTTTTTCCAGGCTGTTTAAATTAAAACATTGCCTGGTTTTCTTTCTACAGCCAGCTGATAGACACTTAAAACATCACACATGCACACACACACACACACACACACACACACACACACACACACTGGAGTTTCAATGATCCTGCAGGAAAATAAATAGAACTGGATCCAGATCAACATGCTAAGCACAATCTTGGGCAGTCTCTTGCTTTCCTGTCTCTGAATATGACCTAGCACCACTAACAATCAGGTGAAACTTATTGATATATATTAGCTTAACACACTAGGAGCTTCCATAAATTCAAACTAAGGATGTTCTCAGATACTATGTGAGGCCTATTACAGGCATACAACCTTTTGAGATCTCTTACTTTGCTATAACCCATCTGCCTGGTGTTTCTGCCAATATAATTGAAATTTTCTTTTATATATGACTTTCCTTTGTTGTGTAATTCTAAAATCTTCACCTCCTCCACACTGGAACATGTATTGGGCACAAAATATTTTTGTGTTCTTGGGTCACATATTCTCACTGAATTGAGAGGTGTGTTTTGAATCAGCACTAGATTAAAATCAAGGAAGACTATATTTGTGGGAAGGGAGCTAGTAGGAGTAAAGGGAAGGTACAAAGGAGGGTACTATATGGATTCCATGTGCTCAAAGTTCATGACACATAGTACGAAAATATAATGAAGTGCTAGAGACGTGGCTCAGCAGTTAAGAGTAATTATTGCTTCTGGAGAGAATTAAGTTTTGGTTCCAAACACCCACATGACAGCTAACATCCATCTGTAACTCCAGTTCAGGGGAATCTATTGTCCCCTTCTCTGTTACATTTGAACTTGCACCTACATGGTGTACCTAAACACATGTGCACACAGATGCTAAAGCAATCTTTTTTTTAAAAAAAAATCATAACGAGAGACCTTTCCCTTGTTTCATGCTAGAACCTGCCACTATACCCCTCAAACCTCAGAGTGCTGTCCCAAGCCAGGACCCTCCCTCAACCTCTCACTCCAGCACCACAACTGAACATCAATCCATAACTGCCATGAGCATCACACCCTCCTCACAGAGGCACAGGAACAACTACCGGGAATCTTGGAGGTTGCATGTACCAGTTCAACAGGAAGACTATGTCTATCTGTCCACTTATTCCTATGTCAACTTAGATGGTGTGGCTTCAGAGAACTTTGCCAAATAATGCCTTAACTAGTCAGATTAGGAAAGATAAAATGCCGGGAAACAGATGCAGCTGCAGCACCAATGATGTGGACACTTCACCCCACAGGATATAAATAAAAAGAGGCAATGATGATAGGGAAAGGATGCTGAATGCAATGAGCTGGGCACTGCACTTGGAAAAGAGCATGGATCAGCCACATCTAAATTGCTCAAACTGGACCCTGACAAAAATGACCCCATTTATGGGACTTCACTGAGAATCATTGCTTGAATAACCAATGAAATGGATGACCCCATAGCCAATTCATGTAACATGAGAGTCCCTAAGTCTGGCATAGTAAAATTTCTCTTTGACAAGCATTACCAAGGACACACTGATAATACGGGCTAAGCTGACTTCTCTAAAGCCACAGAATGGTTGCATTGGCCACTGAATCAGTCATGCATGTTGATGCTGCCATTACCTTTTCTGTCAGTCGAACCACAACATCATCTTAAGTTCTGTAGTTCATCCTATTCATTCAACTAAATAAAATTTGGTACCCTTCCCAAAATAAAAGGTTATGACAAAACCTATTGACTTGTACAGTGCCTGAATACTAATTTTTAAAGTGCACATTAAAAGTCACTGCTCTATGAGAACATTGTTTAAAGTGTCTTTTAGTAAAACTTATTCTATGTATGAAGAATACATTGTGATGGTCAAAGATTATATTTGGCAACCTATTATCTGAAACTTGGCTTTCCAAATCTACTCAGAATTAAATCCTTGGACAAGTCCATTAGAATATTTCACTTGCAGATACTGGAAAATTAGCTCACTTGGGAGAACTTCCTTCTGCTGGTGATGCTGCTGCTGCTGCTCAAAGTCTAGGTTGAATTCTAGTCTCTACTGTATCAGCCCAGATTCTTTTTGATCTAGGAACTAATGAACACCTTATAAATCTACTGACAGCAGTTCATGAGCTAGAAAAGTATATATCCTCATTTGGTGTTATCTCTGAATTATTTCCCAGCCTCATAGCCAATGAGAGCAGCAACATTCCATATATTGCATTATTAGAGATGAATGTTTTACATTGACATCATTAGAGCATATCCTAACCCAATGAATAATCCTAAAAAGAAGAGATACCAAGTGTGCAAAATGATGAAGAAAAGGATGTAAAGACAGGGGAGCTGACAATCACCCACAAGGCACTTAGAGGACTCTGGATAACCAACACTGTAGCAACTCTATCCCATGATCCTGGCTTCCATAAAGATGAGAAAATATATTTCTATATTTTAAGTTGTGCAGTCCATGGCATCAATAAAGTCAGGCCAGGCAAAACTACTAAAAGTTTGCTCTAAAAACTGTGGTAATAAATAACCTGATGGGATCCTCCATAACATTCTCTTATTATAGAATTCTTTTTCCTATAAATCTATCATCTGAGATTGTCTTGGTTACATTTCTATTGCTGTGATGAACTACCATGACTGAGCTAACTTTTAGAAGAAAGGTCAGTTTACGGCTTACAGTTCTAGAAGGTTAGACTTGTAACCTCATGGCGGGGAAGAGGGCAGCAGTAGGCAGTCAGGGCACTAGAGAGGTGACCTAAAGCTTACATCTTGATCCATGAGCATGATGCATAATGGGCTAACTCGGAATGGAGTGGGCTTTTGAAACCTAAAAGCCTACTCCTAGTGACACATCTCCCCCACCTCTTAATTGCTCCAAACACTTCCACCAACTTTGGACCATGCATTCAGATATATGGGCCTATGAGGTATCTAGCTTTAGACCACCACAGAGACAACCATTTTTCAGTCCTTAGTTGAGTAGCATTGGATGACTCAGTAGGAAAAGGCCATAGCTTATGTAGTCACAGCCTATCCTTTATATAATGAAATGGAAACGTTTTTAAAAATGTTATGTAGAGAGATGTTTTATAAGGCTTATTATAAATTACAAAGTTTCACATTCCATCTGTCTTAGTTATGGTTATCATTGTTGTGAGAAAAAAATGCCATGACCAAAGCAACTTGGGGAGGAAAGGTTTTGTTTGGCTTACATTTCTACATCATTGTTCATCATTGAAGAAAGTCAGGACAGAAACTCAGAGCAGGAACATGGAGCCAGAAGCTGATGCAGAGGCCACGGAGGAGTCCTCCTTACTGGCTTACCCCTTGAAGTTTGCTCAGGTTGCTTTTTAACAGAACTTAGGACCACCAGCTCAGCAGTATTGCATCAATAGTTAATTAGTAAAATTCCCTACAAGCTAGATCTTACAGAGGCATTTTCTCAACTGAGAGTCCCTCCTCTCCATTACTCTAGTTTGTGTCAAGTCAACAAATCTTCCTTTCAGACATACCAAGGAATGACAGTTCCCTGCATGATGGTTAGAACTACCATGGAAGACACAACTTTTAAAGTCTTTGTTTTAGTCAAGCACTATAAAGGAACAATACTAAAAGTGCGTGTATGTGCAAATACAACATTTATATTATACATATATTTATTACATCATATATATCAAAATTTATGAAGTAAACTTTAAAATAGTAATGACATCCAAATCATACCTGAGATGTAGAGAAGCAGGTACTCAGCTCCAGCTGGATGCCTCAGTGGTTGTAGCAGTCCCGGAATAGCTATCTCCCAGCAGAGAAAGATAAACTGAAGTTATTCCTCCATCCACAAGGCAGGAAGCCTCCATACTCTCAAGCCAAGAACCAGGAAAGTTCCTAGAGAGCTTCTGGTCTCTATTCCACTTTCAATCTGGGCTGTTACCAGAAGGTGCCACCCACATGGGGGTGGGCCTTCCCACATCAGTCAATGCAGTTACGGCAGGTGAGGCTCCCTACTCAGGTGTCTTTAATTGATGGCAACTTGACATTAAAATGCCCTTGAACAAGAGACACTTAAATTCTCCTCTACCTGCAGGATTGTCGTTCCTAAGACCATGGCAGAGTCAGTTCACTTCAAAGTGTCTACTATGAGTACAAGGGTTATCCTCATCGCATTCACTATGCTCCCCAAGTGTTCAGTAAATCCTCAGTAATATATCTCAAGTGACAGAATAGCATGAACATTTTTCTTATTGTTTTCATGAGGAAGTGCCTGTTGAATGTTTCTTCTAGAAGAGACATGACTTAGGTTTATGTGTGTGTGTGTGTGTGTGTGTGTGTGTGTGTGTGTGTGTGTATGCATGTGCATGATGCATGGCAGTTGACAGGGGTAGGCATTAAAGAAAATGGGTATTACCTTCTAACTGGGTTTCCTTGAAAACCAACAACCAAGTCAGAAGCATAGCTGTCATTAGTTCTGCCACCAGAATTCCTGGAGCATTAGAGCCTGAAGTGCTCCAGGAATTCACACAGTGCCACATCTTGTGAATCTCATAGGATCTGCCCAATCTAAATGTTGGTACTGCAGTCTTTAGCAACACATGTTCTCTATTTAGATAATAGAGCTTGGAAGATTGAGTTCAGCTTATCCTATGATTAGGCTGCAGATTGTTATCATAGTTTGGGGCTGTGTTAGCCTTTAATAATGGCAAAAAAGTCTCTGATGGTTTCCTGATTGAGTCTGGTTTTAGCTAAAGATGTCAAAATTTTAACATGTGGTTTCTCTTCTTACATGTAGATAAAAGTATTTTTTGCCTTTTGTTCTGTGTTTCATGCAATCATCTATAGCAGCAACTTCTTGATATGTTGGTGGCTTGATCTTTAATAGAAGCTTCTTGCCAAGCAATGGTACAGAAGTAATGATACTACTAAGTGTTTGATATATGCCTTGGATTTTCTAATCAAGATTCATTTACTAAAGACATCTAAGATTTAGGTCGTTCAAAACCAAGCAAGTGAGACAATCAGTATCTAATTCTCTGACTACCTATTTGTTTTAGTTATGTACTGTGTGTGTGTATGTGTGTGTGAGAGAGAGAGACAGAGAGAGAGAGAAAGAGAGAGAGACAGAGAGAGAGACACGGAGAGACAGAGACAGAGACACAGAGAGACAGAGACAGAAACAGAGACAGAGACACAGAGACAGAGACAAAGAGACAGAGACAGAGACAGAGAGACACAGAGAGACAGAGAGAGATTTCAAGAAACTGAAACCTTAATTATTTTAAGCCGAAGGAGTTCCAACATGGAACTATGTGCTTCTGAGATCTTTTCTGAAGAGGGCGCCCCAAAGGTAATTAACAAACCAGAGAACAGTAGGGACCACGGCCTGTGCCACAGTCCATTTTCTACAAGTGATGCCAGAGTGCAGTTCCTCAAAAATAATATAACTGTCCCTATGACAAAGTATAAATAATTTACTCAACTTTCTTTTTTCCAGGAATAAAGAACAAAACCCTGACTATGTGCTTTTAAAGCCCTCTTCATTGCCTTAAGGTGTGCTTTTAGTTTTCTGGGTATTGGTGTTTTTTTTTCCTATCACCCTTTTCCCATCGAGCTCCCAGGGGCACAGCTTGTAATCATCTATCTTGCTTAGCGTTCATTCCTTTTTTGCCTTCTTTTCAGCCATTTGATAGCTCAAACTTCCTTTTCTTCGTTTCCTCCTGCTAGGCTCTATGATAAGGTTGTGGGTCTGTGTAATTAGAAGTAATGTCAGATTTTATAGGTTGAAATGAAGTGAAAACCATTTGCCTGCTGTCTGGGTGTTTCCTGTGGAGGGAAATGTCAGGGCTCCTGCTTCGGTGGCAATGCTCCCTGTCTATTAATGAGCTTTGAGGATGCTGAAGGCAGTTAGTTGGGTAAGCAACATTGGACAATCGCCTACTTACCTGACTGTGATCAGAATTTTAATGTTGTTTTTAGTGTTAGATTTCAGTATTCATAGTTTGTTCTCTAGACTGAAGATGATCATTTTAGAACAATTTCTATATTTAATTTTATTGCTTGCCTAATTCACTATGGTCATTTGATTTGTGCTGTTATTTATTTTTTTGGTGGGGGGGGAGTATATTTTCTCTGGTTATTTATAAATGTTTATATTTATCATTAGTGTTGTAAAATTCCACTATAACATATCTATATGGGAATTCCTTTTCATTTATAAAACTTGATAAGTGTCTTGATTGTTGAGTGTGTGGATATGTAGGATTATATGCCATTTTAATTAATATGAAATTATATTTATCAATTATATATAAAACTAATGAGGCTTGTCCATTCTTTTTATCTGGGATTCTATCTACATGAATATGTGAATTTTCAATCTATCACATGTATTCTAAATATATGTACCTCATACTTAAAATTTTATTTTAATATGATGTGTGTTATTTTATTGGCATTTACTCCAAGCTTGTCAAATCTTATTGTTAATTTCCCATTACTTCTTTTTATGGAACAACTATAGTTTGCCTTTATATGCCTATATTTGTTGTAATTCTACTAATGTTTGACTATTTCTTAATTTAGACCTCTTGTTGGCTGCATCATGCATTTGTGTGTGTGTGTGTGTGTGTGTGTGTGTGTGTGTGTGTATGTTTTACATGTTGATAACATCCATATTTCTTTAGCTTTGGCCAATTATTTGAAATTCTTGGTATCTAAACATGGCATATCTTGGTTCAACTGACTTTCTTTCATTACGTCAACTCCTGAAACTTTTTGTTTTCTTTTTCCATGTAATTTTATTGTTGTAGTTTCATCCATGCCACCTTAATTTAGGAAGATTTCCTTGGGACTTTTAGTTCCTCTGGTGACTGATTACAGAGCCCTCTAACAGAAGCACTATAAAAGTGTTGGTGGTCCCATTCCTATTGTATGTGGTCTACACATTTTGTGTGAGCAGCAGTTTCCTCTCATAGGAAGTTATTGCCAGTATATACGACCCAAGTCACCCGACCTTGTAGAAGTCTAGCTACCCCTGTGAGGTAGCCTGATCATCTTTGAAAAACTAAGAGTTGGTTTTTTTTGGCAGGGGGGCTTGTATTTCTGATACTGCTTTGAAGATTTTTAAAGTCTAAAATAGATTTGATTTTTTGAAATGGAATAATTCCACAGACCATACAGTGACCTATGTGCTAGAAGCAAAATTGCATAGTAAATTATTTAGATCTAGTGATAATATTCATGTTGAAATAGAAGGTTTAGAGTTGTTTCAAAATTCACTCACAGGCTGGAATGGTAGTTCAGATGGTTAAAAGCCTTGATAATTCCCAGACGATCCAAGTTCAGTTCCTAGTACATATGTCAGATATCTCACTAGTACCTATAACTCAAGTTTGAAAGAATTTGATGTCCTCTTCTGGCTTCCACAGGTACCTGATCTCATGTGACAGACACACAGATACAGACACATATACATTAAATGCACTTTTAGAAGTCTTACTCTGAGTTCAAGGCTGGTTGCCATTTTCTTTCCTAATAAGACTTAGTGTTCCTAGATTTATGTTGAGGTCTTTTATCCACTTGGACTTGAGTTTTGTGCAGGGTGATGATTATGGATATATTTGCATTTTCTACATTTAGACATCTAGTTGGACCAGCATCATTTATTGAAAATGCTTCCTCTTTTCCATTGTATGGTTTGGGTTCTTTTTCAAAAATTAAGTGCTCATAGGTGTGTGGGTTCATTTATGGGTCTTTGATTCTATTCAACTAATCAACAAGTCTGATTCTATGCCAATATCATGCAGTTTTTATTAATATTTTTCTGTAGTACCACTAGAAGTCAGGGGTAGAGATACCTCTAGAAGTTCATTTATTATATATGATTGTTTTAGCTATTCTAGGATTTTTGCTTTTCCAAATGAAGTTGAGAATTGTTCTTTCAAGGTCTTTGAAGAATTGTTTTGGTATTTTGATGGGAATTGCATTGAATTTGTAGATTGCTGTTGGTAAGATGGCCATTTTTACTACGTCATCCTTACTGATCCGTGAGCATGGGAGATCTTTCCGTTTTCTCAATTTTTCTTCAATTTATTTTTTTTTTCAGCAACCATCATGAAGAGTGTTGTTTCCATGATGTCTTTCTCAGCCTATTTATCATTTGTATATGAGAAAGCTATTTTCTTTAATTTATTGTGTATCCAGCCACTTTGCTGAAAGTGTTTATCAGCTGTAGGAGTTCTCTGGTAGAATTGTGGGGGTCACTTATATATACTATCATATCATCTATGAATAAGCATACTTTAACTTCTTCCTTTCCCATTTGTGTTCCCTTAATTTCTTTTAGTTGTCTTAATTCTCTAACTGGAACTTCAAATACTATATTGAAGAGATATGAAGAGAGTGGGTAGCCTTGTCCCAATTTTAGTGGAATTTCTTTGTGTTTCTCTCGATTTCATTTGATGTTGGCTATAGGATTGCTATATATAGCCTTTATTATGTTTAGGTATGGGCCTTGTGTCCCTGATCTCTCTCAGACATTTATCATGAAGGGGTCTTGGATTTTGTCAACGACCTTTTTTGCATCTATGAGATGATCATGTGATTTTTTTCTTTCAGTTTTTTATATGGTGGATTGCACTGATGGATTCTCATATGTTAAACCATACCTGCATTCCTGGGATGACGCCTACCTAATCATGATGGATGACATGTTCTTGGATTTGGTTTGTATTTTATTGAATATTTTTGCATCAATGTTCATAAGGGAGAGTGGTCTGATAATTTATTTCTTCATTGAGAACTCTGCTATGTTTACTGACAGCAGCCTAACTGAAATGTTTTCTGAGAGGACTACCCAGCTGCTGATTGAATCAGATGCTGAGACTGACAGCCAAGCATTAGCCAGATCTGAGCGAGTCCTGTGGAAGAGTTGGAGGGAAAGATAGAAGGACTTGGAGGAGAAAGTCTCAAGAAGACCAACAGAATCAACTAACCTAGACCCATAGGGGCTTACCAAGATGGAAGCACCAACCAAAAAGCATGCATGGTCTGGACCTAGGATCCTTACACATACATATTACATCCCAATTGTTATTCTCTTCCTCTTATCTTCCCTTTCCCACCCTCCCTCTCCTTTCTGCTCTGTTCCTCTCCCCTAGACCTCTGAAGGTGTGGGGGAGGGAGCATCCCCCACCATCTGACTTCAGCCTATCACGTCTTATCAAGATAGCCTGCACCCCCTTCCTCTGTGTGCCTTCAAGGCTGCCCCCAGCAAGGGGCAGTAATCAAATTACAGGAACCAGAGTTCTTGTTAGGGGCAGTCCCCACTCTCCTAGATCTGCCAATGTGGCGAATGAGCTGTCCATCAGCTACTTATGAACAGGTAGTCTAGGTTCTTTGCATGCATTGTCCTTGGTTGGTACATCAGACATCAGTTTGTGCAGGGTCCCAGGGTTGAGATCCACTGTGCTTTATGGTCTCCTTGTGGAGCTCCGGACCCCGCACTCCCAGTTCCTTCTATCCAACTCTTCCATGCAATTCTCAGCTTTTCACCCAGAACTCAAGAAATTAAATACCACCAAACTAAATAACCCAATTAAATAATTGGATACAGAGCTAAACAGAATTCTCAATAGAGGACTATCGAACAGCCAAGGAACAAATAATGTTTACCTTCTTTGGTCATCAGAAAAATACAAATCAAAATGACTCTGAGATTCCATCTTACACCTATCAGAATGGCAATATCAAAAACCCAAGTGGCAAAACATGCTGGCAGAATGTGGAGAAAGGAGAACACGGCTCCATTGTTGGTAGGAGTGCAAAATTGTACAACCATTTTAGAAATCAATCTGGTACTTTCTCAGAAAATTAGGAATAGTGCTAACTCAAGATCCAGATATACCACTCCTGGGCATATACCTGAAAGATGTTCCACCATACAACAAGGACATTTGTTCAAGTATGTTCATAGCAATTTTATTCATAATAGCCAGAATCTGCAAACAACCAAGATGTCCTTCAACCAAAGAATGAATAAAGAAACTGTGGTACATTGTTACAATGGAATATCACTCAGCTATTAAAAACAAGAAAATCCTGATATTTGCAGGCAAATGGATGGAACTAGAAAAGATCATCCTAAGTGAGGTAACCCAGATCCAGAAAGACAGAGATGGTATATACTCACTTACATGTGGATATTAGCCCAACATAGATGTTCCCTGAGAGACTCCACTCAGTGGGAGATCGGGATAGACATTGGGGCTCACACCCCTTACCACCTTTACCCTTCTCTTCCACTTTCCCTCCACTTACTTCTCCCTGCTTCCCTTTCTCTTCTATTCCTATCCTCCCTTATCCTCCACTTCTTCCTCCTTTCCCTTGTCCTCTCCTCTCTTCCCCTCCCATCCTCTCCTATTTCCTTTCCTCCTCTGTTCTTTTCTTTTCCATTTTTAGTGCTAGGATTCTGCTGCTTAGCAGTAATATGAACCTCAAGACGCATTATATGTTATATATTAACACATAATATATATATTAACATTTCTCCATTTTTGTATCATTTACACACACACACACACACACACACACACACACACACACACACACACACACACACCCTTCTGGTGGGAATGTATCTGATTGTGAGCTGGCTATGTTACTGGTGGAGGAAAATTTATCAGTCAAATGAAAGGTTTGGGAGTGAAAGAAGGTAGTTTTTACTACTGTGTGCCAGACCAGCATATGTAAATCAATTTTGTTTGGTGTGAAATAAGTTATATGGGTATTCTAGTTCCAGCATGTGTATATGAAGTTTTGGTTGATAGCACCAAGTGCTTTTGCTAGATGCTAAAACTCCTATTCCCAGCAACAGTATATAAAATTTCCCATTCACCATTTATTCAGAAATCCTTGGAATTAGTGTGTGTGTGTGTGTGTGTGTGTGTGTGTGTGTGTGTGTGTGTGTGTGTGTGTGTGTGTGTCTGGTTGTTGTTGTTGTTATTGTCTCCTTTATTTTTATTTAGTACTTTCATGATTATAGGTGGTAGTAACCAGTTCAAATGTGTCACTGATTTGTACATCTGCTTTAGTGTATAGCTGCTTTACTTTCTCACCAGTTTTTATAATTGTACTGCTTGTTTATTTTTCTTATTAGCTTATGGCTGTCATCTTTATACTATGAAGAGAAGCCAGAACACATTTGTATTAATTTCCATGTAGATTTGTAAACTAGCTTGCCCAGATGGATATGTACAGTGGCAATCTTATTTTGATGTGATTGCATGGAATCTTTGGATCACATTGAAGAGAAACTACATATGTGTGAAATATTTATGGCGTTTTGATCCTATAGTTTCAAAAAGACTCTTCTGGGAAAGGGGAGAGTGATAAAAAGAAGCTCTAGATTCAGTAACTTCCCTCTGTGTGCTGTACTTGAAGATGAGGGTGAAGAGTTATGAGAGACCTCAAGCTTGTGGCCTTCTCTCCCATGTCCAGTGGTCTTTAACGTGAGAATGGAGTCCATTGTCCGTACAAATTACATCACCTCCTGAGCAAATAGGTTGCCACTGTCATGTTCCCCCTTTTCCTATAATACACAGAAATCATTCTAACAGTATGCTTCCCAGATTTAATAAGGAAATCAGGAATCAGTTCGTCATCTGGAAGTAGATGTACCCTAATAACAAAGAAGTAATGTTGTTCTCCTCCATTGGCAACTATGCTCCCAGAGTCATCCTTTTATAACATCCTTCGATATGAAGAGCCAACTTGAGCCACTTTTGTATTCATAAAATTCTCCCCCCATATTTGTAAATCTCTGCATTTTTTATGACCATCTGTTCATTTTCTGTTTCCCAGGATACAGAGTAGAGTTCAATACCAGATCTTCTATTTTTTCCTCTTTCTTTTTATTCAAGCAGATTTTTATTATTTATTATTTTTTTAACTCCTGGAAGAGTCCAGTACCTGAAAACATTCCCTTTGGATTGAGAGTTGCTACTTTCTCTTATGCAACATCAGTATTTTCCATCCTGTCTTCCGTGTCCCTGTTCTCATTACCACAGCTCCAGACTTCACTCATGTTGCTGAAAAATGATGTGCAAATCTTCCTCTAGTAATTATCTTAATTCCCACAGAAATATCTTTTTTTCTCTTAAAGGTTCAGAGACCAGTTTTGAGGAAGTGCTTGTAATTTATTTTCAAGCTCTTAAGTTGTTTTGTGCACTGTCTGTGAAAGACAGAGCATATGACTAGGAGACAGATGTCACAGAGCATCGTCATATGGATAAGATGGGTTTAAGAGACACACTCCCAGAGCCTTCTCTGTTATTTCATTCCTAAACATGTCAAATAAGCTGCTGTATGCCACCTACCAACTTCCTGAGGCTGACACCACTTACCTTTCTTAATAAACAGTCTCATGCCTCTGTTCAATTACTATATACTAATTAGAAGCATGCATGCTGGTAAATTAAGGGGCTGTGCACATTGCGTTTAAGCTTAGTTATGTTCAAATGATCACTTATAATACTTTTGATTGAGATTATTAATGTGCCTTGTAATATGATCCTACAGGTCAAGAGTTCAACACAACAAAACCACATTACTTCTTAGTCTTATAAAATCCAGCCCAGGTGCTTCTGGGCTCTCTTAGGTGGCTATAATTCACAGTTTGACATGGGATCCAGGCGTGTTCCATGGAGTGACCCTTGCTTAGGTATTCTGCCTAATTGCTACATTTATCACATGAGAGTCCCTGTAAGTCACCACACAGACAGTTCTGGAGTTAAAGGCAGAAGAACACATATTAGTTTTACATACTGTTAAGCATAACTAGAAATATGGTCCAATCTAGGCATAACAATACTGGGAACTGTAATCCTCCATGTGCTGATGAGAACATTTAATATCTAAATTGAGTTGTCTCTAACTGTAGGACGTAGGCAGTAATGAAACTCACCCCCTAGGTTGGTATGAGTTTGCCCAGCCATAGGAAATTTGTAACAAATGTTTTTATTCAGTAAGCTTCTGAGGCAAAACTTTGTTTACAGTCACATCAAAAACTCTTAAAATATTAGATACTCCCAAATTCATGGAGAACCCAAGAAACAGTTTGCCACATACAGCCACAGGGATAGAGTGGTTAGGAATGCCACAGCTGCCAAGATAGCTGGTCTCTATAGTCTGTTACCAAGGTGACAACACAGCAGCAGCAGCAGCGGCAGCAGTAACAACAACAACAACAACAACAACAACCGGATTTGTGTTCTCTCATAATATCCATTTGTAATAAAACAAATACAGCTCTTAATCTTATATCCTTTGATATCTGAAACTCTTGGTGTGTAGAACAGATAAACTGTCAGTACTTGAGGCTGTTTGGGTAGTATGGTCATGCTGTATGTGAGGACGGATTGGTCAACAGTAGGCTGTATTGCCACAGTATGTTCATGAGATTATGTCATCTAATGACACTTTGGCTATCTTATTGGTGAACATATATTATGTGCCACTTGCACAATGATAAAATTGCCTAATGATACATTTCTCAGAGCATGCCCTGCCGTTTTGAACTGTGTAGCTGCAAATGAATGTGTGTAATTCTATTTACACCCTTGTGGAAGAAGGAAGGTATGGCTTTATCACTTCCTTTTTTATTAATTTTTTTATTTTTTACATAAACATTTATATTATTATTATAATATATAATATAATACAAATTATATTATTTACATAAACATATTAATTATATTACATTATATATTATAAACTAATATAATTAATATGCTATATTTATAAACATATATATTATAAACTATATATACATAAACATATATATAGTAAACTACCTATAGCAAGAAGAACCACAACACAATCAGGAATTATATAAATGTTACATTCTTAGGGTCTTGGTTATTTGTATTTGGCAGCCTTGAAGAAAACATGTTTCCTATTTTGGTGAGTCTAAAATTCTGAATGTAAATCAGTATCTATCATATGCCATCATTATCAACTTCAAACATCTATCTAGAACTAAAAACATCTTAACCCATAAACAACTAAGCTTAACTATAAAACTAAACTATCTGGTCTTCAACCCCTTCAGAGACTTGAAAAGGAATATGATTGATCACCTGAATATACTGGGAGTGCAGGTTCATAGCTTTCCAAATGAGAAGTTGACAGAGACAGTTTTCTACCTGAGTAGTCACACAAAACTCTCTATAACATTGGAGCACGATTTTCATCCTTCTGGCCCAAGGTAGAACAAAAAGTAAATTAGTGAATCTATTCCTCAACTTAATGCCTCAATTGTCACCCGCAAGGTTATTTTTAATGCACTGGTATAGAATTTTGTGTATAGATGCAAAATAAGTGTAATTTTAGACACAGTGGTACAGAATTCAAATGTAAGATTATTCTTCACACACATTGTACATATTTCTACTCTAATATGAGGTAACATACCCATATAACTCAATTATAATACAAGGTTTACTTCTAATACTTTGAATGTGCTATTACAGCTATTTAGGATAAATAAGATATACAAGTTAATTGTTAGTTGATCAAAGATCAAATCATGATCATATCAATTACAAGTCTATTTTTATTACAATAATATACATCTTATGTGCAACAATTAGATATGATTCTATAGAATGTAAAATAGTTAGATAAAGTATTCAAAACGCCTCAGAGACATACAGAATATGGCATTTAAAATATTTTTATTATTTTAAAGATTCACTGTCCATGAGACAGGTTAACTCCTGGCAACACCCAGCCTACCTCAAAGAGGATGATGAGAGTGAAATAACCTCCTTATGGAGATGGCTTCAAATGTAGCAAACCAGCCACCGGGAAAGATGTCCTCATCCCTACCACAAACAGAATTCTGCCTAAAAAGGGGCAAGCTTGGATGCAGGCAGAGTAGACAAACTCTGCCAAGACAGGGTAGGCTTTACCACTTTCTATAAGGGTTTTATGCTCTATAAAGTCAAAAACTTGGTAGTGTTATAGCTATGGCTTGAATTTACTATGTCCTGGTTGAGATTCAGCTAATTCTCCATGGACTTCTATTTTGATCAGAGAAAGTGCGAAGGCATTAGTGAAAGGTTAGGGAGAATCCATGCCAGGCTTCTCCTGTGCCCTGCCTGTTGCGTTGCAAATGCCAGTTACGCAAAAGGTAGTTTCTTTATTTTGTATTTTCTGGGGCCAGGGGTTCTTTAATGACATTATCACACAGAGCACTGCCTTTCTAGACTTCTAGTTTTCTCGCTAATTTTATCCCTTTACGATTTGCATCAGTGATCTTCAGTGCATTCCTAGTTGGATCCCATTACCCTTAATTGAATTATATTGACTGGATGCTATCATACCCTCTGCTCCTCCATCGGAACAGTGTGGGATCTGCTCATGTTGCCAGCTTTGAGCAGCTGGAGCTCACTCCTCAGCCCCACTGCTAAATGGACCTGTTTTTTTTTTCTTTGTTTTTTTCTTTATTTTTTTTAATTAGGTGGCAACACTTCACAGCCTTTGCTCAGCTAGCTTTCCCACAGCCCTTCACTCTATGGAGCTGTTGTTATGATGCCCTTTTCTGTGGATGTTTGCACACCTGGCATAAATAGTGACCTTATGAGTTGAAAGTGCTTTTGGCTGGATCCAAGGCTCAAGTGGGTGCAGACTTTTGGGTATATCTGGGTTTCTAATAACAAGTAGAAAAAAACAAATAAAAATAATAATTTTAGTTAGATGACAAGAAGAGACAACTTCATGTTTGTGAGCAGAAAGAGAAAAAAAAAATACGTCTTGAAGAGAAAATGGCTGAACTCTCGGTGGCCATTTACTTGTTTGATTCCCTCCTCCTTCTCCATGGGAACAATGACACTTTACCCCAAGTTTAAGAGGATTTGTAGAGTCAATCCTTCCTCCTTTCTCCACTCCTCAAAACTGAGAGCTTCTCATGCCCTTCACAAACACTCTTCCTGCCACGGAGCTATGTCCTTGACTGCTCTGACTCCCTGAACACCAAGCTGCTTGCCATTTCACTTATTTCTAATGTCAAAATATATTTTATTTCTGCTCACCTAATTCTGCCTCCGTCGATGCTTCTTTTTTTAATGCATTTTCTCTATGAAACCATGTCCTTACTGGCTTGGTCCTTTCCATTCTTGTTACACTCTAATCTATTCTTTTCAAATGAGCAATAGGAGGACTAGCGAGATGGCTCAGTGTTCGAGAGTATTGGCTTCTCTTCCAGAGAACCTCAGTTGAATTTCCAGCACCGACATGGGTGATTACAACCATTTGTAACTCCAGACCCAGGGGGTCCAATATCCTTTGCCTTACTTCATGGACACCAGCTGTGCATATGGTACACAGACACACATGCAAGCAAAACACTAAAAAACATATGAAAATAAGAGAAATGATAGGAATCATATTCAAATGTCAACCAGATAATGAAATGACCAGATTAAAATTTCAAGGACCATCGCTGCATTTAAATTAAAATCCAGCGTAGTTATTTTGATCTGCAGGTCCCTGGCTGTCTTTGATCACACAGCTTGTTATTGTGTTCTTGGTTAACTGATCTGTCTTTAGGAAAGTTGCAAACTAGTTGAAAGGAAGAAGTGTCCTCAATAGTCAAAGAATTATCAGAGATTTGAAATGTCAGTAAGTGCTACGAGAATTAACAAGGACCACACGAGCATCTTACTCTGAAGAAAAAGAAAGAACACTTTCCAAAGGAATAGCACAAGCAATGATAAGAAGAGGCATCAGAGGTATGAGAAATAGGACAGCGCTGCCAGTGATGACCAGGAGGGTCCTCATGTGTGAGGTAGGAATGAGGAGTAGGGTAGACCAAGGTGAGAATCACAGGACAACAGTGTTTAACTCTTTTTTTTTTTTTTTCAGTACTGAGAAACAGGGGTGAGGAATGCATATGCGTCAGGAAGAATTGTGAAATCAGATGAATATTTTCACATGTCAGTGTTTGCCAAAGTAGCCTTTATGAAGCTCAGTCAAGGATGCTACTGCCAGTTTTGTGATGAGTTACAATGAAATGAGGTGTATAGAAAGAAGTGTCTATGATATCAAAGATGGAATTGTTAATAAAAGGTCACAGCACACAGAGGAAGCCTATTAAGCATCTACTGAATGTTAATCTATTATTTATCAGTTAATTTCAGGGATAGTAAGCAATGGGACAAGTTGTATATGTTCAAATAATTGGCCATCTCCTTACAAATGGAGAAAATACATTTCTACCTTGCTGAGACAGCGAGCCATCTTCACTGCGGATACTTAAATCAAAATTGTCAAGGAGCCTCACTACTGGTACTCACAACCCTTGTAAATGACAATAATGAAGTTATTTACCATGAACAAAATATAATAGACTATAGAATAACTGATATGCCTTTTAGTATAGCTTTTTGTCCCTAATTGAATAAGCTCTACCCCAGTGGAGTCTCATGCAGGGATGGCCTGACCATTTTGATGGGTCTTGTAGTTTCTCTCTCTCTCTCTCTCTCTCTCTCTCTCTCTCTCTCTCTCTCTCT